>CM076577.1:147084668-147684668 GCA_034641835.2 Pinus albicaulis | reverse complement strand
GCTGACACTTTTGACACGAACTTTGAAGTTAGAGATCTCAATATTTTTTCTACTAAAGTTGAGTCTTTTATATCTTCACACATATTCCTCATAGAATTCACAATCTCATCTAATCTTAGGAATAAACTTGCAATACTTTCATCATCATGCATTTTGAAATTTTCATATTTCATTCTAAGATTTTGAAGTTTGGCACTTTTATCTTTACATCACCTTCAAGGCTCTGAATGATCTTGTCCCATATTTCTTTTGCTGAATTTAGCTGCATCACTTTAACAAATTCTATTTCTGACAGGATTCCTGATAAAGCATTGACAACTTTGGTGTTGATTTCATATTTCTTTCTTTCTGCTGCATCTGTAGGAAAACTTGCTGGATACTGATAACCTCCTTCCACGATTCCCCATACGTCTGCTTTAGGACTTTGAAAATATGCTCTTGTTCTATCTTCCAGAATAATAGATTACTTCCATTGAATAATGGTGGCCTTATAGAAAATACTCCTTCATGACTTCCCATTGTGACGAATCTCCTTCAAGCGATCAAGCTTCTTCTGAAGGACCTACTTTGATACCAATTTTGGGAAAAATACTGAGGGGGGGGGGGGTGAATGAGTATTTATATCTTACTGAAATATTTCACTTTTTCTTTACTAAATTCCATACCCGACTGTAATGAACCCAACTCGCGTATACACACGGATATCCTTAAGCAAAATTGTGTATGAACATAGATCTTATTATGCAGGTAATTCTTTACTTAGATCAGTGCATCATTCATTCATCATATGTTTAGTAAGCAGTAAGCATGTGTAGTAAGAACATAATAAATCATCACACATAAGAAACACACATGAACACCAGGATTTAAGGTGGAAACCAAAGTCAGGAGAAAACCACCTTTGCTATCGTCTTTGTCTTCAATATTTATTATAAAGAAAACTGCTTACAATCTTTAACTCGTGCAGATTCATACCAGCATGCAAGTACCCACCTAAAAAAGGCTTCAACCTTCTCTCGTTCTCCAGCTACTACTGGAAGGGAGCTCCAACCCCCTGATCTCATTTACCAGCCACTCCTGGAAGGGAGGTACTACCCCCTAATGTCATTTACCAGCAACCACTGGAAGGGAGCTACAACACCCTCATAGAAGGCTTCGAACCTTAGCATCACTATGGACCATGTTTCATCAATTTTCACACTGGATCCAATAGCTTCCACACAACACAACTTGTAGGCCTCTTTTGATCATATTTTCAGACTCGACCCACTCCACACATCTAAGCTCAAAGAACATACATCAAACTAAAACTTATAACCCGATCAATTCATTCATTGAATCATCAATCAACCAACCAACCACTGATCTTTAATCATAATAAACTAGCAGCATAATCAATGTTCAAACAACCCGGATATGTATGAAGACATCATTGACAGGAAACAATAATACAACAAAATAGATCAGACATTTCCTTCCGCATACTACAACAAAACCCTAAGTCCCATACACGATTTTCCTTAACTAAACCTGCATATATACACGCTTTCACAGAGACAAACCTGCATATAGATCTACAACTATTTCAAGGTTGACCTTAGATTACATACATGCTTTTGTTGAAGCTAACCTGCGTATATATGTGCTTTTGCTGAGACAAATCTGTGTATAGATATGCAAACATTACAGGGTTGCGCAACTCTTCAGAATAAATAATCAGCTCAGATATTACCCTTCACTTTATCAAACATTCGCTAGATTACAGATCTAAACATTCCATAAACAGATCTAGAAAATGCATAGTCATTTCTGGTCTAGATATCCTAATCCATCATTGTATTCATAGGTGCATTAATAATTCATATCTATTAATAAACTGTAACCCATTTCATGCAGATATACTTTAGAGTGAAGTATTCATTCAATACCTAGACACATGCACACCTTTGCACTATGATCTTCTTCTCCTTATACAGTTTTAGCCTTTACCAATACCATCAAAGAAAACCACACAAGCGTTGATGGTATTCTTGGACAGAATCAAATAGAAAATACAATGCTCAATACTATGGGATAATGCCATGGTAACGCCCCTTGATATCATAATTTTAGAGCGCGAAAGACATACGTGACTTTGCTTCTTCGTACCCACATGTATACGCATCTTCTTTCCATCAAAACTTCATATATACTAATTCTGGATGTATACGCTGGTTTCCTTCATAAAAGTAACGTATACATTGCCTCCATACGCGGGTTGCCTTCATCAAACCTGCGTATACATTGTGACATATTATATTTATCATTGCTCTGCCACCTACTGGAATTCCTTTCTCTGTCACATCTGAATTGATGTCTAGATACATCAATTCTACATCTTTAACAAATAATTTGATATCACGTATGTTTCCATCGAGGAAAAATTCAACAAGTAGGTTTCCATTAAGGACAACTCATTGCATCATATTGCCAACAATCTCCCCCTTTGGACTTGATGGCAATCATGACGGTTTTTTATCGCCACAATAGATATAACCACTATTCAAACACCAAGATACTCTCCCGCCTTTGACATCAAGGGCAAAGGGAGAATCAATACCAAAACAAGGTTTATATTTCCTTGTAGAAAGGAGAGCTTTGTAGGTCTGATGTGCATTGAAATTACCATGCTCCCCCTGAGTTCATGCTGAATCTTCAGACAGATTTTTAAATAAAGTACATGACTCTATAACTCAACCTAGTATGACTTTTCCTATCACCAAGGACTAATACTTACATCAATGATCCAACCAAATGGAATTACACATCTGACTCAACTTCCCAACCAAGTGGGTTTAAAAATTTTGACTCAACTACCCAACCAAGTGGGTTTACAAATTTGACCAAGTCCTTACATGACTGACTATAAAATTTTTACATCATAGGTCTCAACATGACCTTTTCATCAAATTATAGATATGATTTTTTATAACTAAGAAAAAAAGACCTCAAGAGAGAGATTATATTTCAGAACCATCATAATCCTAACAATGCATTACTCTTAGCAAGGCTAATGCTCCCCCTGAAACTGTGCTCCTGTTCTTGAGTTGTCTCACTATTTTTCTTATCAGAAAAACATACACAATTGTCTCCGAAGGAAATCCCGTGTACACGCAGCTTTAGTTAATGAAACCCGCGTATAGAAAGTGAAATACTGAAAATTTCACAACTCCATCTCCTCCTGGATCTATACATTTTGTACCTATCTTCTGTTGTCACATTAGATGCACTATTAGAAATAAACACAACTAGAATTACCAAACCAACCATGGGAATCACCATATATTTCTCCCCCTGTGATGATACATTACTGATTCCTATAATGTATCTCACATCACTCCTGCTGTCATTCTGAGAAGTAAAATTTAGAAGCGGATGACTGCAATAGGGTCAATATTCCCTACATTTTTGACCGATGCTTCTTCTTATTCCAGTTTTGCTTGAAATTTATTATTGTGTGTTGGAACTTCTCCAATTTTTTAGATCTGTTCATCATATTTAACCTACAATTAGTGGCCTTATGCCCAAATGAGTTACAATAGAAACAACATCCATGAAAGCATCCTTTCTTTCTTGATCTATGCAATTCTTCAATAACTAGATCCCTTTCTTTTAGGAAATTATCATCATCCATGGTACATGCCATGAGAAATTGGAGACCTTGATTAGAATCTCCTTCTTCCTCATTCGAGAGTCCATTATTATATTCGTTTTTATAATAACTCCTTCCTTTTTCAAACTGCTTCCCTTTATCATGATTTTCTTTATAAGGACATTTAGCAGCATAATGAGCAACTCTTCCACAAGTAAAGCACTTGAAGGGAAGCTTACCTCTGAATCTTCCAGTACCTGGTTGAAGACTTCTCACAAAATTTGCTTCTTCTTCTTCTTCTGATATATAACCTGATTCCTTGAGAACTTCCTTTTCTTTTCCTTTTGCACAAGCCTTAAAAGCAGCTTCTTTAACTTGTGAAGGACCTCCTCTTCTCATTTCAAAAGCAGTCATGATACCATGTAGTTGAATAACAGTAAGATTTTGCAGATCCTTCTTTTCTTCAAAAGATGACACTTTTGACTCGAACTTTGAAGTTAGAGATCTCAATATTTTTTCTACTAAAATTGAGTCTTTTACATCTTCACCCATACTCCTCATAGAATTCACAATCTCATCTAATCTTAGGAATAAACTTGCAATAATTTCATCATCATGTATTCTGAAATTTTCATATTGCATTCTAATATTTTGAAGTTTGGCACTTTTTACCTTTGCATCACCTTCATAGCTCTGAATGATCTTGTCCCATATTTCCTTTGCTGAATTTAGCTACATCACTTTAACAAATTCTGTTTCTGATAGGCTTCCTAATGAAGCATTGACAACTTTGGCATTGATTTCAGATTTCTTTCTTTCTGATGCGTCTATAGGAACATTTTTTGGATACTGATAACCTCATTCCACGATTCCCCATACGTCTGCTCCAGGACTTTTCAAATATGCTCTTGTTCGTATCTTCCAGAATAATATATTACTTCCATTGAATAGTGGTGGCCTTATAGAAAATACTCCTTCATGACTTCCCATTGTGATGGATCTCCTTCAAGCGATCAAGCTTCTTTTGAAGGACCTGCTTTGATACCAACTGTTGGGAAAAATACTAAGAGGGTGGGGGGGGCGGGGGGGGGTGAATTAGTATTTATATCTTACTGAAAACTTTTACTTTTTATTTACTAAATTTCGTACGCGACTTTAATGAACCCAACTCGCTTATACACGAGGATATCCTTAATCAAACTTGCGTATGAACAGAGTTATTATTATGCAGATAATTCTTTACTTAGATCAGTGCATCATTCATTCATTAGATGTTTAGTAAGCAGTAAACATGTGTAGTAAGAACAGAATAAATCATCACACATAAGCAACACACATGAACACCAGGATTTAAGGTGGAAACCCAAGTCAGGAGAAAACCACCACTGCTGTCATCTCTATCTTTAATATTTATTATAAAGAAAACTGCTTTCAATCTTGTACCGGTGCAGACTCATACCATCACACAGGCACCACTTGCAGAAGGATGAAAACTTCTCTTGTTCTCTAGTTACTATTGGAAGGGAGCTCCAACCCCCTGATCTCATTTACCAACAACCACTGGAAGTTAGCTACAACCCCCTCACTGAAGGCTCCAACCCTCAGCACCACTATGGACCACGTTTCATCAATTTTCACACTGGATCCAACAACTTCCACACGACACAACTTGTAGGCCTCTTTTCATCAGATTTTCAAATTGGACCCACTCCACACATTTAAGCTCAAAGAACATACATCAAAATAAAAATTATAATCCCATCAATTCATTCATTGAATCATCAATCAAATAACCAACCACTGATCTTTAATCATAATCAATAGGAAGCATAATCAGTATTCAAACAACCCGGATCTGTATGAAGACATCATTGACATACAATAGTAATACAACAAAATAGATTAGACATTTCCTTCTGCATACTTCAGCAAAACGCTAAGTCCCATACGCGCTTTTCCTTAACTAAACTAGCATATATACGTGCTTTCACAGAGATAAACCTCCATATAGATCTACAACTATTTCAAGATTGACCTTAGATTCCATACATGCTTTTGTTGAAGCTAACCTGTGTATATACGCACTTTTGCTGAGACGAACCTATGTATAGATATGCAAACATTACAGGGATGTTAAACTCTTCAGAATAAATAATCATGTCAGATCTTACCCTTCACTTCAGCAAACATTCATCAGATCACAGATCTAAACATTCCATAAATAGATCTAGAAAATACATAGTCATTTTAGGTATAGAGATCTTGATCCATCATTGTATTCAAAGGTGCATTATTCATTCAGATCTATCAATAAATTGTAACCCATTTCACATAGATATACTTCAGAGTGAAGTATTCATTCAATACCCAGACACATGCACACCTCTGCACTATGATCTTCTTCTCCTTATGTGGTTTTAGCCTTTACCAATACAATTAGCCAAAACCACACAAGTTCTGATGGTATTCTTAGACTAAATCAAATACACAATACAACACTCAATACTGTGGTCTAATACCATGGTAATGCCCCTTGGTATCATAATTTTAGAGCGCAAAAGGCATACGCAACTTTGCTTCTTCGTACCCGCATGTATACATGTCTTCTCTCGTTCAAAACTGCATATATACTAATTCTATATGTATGCACGGGTTTCCTTCATAAAATTAGCATATACATTGCTTTCATATGTAGGTTGCCTTCATCAAACTTGCGTATACATTGTGACATATTATATTTATCATTGCTCCACCACTTACTGGAATTCCTTTCTCTGTCACATTTGAACTGAATTGTAGATACATCATTTTTACATCTTTAACAAATAGGTTGCTATCAAAAGGAAACTCATCAAGCATGTTTCCGTCAAGGAAAACTTCATCAAGTAGGTTTCCATCAAGGACAACTCATTGCATCATATTGCCAACAATATCCTTCTTTGGACTTGATGGCAACCATGATGGTGTTTGATCACCACAATAGATATAACCACTATTAAAACACCAACATACTCTCCCACTTTGACATCAGGGGAAAAGGGTGGATCAATACAAAAACAAGGTTTCTCTTCCCTTGTAGAAAGAAGAGCTTTGTAGATCTGATGTGCATTGAAATTACCATGCTCCCCCTAAGTTCATGCTGAATATTCAGATAGATTTTTCAATGAAGTACATGACTCTATAACTCAACCTAGTATGAAATTTCCTATCACCAAGGACTCATACTTACATCAATGATCCAACCAAGTGGAACTACATATCTGACTCAACTTCCCTACCAAGTGGTTTTAGAAATTTTGACTGAATTACCCAACCAAGTGGGTTTACAAATTTGACCAAGTCCTTAAATGACCGAATATAACAATTTTACATCATAGGTCTCAACATGACCTTTTCATCAAATTACAGATATGACTTTTTATAACTAAGAACAAAAGACCTCAAGAGATAGATCATATTTCAGAACCATCATAATGCCAACAATGCATTACTCTCAGCAAGGCTAATGCTCCCCTAGAAACTGTGTTCCTGTTATTGAGTTGTCTCACTATTTTTCTTATCAGAAAAAAATACGCAAATGTCTCCAACGGAACTCGCGTGTATACACAGATTTAGTTCATGAAACCCGCGTATAGAAAGTGAATTACTGAAAATTTCATAAATCCATCTCCTCCTCGATTTATACATTCAGTACCTATCTTCTTTTGTCACATTAGATGCACTGTTAGAAATAAACAGAACTATAATTGGCAAACCAACCATGGGAATCACCATATATTTCTCCCTCTGTGATGATACATTACTGATTCCTATAATGTATCTCACATCACTCCTGCAGTCATTATGAGAAGTAAAATTTAGAAGCGGATGACTGCAATAGGGTCAATATTCCCTACGTTTTTGACCAATGCTTCTTCTTATTCCAAATTTTCTTGAAATTTCTAATTATGTGCTGGGACTTATCCAATTTCTTAAATATTTTCATCATACTTAACCTAAAATCAGTGGACTTATAGCCAAGTGAGTTACAATAGAAACAACATCCATGAAATCATCCTTTCTTTCTTGATCTATGCAATTCTTCAATAATTGGATCCCTTTATTTTGGGAAATTATCATCCATGGTACATGACATGAGCACTTGGAGATCTTGATCATAATATTCTTCTTCCTCATTTGAAAATCCATTATTATCTTCATTTGTATAATAACTCCCTCCTTTTTCAAAATTCTTCCCTTTATCGTGATTTTCTTTATAAGGAAATTTAGCAGCGTAATGACCAACTCTTCCACAAGCAAAGCATTTGAAGGGAAGCTTACCTCTGAATCTTCCAGTACCTGGTTGAAGTCTTCTTACCAAATTTGCTTCTTCTTCTTCTTCTGATATATAACTTGATTCCTTGAGATCTTCCTTTTCTTTTCCTTTTGCACAAGCCTTAAAAGCATCTTCTTTGACTTGTGAATGACCTCCTCTTCTCATTTCCAAAGCAGTCAGGATACCATGTAGTTGAGTAACAGTAAGATTTTGCAGATCTTGATTTTCTTCAATAGCTAACACTTTTGAATGGAAATTTGAAGTTAGAGATCTCAATATTTTTTCTACTAAATTTGAGTATTTTATATCTTCACCCATATTCCTCATAGAATTCACAATCTCATCTAATCTTAGGAATAAAATTGTAATAATTTCATCATCATGCATTACGAAATTTTCATATTTCATTCTAAGCTTTTGAAGTTTGGCACTTTTTACCTTTGCATCAGCTTCATAGCTCTGAATGATCTCATCCCATATTTCCTTTGTTGAATCTAGCTACATCACTTTAACAAATTCTATTTCTGACAGGCTTCCTAATAAAGCATTGACAACTTTGGCATTGATTTCATATTTCTTTATTTTTGTCGCATCTATTTGAACACTTGCTGGATACTGATAACCTCCTTCCATGATTCCCCATATGTTTTCTCCAGGACTTTGCAAGTATGCTCTTGTTCGTATCTTCCAGAATAATAGATTACTTCCATTGAATAGTGGTGGCCTGATAGAAAATACTCCATCATGACTTCCCATTGTGATGGATCTCCTTCAAGAAATCAATCTTATTTTGATGGAACTGGTTTGATACTAATTTTTACGAAAAATACTGAGGTCGGGGGTGGGGAAATGAGTATTTATATCTTACTGAAAACTTTTACATTTTCTTTACTAAATTCTATACGTGACTGTAATGAACCCAACTCCTGTATACACATGGATATCCTTAAGAAAACTTGCATATGAACATAGATCTTATTATGTAGGTAATTATTTACTTAGATCAATGCATCATTCATTCATCAGATGTTTAGTAAGCAGTAAGCATGTGGAGTAAGAATATAATAAATCATCACACAAAAGCAAGACACATGAACACTAGCATTTAAGGTGGAAACCCAAGTCAGGAGAAAACCACCTCTGTTGTCGTCTTTGTCTTCAATATTTATTATAAAGAAAACTGCTTACAATCTTGAACTAGTGCAGACTCATACCAGCATGCAAGCACCCACTTGCAGAAGGATGCATCCTTCTCTCGTTTTCCAGCTACTACTGGAAGGGAGATCCAACCCCCTGATCACGTTTACCAGCAACTCCTGGAAGGGAGGTACTACCCCCTGATGTCGTTTACCAGCAACCACTGGAAGGGAGCTACAACCGCCTCATAGAAGGCTTCGAACCTCAGCATCACTATGGACCACGTTTAATCAATTTCCACACTAGATCCAACATCTTCCACATAACAAAACTTGTAGGCCTCTTTTCATCAGATTTTCAAACTCGACCCACTCCACATATTTAATATCAAAAAACATACATCAAACTAAAACTTATAACGCCATCAATTCATTCATTGAATCATCAATCAACCAACCAACCACTGATCTTTAATCATAATCAACTAGTAGCATAATCAGTATTCAGACAACCCAGATCTATATGAAGATATCATTCACAGGCAACAGTAATACCGCAAAACAGATTAGAAATTTCCTTCCTCATACTTCAGCAAAACCCTAAGTCCCATATGCGCTTTTCCTTAACTGAACCTACGTATATACACGCTTTCACAGAGACAAACCTACGTATAGATCTACAACTATTTCAATACTAACCTTAGATTCCATACGTGCTTTTGTTGAAGCTAACTTGCATATATATGTGCTTTTGTTGAGACGAACCTGCATATAGATATGCAAACATTACAGGGTTGTGTAACTCTTCAGAATAAGTAATCAGCTCAGATATTACCCTTCACTTCATCAAACATTTTCCAGATCACAGATCTAAACATTCCATAAACAGATCTAGAAAATACATAGTCATTTCAGGTCTAGAGATCCTGATCCATCATTATATTCATAGGTGCATTATTAATTCAGATCTATCAATAAACTCTAACCCATTTCATGCATATATACTTCAGAGTGACTTATTCATTCAATACCCAGACACATGCACACCTTTGCACTATGATCTTCTTCTCCTTATATAGTTTTAGCCTTTACCAATACCATGAGCCAAAACCACACAAGTGCTGATCGTATTCTTGGACAGAATCAAATAGACAATACAATGCTCAATATTGTGGGTTAATACTATGGTAATTCCCCTTGGTATAATCATTTTAGAGCGCAAAATGCATACGTGAATTTGCTTCTTTGTACCTGCGTGTATACTCATCCTCTCTGCATCAAAACTGTGTATATACTAATTCTGGATGTATACGCGGGTTTCCTTCATAAAAGTAGCGTATACATTGCCTCCATATGTGGGTTGCCTTCGTCAAACCTATGTATACACTGTGACATATTATATTTATCATTGCTCTGCCACTTATTGGAATTCCTTTCTCTATCACATATGAACTGATCTGTAGATACATCATTTTTACATCTTTAACAAATATGTTGCTATCAAAAGGCAACTCATCAAGTATGTTTCCATCAAGGACAACTTCATCAAGTAGGTTGCAATCAAGGACAACTCATTGCATCATATTGCCAACACTTTTGGAATCTCTATCATAGATACTCGATTTTGTGATTCCGTGGAGTTAAATATTTCTTTCATGAATCCTTTGGTCACTTGTTATGTGCCAATAGTGTATTTTATAGGCATAAGTGTATTGTTTTATTTAGGGTGTCCACTACTCCCATAATTGCCTCATGTTGGTACCTGGTACTTGGTACTTGGCAGTCCTGAATTAAAGTCCAGTGATACCACTTTCTTAGTCTATTTTCAAATAGGGAAGGAATTTAGTATACTAGTATAATGATGATGTTCTAGTTTAATTTGTTGACATTTCAACTACCATGTCAAGGATTTTTCTACCTCCTTCTCCATCCCTAGTCAAAGTATAATTTTGTTCGAAGCTGTTATTATGTATGTATACCTAGATGCCTTTCCTAAGGTCTGTGATGGTATTCATCTAATATTTCAAGGTTCAACGTTGATACCTTAGAATTATATACTTGTTTCTTGTAAAAAATCAGTCTTTGTTGATTTAGTATCTATCATACAGTTTCATCTTGCTGAAATCCCACATTTTGAGGGTCTTTCAACAATGCTCCTTGAATTTGTTACCCCACTTCAAATCTTACGCTACTATCTGTATGTGTCAAAATTTGATGAGTCTGTCTACTTACGTATCAACAATTTGGTTTTCTTTTCCTTATATGTTTTATTTTTATATCAAAATTACTGAGGAAATTAAGCACCTTGCTTGTCTAGCATTTCAATTTGTTTGAGTAAAGGAATACTTATGATTTGTTTTCACTAAAATTTTCCTTTCTAGAACACACTATTTCCACATTTTTGGGGTATTTATAACAAGAGTAAATTTTAAGCTATATTTTGTATAACTCTATTTATGTTTCTTCAAAAATAATTTTTTGAGATTCATAAGCTATTTCTGTATTATCTTGTAGCAATACTTCTCTCTCTTAGCCTTTCTTAGTTAGATAAAAAATTTTCAGTATCGGTGTTGTAATTATTTTCTGTTTCATTTGTTCCAAACTATCTTGAAACTTAGCTTTCCACTCAAGTTTACACTCCACTTTTTTGCAATGTAGAAAATCCTTCCACAATTTTATGATACTATCCAGTAATACTCCTTAATGATTTTATTGTTGGTACCTCATTAGTGACATGCCAATTCAATATTACATGTGCCCATTTTCGGATCTACCGTCCATCCATTCTTAGAATGACATGTCCCAACCTTTGAATATTGTGTTTCTTAAACTCACATGGGAATACAGTTAAGGTTTTCTAAGTATTTGCAGCACTATACCATGATGTTCTAGTTATTCTTCTTCAATATTGGAGTATACCAAAATATCTCCTATGAACACTCATACAAACTTGTCTAATGTTTTATGTAGGATATTGTTCATTAAGTACATGAATGTAGGAATGCATCACTGTTGTTTATATGTCGAAAGGTTAAAATTTCAACCTCATAATATCCTTATCTAGTTCAGAAGGTTGTATTATAGATGTTTTCATCTACCTTGATCAATTAGATCATCTTTGGAAGAGATACCGGTTCTTAACGGTTAACTGATTTAACTGTCTAAAGTATCTACACATTTAGAAGGTGTCATCCTTCTTTTTGACAACAATATTAGCACTCACCCTAGAGACACACTTGGATTATGGTAACCCTTGTATAACAACATTTGTAATTGAAGTTTCAGTTCTTATCATTCAAGAGTATTCATTCTATACATCCTTTCATTTCTTTTGAAATTACATTCCTGAATTTCTTGATTGCAGATAAGTATTAAACAAACTTATTTTTGTTGGCTATCACAATTCCTCAACTTGAGCAGCATACTTGAAAACATTTTCTTATTATCCGTTTTGGTTGTAATGTAGAAATATGTCTAATGGTCATTGGTTTTTGTTTTCCATTAACTATAACATATTTTCCTCCTTCCTCAGTGCAAATACCTATTTTTATTCCTAAGCAATTCACTATTGCTTTCTGTTGTTCCATCCTATCCATTCCAACTAGAATATCATACGACTCTAAAGAAAGGATGTTTGATTGGAACTATACACCATATCCATTAAATATTACAGATACTTTGGTTAGTTTATGAGTGAATTTACTCTTTGTTCATGTAGTTAGCTTCACTAACCAATAGTATTGAAATTTTTCTGTTTTTAAACTACCTTTTTCCACTATATTAATGTTGATATAACTTAATTTTTCTATTGAATCAAGTAAAACAGACGCAGATTGGTCAGAATTTATACCTTCAATTTCAATCATTACTGATTGATATTTAGTTTGTCTGTCTTTGATCTTTTTGTACTTGCTATCTCTTTACCCTTATTTTTCTTCTGCTAGTTTTTTCAGCTAATCCTTTCTATCTTTAATTGTTGGTAGTACAATCGTACTTTTCAAAAAATCTCTTTCATAGTGTTAAAATTGTCAATTTCAACTCTTTCTTTATTGATGCTGGTTAGACAATTGAGAATTCACATACTTTGGCCTTTTATTCCTTGATGTGAGGCACATAACGAAGAAAATTTGTATGTTTAGTCACAATTTCATCGATAGTGCATTGTCCCTGCCTTAGCTCATACCTTTTTCTTTGTTCTTTTGTCATAATACCTTTCATTAAGGTATCAAGACTTGAATTTCTCATGAAATTCTTCCCATCGAACATTTTTTTTTCATCAAGCAAGTGTATAACTTTGGTCTCTTTCCACCAAAGTGTGGCTTCAACTTACCGCTAGTAAACCACCAATATTGCTTTCATATTTCTTCAATATTCAAAAACTTGGAAGTATTTAACCATGTTCAAGGGTTAGGTTTCCGCATCCCTTTCTTTCTCTTATTTAAATATTATAGACTTAATTTAATTTCGGAATTATCCCCGCAACTCATTTTTCTTTTGATCTTTAAGCAGATTCTTCCCCACTCTTATACCTCTCTGAGCTGGGTTTTGTTTCCTTTTTTAAGATTTGACTTGGAGGTTAATTCATTTCTCAACCTCTCTTTCTCAATGTTTCAGCAACCGTTCATTACTAGTATTTAGCTGAACCATTTCTTGATGCAGTATAATTTCCAACATTTGAGCATTTGGATCTGTTAGTGTCCCTCCCCTTCCAAGTTGTAATTACCGCTCTTATCTGTCAGTTATGACAACAACTATACTTTTTCTACACTAATTTCTATTACACAGATTTTAATTAGTAATCATAAAAAAAATTAAGCTGACTATGACTGCAAAATTTGTGTTTCCCTGTGCTGGGACCCATAAGGCAAGAGTTTTAACATGGGATGTGATACCATTTGTAAAAAATCCCATTCACCAATTTTTTTTCTTTTCCTTTTATGCTATTTCTGTCATGATAGTTGTCCTCTTTCGACATCCTTAGTCATTTTTATGTCTTATTAATGACAATCATTATGATATCTCTCTTTCTTTGTTTTCATTTTTGAATTAGTTAAGATACATTGGTCCTATTCTATAGAAGATTCTCATATTCTTATTTCTTAATAATTGTATTTGTGTTGTATTTAAATGTCCTATATCCCTTAGGTCATTTAATTTATTACACATGTCCCCAACATGCCGTTTATCATTTCACTATTTAACTTTAACAATTAATTGAAATTTCCCTTTGAATTCATAAACCCTTTTTTTTACACTTGGGTTATTGTAATACATATGTCTCAATATGTATTTTATTTAATATACTTGTTAATTTATAACATCTCAATGTAATACATCTATTACCCATTTTACCCTTAATGAGATTTTCTTCTTTATGTTATTATACATGTCTGTTACCTGTATTGTATCCCATTTTTTACTGAATTTCACCATAAATTTTACCTCAATATTTATCTCCATACCCTTTTTAACATATATAAGGTATAATTACATATAATTATACCTAAAATTCCTCATACTAATAGTTAATTATAGTTCACCCTCTTAAATTATATCTAAAGATATAATTTATTAAACTATAATGTACCATTCCCTTAGGAATTGAATGATATTAAATACTACCATCCATTCTGTAGTTTGGACAAACACCTAGGTATTAAAGGCTATTTAGTACTATCATTCCTTTCATAATTTGCAAACTCTCTTTTTCACTTTACTATATGAGACCTATGAATTATATATGGTCAACCTTCATAACTCAACGATATAATTCATATAGTTCATAAATCAACAATAATTTTAATAATATAACATAAAAGGTGTTTCCTAAATTAGATGCACATAATTGTTTGCATAGGTTTGATTAACTTTCAATGCTTCGTAAGATGGTAACATTTTTAATTATTATTTACTTGTAACGATTTAATTTCAGTTTAGATTGCACTTGACCCAACAGACTAAATATTCAATTTTTCATTAAATCTTTAACAGTCACCTTGTCATATCTTTGTCCAACATTTAAAAATTGTACCATCTGTCACATGGCTCCATGTGATCAGAGTTATTTCGTCGTAACAAATATACATGTGAGATTTTTTGTAGTTTTGATGGTGGAGATTAGTCCTTCAAACCCTAATGTCTTAGACCACTCTCTCCTTTTGCATTACGCATTAGCGTCAGTTGGGCCTCTACCCTCAGTACTCCCATTGTAGCCAATACACAGAGTGCTTACCATTCCACAATTTTTCGTGAGAAATATGATTGAAACCTGAGACCATACTCATATTTACTTCGGAATTGAAAAATATTCCCTTCACATTCGAAAATGGAATTTAGCATTACAGTCAACGATCTCCTTGGCTTCTCCCAAAGGTTTCGAACCATGGAAGGGAGACTGAATACGATAGCTCAGGTATTGATGCCCATACAATTCGATTACTATCTCAATCATTAGAATTTTTCATAAGAATTCTTCACGTCCTTGTTTAATTTGATTCTGGTTAATTTAATTTTATACGCATGTTTCTATTCCGTAAGGAAACCCTATGTTGGGTCCTATTTTTCCATGCATAACCCATGGATTGTAAGAGAATTTCATGTAAGGGTATATTACTATTTCCTTTTCCTTGATTCTCGTTTTGAATGATGAAACATTACAACGCTTCATTTCTTTAAAAGAATTCAATAACTCATTCATATCAATAGTTAGCATTGATGTCTGTGTTTTATTTCTTATTTTGATTTCGTTTGGGATGTTTCCCCAATTTTTTTCATAAACCCAAAATTATTTTCGAAACCCTTGTTTCGATAATTTACATGAGTTTCATGCTCGATAACACGCCTTTTTTAATCCGTTGTAATATACTTCATAACCCAAAATATTTTATATGATTCCTTTCCACCTGAACTTAATGTTTTGGTTATCAAATTTTAAATTTCGTTTATCGTTCAACAATAATATAACCCATTAATCAATTCGTATTTTAATTCTTCTAGTAGCCTGGAAATTTTTATTTCCAGAATACTCTGTACATTTTTATACTTACCAATTTCATTTTCTTCTCGATCATAAAATTGCCAAGAACTGATGTATCAAATTTGAATTAACTTTCTATATCTGCATTTAACTTTCACGCATTTTTTTATACAGATAGTATATTCCAGAACTTGTACAACGGATTCTACGTTCCTAATTTTTTGAGTTTCGACATTTTCCACTTTATATTATGTCTTTTCTCTATGAGAGATAAATTTATTATATGCTCGCCTTAGCGTTATTCTCATTGCGAGTTTATGAATTTCACAGCTTCCACTTGGTTACCATTTATAATTTCACTTGGTTATAATTTAGGGATTTTAACCCCCTCTTTTCCTCGTTGAAATGGAGATTGTATTATTCTCAGATAGAGTTATTATTGTTCATTGCATAATTATAATTATACAATGAAATTATTTTCTCTGTTATCAGAATTCTATGGATTTCCCAAAATTCAATTTCTGATAATTACAGTCATAAGTTTGAAATTTATATAATTGCAACTTATTTGATCTCTCTCCTGGAATTGGTATAATGTGGGTTATCCATACCCAACTAGTCATTCTAGGATATATATATATATATATATATATATATATATATATATATATATATATATATATATATATATATATATATATATATATATATATATATATATATATAATTATTTATTTATTTGTTTATTTTTTTCTGGAATAAAAATTATTTTTTTATAGAAAAATAATTCCTTTTTAATAATAATTTGTTCTATCCTTTAATTTACAAAATGTTGTATTTAATTACAGTTCATTCTGCTGGTTAAATATTCTATTTATACCACTACCTTAGTGGTATTTATCATATTAATTTAATTGCAGAGTACTATTCAATTTGACAATGATATCAACTTTCGTCAGTTTGTTCAAACGTAGGTTTGAACTGTCATTTCTGCTTTTAGTTATCGTTATAACGCTTATCCCCTTTTATTTTTGTTACACATTCTGCAAGTATTAATTTAATTTGGTTTTTGGTTAGAGCTAAATGACTTATAGTCAATATTTGTTCATACATGACAACACCTGTGCTTCCCCTCTTCCAGGTTTTTTCTACATTCAACTACAATATCTTAAATTTTTTGTTTATTCTATTGATTTTTCTATCATTACTTACAATTTTTTTTTTTTTTACTATAGATGTAAGGAGGAACTATTTGATATTAAAGAGATAATTTCAGGTATTCCCTCTCCCTATACATAATCTTTAATTAGTTAGACAATGTTTTCAATTGAAGTTCTAAGTTTGATCGCATTATTGATTTTTAGGTTTGTCACAACATCTTCCTACAATTATACAGTTCTTTTGCGAACAATAGTCAGACTATCTGAATGTTAATATTTTCCTCTTTCAGGCCGGTCATCAGAACAATGGAGACCCTTCAACCATCTGTTCAAATCTGCATAATTTATATGACTCTAATATAGATAAAATATCATATTGTAACATTTCACTTATAATTAATATTGTATTATTTCCTCCTCAAGTCCACTCGAGGATTTTGAGCATACTGATATATGTGTGGAATTTAAATAATAAAGATATTATTCTTATCCATATTAATTTAGCACATGTGTGACTGAGTTTTTCATGCATATAATATAATCTTGCTATAATTTCCATTCTACATCATAGCTTAAATTCTATTTTTCATTTCTATCTGAGATATATAACTGCATAGAATAATTTGAGATATGTACTTTTAATTTATAGTACTTGAATAGAATATCTCAACTACTTATGTCAATGAATGACAACTGCATGGTAGTTCATTTTGATATGAATCTAATTTCATGCTTATATATCTAGAATTAATTATATTAAGAATTTTTCTGAATGATATGTGCATAGAGAATATTCTGATATGCATCATTAGGAAATAGATCAATGCTTATTGTACATATAGTGAGATCGTTGAGTTTAACTCTATATTTTTAACTTGGACTTAAGCAATCAATTTATACCCCGAGGAAGGGTTTAGAGATTCTGTTATTTGTCCTCTAATTCTAACAAGTCTATGTAATAATACAGTTCACTTAACTATATTCCTTTATAGCTTGGACATTGTCAAATACATGTGGCAATTAAATTTAAGAAACAAGAAATTATACAATACACATAAAATCTATAATTTAATTTACATAAGTTCCATACAGAATTTATAAAACACTAAATTTTTTGCATTACATGATAGATTTAGTATCACCAGTAACAATAAGCTAAAATAGAAAATTTCTACAGAATGTGCATACCATGGTATAAAGGCTTTTTTCCTCCCAACCTTGAGCTTATTCCACAACTCTCCCCCAAGCAGAGACCAATTCTTCCTCACTGTAGAAAACCCCTTTGTCACACTAAGAATAACTTATTTAAGTTTTCTTTCCCTCAACTTATTTCCATAACTGCGTCGAGTTATTTTGGGATGTCATTTCCCTTAGCTTAGGCTTTTCTTTCGTTTTTTCCACAAAAGCTTCTTTTAAAACTAAATTTTCCCCAACCTTTTTTTTAATATTACCTCTTCTCAATAACTTTCCACTTTAGTGGGGATTTTATTAGATCTTTTTCTCCCATCTAATAAAATTTAATTTTATTTATTTTTCTCCAAGTATTTCTGTAGCATTTTGGGAATGTCTTAGGAATCTAGTCCATCCTCATGGATTTGAATTCGTGGTCTCACTTTACTCTTTAATTATACAATAATATAATTTCTACATTTATATATTAATTCCCAAAATTAATATATAAATACAAAATCTATTTTTTAGGTCCACTTGACCTTTATGTTTATTCCCCATTTATAGAACACTGAAAATAGGAATATTACAAGTTTTAAATGCTTTTTTCGAAATTTCTCTTGTCTTCGTTCTAAATTGATGATATCCAGAATGGAGATCCAACATGGTGAAGTAAATTTCTCCATGTTATTCATCCAATATTCATCAATGGTAGGGATTGGAAATTTATCTTTAATATTGAGCTCCTTGAGCTTCCTATAATCTGGACACATACGCCATGATCCATCCTTCTTGTGCACCAATAATACTGAAGCATAGAAATAACTTTGACTAGGTTGAATTATACCAACCTCTATCATTTTTGTAACCATGCATAAAATATCACTCTTTAGAGTTTAAGGATATCTATAAGGCCTAATTTTTGGAGGAACACTTCCTGGAATCAAATGAATAGCATGATCATGATCACGAATAGGTGGGAGTCCTTTGGGAGTCTCAAACAACTTGGAATTATTGTTCAATAATTTTTGCAGATCAAGAGAAATAGATGATTTTGGTGTTTGAAATTCTACTGAGCATAATTGTGAAACTAGCCTCATTGTTCTTTCTTCAGAAGTTTTGTCATGACATTATAGATGATTATCTTTCCCAGCTTCCCTGTGATACCCCGTAATTCAAATTTATTTCCTTCCTATTTTTTTTCAAGAAAAGTTCTTAAAAATCAGAAGCTATCATCCCCAAATATTGTAACCATTGTACTCCTAGTACAACATCAGCACAACCCATTGGAATGGAGAGCATTAGACTATTCAATACATATTCCCCCATGGTTATATTGATATTATGTCACTTTCTAGAGAAATCTATATTTCCTCCATTTGCAACCATCACTTGACACTATGGTGCTGGGTATAGGAAGCAATTGAATTCCTTTGCTACCTTACAATGAATAAATAAAATTATGCGTACTACCTGAATCAATCAACACTATCACATTTTTCTTCTTGGTATGTCCTTCTATCTTGGAAGTTTGAGGAGTGGTAATTCCTACCAATGCATTACAGGATATGGATGGATTCAAGTCTTCTTCATCTAGGGTTGCTTCCTGGTGTATATCCTCTTCTTTTGAATTATTTTCTTCCTCCTCTTCACAATTGATGTCAAATAATTTCTTCTGAGCAAACTTATGACCTTTAGTGTATTTTATATCACAACTATAGAAAATCACTTTTTCTCTTTTTCCTTCCAATTGTTGTGGTGTCAACCTTGTAATTGTGGATGTCTAGGAGTAGCAACACTTCCATCTTTATAGTTGTGAGTGGTAGGCTTCCTTGTCGCCATAATTTTTCTTTCAATTTTTCTTGCCAACCTGAATTCCTTCTCGGATGAATCAGGTTCCCAAAGGATCGTGTTGGATGTTATCTTTTAAATTCCCTATCAAGACATCAATCATGTGATCCTATGGAATATCCTTTACCCTTATATTAAATTTTTGGAAGTCCTCAATGTGCTCCACCATTGAACCCTTTTGTTTGAGATTTATCACTTTGATAAAGAAGTTGTTGCTCTTTGTATCCTAATTATGCGCTATCATTTCCTGCATAAAAATTTACCAAAAGACAATTTATTTATGAGAGAAAAGCCATCAATACAATAAAAATGTATTGGGTTCTTGATATAAATTTTCAATGCGTACCTTTTGTGTGTTTTTCACATTATGGAGATCAAAGCATGCTCCATCTGTAGTATCCATGTCACGTGATCCTTGACTTCAAACTATCTCATATCGATCTTTGGAATATGGTGGGTATTAAATCAAAAATTAGATTCTATGAAATCACGATTAAAATCTATTTTTTTCTCATCGTTATTTTTCTCTACTATCTTTTCAACACATTAGGAAGCTTTTCTTGTAGCATTTTTTCCAAAAATTCCTTCTAACCTTCCATTTATTTCTTCAAATCTTCCATGTTTCCTCCTATAACATCGATATTAGCTTCCATGCCATCCATCTTAGCTTCCATGTAATCCATATTAGCTTCCATTCCATTCTTAAAACCATCCATCTTAGCTTCCATTTCATTTTTGGTTACTTTTTGTGAGAGTGAAAGTTGTTGCATTTGGTTTGGTAATTTTGATATATCATGTTGCAAATATTCCTCTTTGTGCGTCGCAGTAGAGATTTATGAGGGATTAATGGGTTTGGAATGATTTTTTAGAGGATTTATAGAACCAAATATTGATAACAATTCATCAATATGCCCTTGGAATCACTTCAATCTGATTTTTTAAACAAAGGTGATGCAATATTTTGAAAAAAACAACACACCTTTTTATTTTTATTTTGAGGAGCTTGATATTGAACATTATGTATCTATGTGATTTCAAATCCCCAATATTTGAACTTCGATCCTGTAGTGGCACTCTGAGTCTTCTTTCTAATGGAACAGGCCAGACCAGATTTCGATTCTTCAAGGAAAAGTTATGCAAAATCTGCCACAATAACCTAATTATGGACTCGTTTAGTAGAGAGAATTTGTATGATTGACACGTGTCACCATTTCATCCTACGGCTCTGAAATCGATACCCAAGAAACTAAATTCTATGCAATTTCTGCCACTAATTTGAATATGATGCTTGAAAAGAAAGTTATGATGAATTTCCCTTGGTCACATGTTTGAGATGAAATTATGGAGCCTGCAAAAGCCCTAACTTCCACAGATCATATATCTGAAAATATTGCAAACCAAGTATGAAATTTTTACAGGACGTTCATCAAGATTTTGGATCAACTTAGTAAAAATTTCAGCTTTGAAGTCTCATATAAAAAACTTTATAGCGAAAATTCCGAGATGACCTGTTTGAAGAAGCGAAACCCTAAAATCCCAAGCTCTAATCCAAAATGTTATGAAACCAACTCAAAAAGTAGAAGAAAATATATATCAATGACTTAGAAATTAGCCTCTTTGAGGGGGAAACCTCCTTTACATTACATAAATTAACAATTCTTCGATGATACAAATGAAAAAAATTACTTTCTATATATAGGAGTCTAAGGGGTCCCAATATAATCAGAGCCTAAATAATAATAATAATTGAAGGGAACAACAATAAGAATAGTGGGCTTCTATGGGGCACAATAATAACAATATGTGGACTACATGGGTACAAAAATAACAATAAGGGGGTACACTAACAATAACAAT
This sequence comes from Pinus albicaulis, assembly GCA_034641835.2. Taxonomy (NCBI): domain Eukaryota; kingdom Viridiplantae; phylum Streptophyta; class Pinopsida; order Pinales; family Pinaceae; genus Pinus; species Pinus albicaulis. Next base: position 147,662,572 of record CM076577.1, on the reverse strand, counting down.
ATGGGAATATACTAGTATTATAGGAACCTAACACAACCTGACATTTTCATGCTTCAATCCTCTAGTCGCTCCCTTGACATGGGAAAGGGTGTGACTCTAAAACTCGAATCGCATGCACAACATGGGTATGCATGCGTCTGAGGAATTTTCTCAGTAGTTCTAAGCCCATGACCCGAATTTTTATGCCATTTTTTCAAGATCAAAGCTGATGTCCCTACCCAAAAATCCATGACCCATTCAGGAATGAAATATTACAACATAATAACGATGTAAATGCAAACACTTGAGCAAGGACTTGATTGAACCCATACTATCCATGAAAGTTGTATCGTCAAACATTTCACAAATATGTACTATATAGGTTTAAATAACATATCTGAGCATATGGGTCTCATACTTATCCAAGAATCACTAAGAAGCATTGTTGCCTCATCACATTAATTGCATTATCATCTATTTGGTCATAGATACAATTTTTATTCATTTACAAATAAAAACATGATGAGAGCCATACATCCTTACCGACATATAACACATTCATAACCTACCTATAAAAAATTGAAATGCCAAGTATAAAACAACCAAATACGCCACATAATAAAAAGCATATTTACCCATCAATACAAGAGGAACAAAGGTCTTATTTACATAGGGAAAATGCAACCAATTCTGGGACTTCCATGTTCCACCCAACCATAGACATGGTTGAGCCAAATCTCTCTTTAGCTAGTCACCTGCGTGCCATATTCGAAGCATGAATGTGCGATCTCATAAAAATCATCAATCAAAACTAAACTATGGCTTCCATAGGAAAAAACACCTCAACCCTCAACCAATGATTCCACCTCATGATAGGACATCACAACCATCACCAGATTGGTCTCCACCCAAGTTGTGCATGGCTACAGAGCGGTTGTTCCAACCATGGCTTCGAGGACTAGCAACTCAACCCATAGCTGTTATCGGGCTTCCAGACCATTTATCCAACAAGGGCTTCGAAGACTAGTAACTAAACTCACCAATGGTTTCTAGAGCGTTTTTATAACAAAGGCTTCCAGGACTAGTAATTCAACTGAATTTTTTACAGGTCTTTCAGAGTGTTTTTCCAACCAAGGCTTCCAGGAACTAATAAATCAACCCATAGCCAAAGGCACATGAGAAACAACCAGAAAAACAAATAATGAAATGAACCCACAACACCATGGTTATCCAAGAAATGGAAAGGAAATGAAAATTCACTGTAAATCCAGGAAATCCTCCATGCCAATGATATATCATAACCAAGAAACCACATGCATATTCCATGCATTGAAAAAATAGTGAGGAAAACATACATGCAACTCGGTAGATGCAAACAAAATACGTTGTAGTTGTTGATCCCTATGTCCTCTTATGCTTTCCTACTCTTCCTTTTCCTTCTTGCTCCAAATGTCCATGTATTCCACACTCTCCAAGAGTTCTCCAAGAAACTATATGTATCCAAGAGTATGAGAGAGAGGGAGAGAGAAAAATGAAAGCTCCAAAACTACATAGATCAAAAGCCACGAACTAATCCTCGGAAGCCTTTTTTATTAATGTGGCCTCTAATTTCTTCTATTTTCCATTATTTTCCTTCATTTTCCTCCTCACATGAAACCTGTGACCTTTCACCTCCCTTTTCTCATAATTTCCATTATTTTCATAAATAAATGCCAATACACATGTCCCCATTGGTTCTATTCAATAGAACTTTCTCATATTCTTATTTCTTAAGGATTGTATTTGTGTTGTATTTAAATGTCCTATATCCCTTAGGTCATTTAATTTATTACACATGTCCCCAACATGCCTTTTATCATTTCACTATTTAACTTCAACAATTGATTGAAATTTCCCTTTGAATTCATAAACCCCTTTTTTTACACTTTGGTTATTGTAATACATATCTCTCAATATGTATTGTCTTTAATATACTTGTTAAATTATAACATATCAATGTAATACATCTATTACCGATTTTACCCTTAATGGGATTTTCTTCTTTATGTTATTATACATGTCTCTTACATTTATTGTATCCCAATTGTTTATTTAATTTCACCATCAATTTTACCTCAATATTTATCTCCATAACCTTTTTAAGATATCTAAGGTATAACTACATATAATTATACCTAAATATATAATTTATTAAACTATAATGTACCATTCCCTTAGGAATCGAATGATATTAAATACTACCATCCATTCCATAGTTTTGACATACACCTAGGAATCGAAGGCTATTTCGTACTATCATTCCTTTCATAATTTCAAAAATCTCTTTTTCACTTTACTATATGAGACCTATGAATTATATATGGTCAACCTTCATAACTCAATGATATAATGCATATAGTTCATAACTCAACCATAATTTTAATAATCTAACATAAAAGGTGATCTCCTCAATTCGATGCACATAATTGTTTGCATAGGTTTAATTAACTTTCAATGCTTCGTAAGATGGTAACATTTTTAATTATTATTTACTTGTAACGATTTAATTTAATTTTAGATTGCACTCCACCCAACCACACTAAACATTCAATTTTTCATTAACTCTTTAATAGTTTCCTTGTCATAGCTCTGTCCAACATTTAAAAATTGTACCATCCATCACAAAGCTCCATGTCATCAGATTTATTTCACCGTAACAATTATACGCATGAGATTTATTGTAGTTTTGATGGCGTAGATTAGTCCTTCAAACCCTAATGTCTCAGACCACTCTCTCCTTTTGCATTTCACATTAGCATCAGTTGGGCCTCTAGCCTCACTGCTCCCATTATAGTCAATACCCAGAGTGGTTACCATTCCAAGCTTGTTCGTGAGAAATATGATTGAAACCTGAGACCGTACTCATATTTACTTCAGAATTGAAAAATCTTCCCTTCACATTCGAAAATAGAATTTAGCATTGCAATCAGCGATCTCCTTGGCTTCTCCCAAAGGTTTCGAACCATGGAAGGGAGACTGAATATGATAGCCCAGGTAATGATGCCATACAATATGATTACTATCTCAATCATTAGACATTTTCATAATAATTCTCTGTGTCCTTGTTTTAATTTGATTCTGGTTAATTTAATTTTATATGTTGGTTTCTATTCCCTAAGGAAAACCTATGTTGGTTCCTATTTCTCCATGCAGAGCCCATGGATTGTAGAAGATTTTCAGGTAAGGGTATATTACTGTTTCCTTTTCCTCGATTCTCATTTTGAATGTTGAAACATTACAATGCTTCATTTCTATAAATAAATTCAGTATCTCATTGATATAAATAGTTAGCATGGACGTTTTTGTTTTATTTCTTATTTTGATTTTGTTTGGGATGTTTCCCCAATTTTTTTCATAAACCCCAATTTATTTTCAAAACGCCTGTTTCGATAATTTACGTGAGTTTCATGCTCGATAAAACACATTTTTTAATACATTTTAGTATCCCTCATAACCTAGAATTTTTTATATGATTCCTTTCCACCTGATCTTAATCTTTTGGTTATGAAATTTTAAACTCCATTTATCGGTCTGCAATAATAAAACCCATTACTCAATTCGTATTTTAATTCCTGTAGTAGCTTGGAAATGTTTATTTCCAGAATACTGTGTACATTTTTATACTTACCAATTTCGTTTTGTTCTCGATCATAAAATTTCCGAGAGCTGATGTATCAAATTTGAATTAACTTTCTATATTTGCGTTTAACTTTTACGCATTTTGTTATACAGATAGTATATTCCAGAACTTGTAAAACAGATTCTACATTCCTAAGTTTTGGAGTTTCGATGTTGTCCATTTTATGTTATGTATTTTCTCTATGTGGGATAAATTTATTATATACTCGCCTTAGAATTATTCTCATCACGAGTTTATGAATTTCACAACTTCCACTTGTTGACCATTTAGAATTTCACTTGGTTATAATTTAGGGATTTTAACCCCCTCTTTTCCTCGTTGAAATGGAGGTTGTATTATTCTTAAATAGATTTATTATTATTAATTGCACAATCATAATTATACAGTGAAATGATTTTCTCTATTATCAAAATTCTTTGGATTTCCCAGAATTCCATTTATGAGAATTATAGTCATAAGTTTGAAATTTATATAATTGCAACTTATTTGATCTCTCTCCTGGAATTGATATAATGTGGGTTAGCCATACCCAGCTAGAAAATTTAGAATATATATATATATATATATATATATATATATATATATATATATATATTATTTTTATTTATTTATTTATATTTTATTTTTTTCAGAATCCAAATTAATTTTTTATTGAAAATTAATTCCTTTTTAATAATGACTGTTATGTACTTTAATTTCCAGAATGTTTTATTTAATTACAGTTCATTCTACTAGTTAAATATTCTGTTTATACCACTACCCTAGTGGTATTTATCATAGTAATTTACTTGCAGAGTACTATTCAATTTTACAATGATATCAACTTTCATCAGTTTGTTCAAACGCATGTTTGAACGGTCACTTTTTCTTTTAATTATTGTTATAACTCTTATCCCCTTTTATTTTCATTAAATATTATGCAAGTATTAATTTAATTTTGTTTCTGGTTAGAGCTAATGACATACAGTTGATATTTTTTCATACATGACAACACCTATGCTTCCCCTCTTCCAGGTTTTTTCTACATTCAACTACAATATCTTAAATTTTTTGTTTATTCTATTGATTTGTCCATCAATACTTACAATTATTTTTTTTACTATAGATGTAAGGAGGAATTATTCGATATTAAAGAGATAATTTCAGGTATTCCCTCTCCTTGTACATACTCTTTAATTAGTTAGACAATGTTTTCAATTGAATTTCTAACTTTGATCGCATTGTTTGTTTTCAGGTTTGTCATAACATCTTCCTACCATTATACAATTCTTTTGCAACCAATAGTCAGACTGTCTGACCGTCAATATTTTCCTCTTTCAGGTCAGTCATTAGAACAATGGAGACCCTTCCACCATCTATTCAAATCTGCATAATTTATATGACTCTAATATAGATAAAATATCATATTTTATTATTTCACTTATAATTAATATTGTACTATTTCCTCCCCAAGTCCACTCGAGGATTTTGAACATACTAATATACATGTGGAATTTAAATAATAAAGTTATTATTACTCTCCATAATTTATCACATGTGTGACGGAGTTTTTCATGCATATAATATAATCTTGCTATAATTTCAATTCTGCAGCATAGCTTAAAATCTATTTTTCATTTCTATCTAAGATATATAACCGCATAGAATAATTGGAGATATGAACTTACTGAATAGAATATCTCAGCTACTTATGTTAATGAATGACAACTACATGTTAGTTCATTCTTATATGAATCTAAATTTCATGCTTATATGTCTAGAATTAATTCTATTAATAATTTTGCTGAATGATATATGCATAGAGAATATTTTGATATGCATCATAATAAAATAGATCAACTCTTATTGTATGTATACTGAAATCCTTCAGTTTACCTCTATATTTTTAACTTGGACTTAAACAAAAGATTTAGACCCCAAGGAAGGGTTTAGAGATTCTATTTATTTTTCCTCTACTTCTAACAAGTCTATGTAATAGTACAGTTCACTTAACTATAGTACAGTTGAATGATTTTTTCGAAATGTCTCTTGTCTTCATTCTAAATTGATGATATCCAGAATGGAGATCCAACATGGTGAAGTAAATTTCTCCATGTAATTCATCCAATAATTGATCAATGACAGGGATGGGAAATTTATCTTTAATATTGAGCTCCTTGAGCTTCCTATAATCTGGACACATACTCCATGATCCATCCTTCTTGTGCATCGATACTACTAGAGCGCAAAAATAACTTTGTCTAGGTTGAATTATATGTAAAATATCACTATTTTGAGCATAAGGATATCTATAAGGCCTGATGTTTGGAGGAACATTTCCTGGAATCAAATGAATAACATGATCATGATCACGAATAGGTGGGAGTCCTTTGGGAGTCTCAAACAACTTGGAATTATTGTTCAATACTTTTTGGAGACCAGGAGAAATATATGGTTTTTGTGTTTGAACTTCTACTGAGCATAATTGTGAAATTATGCCTCATTATTTCTTCAAAATATTTGTCATGACATTATAGCTAATTATCTTTCCTAGCTTCCCTGCGATACCCCATAATTCAACTTTCTTTCCTTCCAATTTTTTTCCAAGAGAAGTTCCTAAAAATCAGAAGCTACCGTCCCCAAAGATTGTAACCATTGTACTCCTAGTACAACATCATCAAAAACCATTGGAATGGAGAGAATTGGACTATTGAATACATATTCCCCCATGGTTAGGTTGATATTATGGCACTGTCTAAAGAAATTTATAGTTCCTCCATTTGCAACAATCACTTTACACTATGACGTTGGGTATAGGAAGCAATTGAATGCCTTGGCTACCTTACAATGAATAAATAAAATTATGGGTACTAATTGAATCAATCAACACTATTACATTTTTCTTCTTGATATGTCCTTCTATCTTGGGAGTTTGAGGAGTGGTAATTCCTATCAATGCATTATAGGATATGGACAGATTCAAGTCTTCTTCATCTAGGGTTGCTTCCTGGTGTATATCCTCTTCTTTTGAATTTTTTTCTTCCTCCTCTTCACAATCTATGTCAAATAATTTCTTCTGAGCGCACTTATGACCTTTAGTGTATTTGTTATCACAACTATAGAAAATCATTTTTTTCTCTTTTTCCTTCCAATTGTTGTGGTGTGAAACTTGTAATTGTGGATGTCTAGGAGTAGCAACACTTCCATCTTTATAGTTGTGAGTGGTAGGCTTCCTTGACGCCATAATTTTTCTTTTAATGTTTCTTGCCAACCTGAATGCCTTCTCCAATGAATCAGGTTCCCAAAGGCTCATTTTGGATGTTATCCTTTAAAGTCCCTATCAAGACATCAATCATGTGATCCTATGGAATATATTTTACCCTTATATTAAATTTTTGGAAATCCTCAATGTGCTCCACCATTGAACCCTTTTGTTTGAGATTTATCAATTTGATAAAGAAGTTGTTACTCTTTGTATCCTCATTATGTGTTATCATCTCCTCCATAAAAATTGACCAAAAGATAATTTATTTATGAGAGAAAAGCCATTGTTGACACCTAATCCTAAGGGATTGGGTCAGATTGTCTATTATTGTAATTTAGTAAAAACGGAAGGCCAAGAGACATTGGGAAGTGAATCCCAATAGCCTCACCTCCATGTATAAGTGCACACACAATCTACATCTAATTCATCTTTAGTTTTGTGGAGTTAGTTCCTGGTTTGACATGGTATCACAGCCAATCCCATTTTTGGCATTCCTGCCTTTGGTGCAACTCCCTCATGTTCTACATTTTTTGCAGACTGTCATTGTGCATTCAATTTTTTTTTACTGCTCCTAGAATTTTGTTTTTACTGCTCCTAGAATTTTGCATTCTGGAATAATTCTGCATTTCTTTTTGCACATTTTGCGTAATTTTGTTTCTGCGCACCATTGTGCAATTTCAGCTCAAATTCTGAGCACATTTCATTTTAAAACTTTTTGCAGTTCCTCACCATTTCACACCCTCACACATTCACCCTTCCATCTGCTCACAGCCCCTCGGCCCCTACCTCCTCACATATACCCTCAAACCCTCACACAAATATCCCCCCTCACATAGACCCCCGCCCCCTCACACATCTCTCCCCCCTCACATAGACCCCCACCCTCACACAGACCCTTGCCCCTCACACAACTCTCCCTGCTCGGCCCGCCCTCCCTGCTCACGGGTGCTCAGCCCTCCCTACCTGATCTCCCCATCCCCCTCACCTGCCCTCCCCTCCCCTTCCCACTCCCTCTCGTCGCTCCCCCCATTGCTCCCTTCCCTGGTCACGGCCGATCAACCCTCCCCACCGACTCACGACCGCTCGCCCCGCCCCACCCGTTCATTCCTCCCCCTCCCCTCCCATGCAGATTCTCTCTCTGCATTTTTTTTACAATTCGGCCTCTATATTATTCTGAATTTTTTACACAGTTTGGCCTCCGCCAGAATATGCCTCCCCCTGCCCTGGTAAACACCTCCCCCCAAAAACACCTACCCTAGTAAACATCTTCCCCATAAAACACCTCCCCCAAAAAATACCTCCGCTGGTAGAAACCTTCCCCAAAAAACACCCCCCCCCCCCAAGAAAATACCTCCCTCAGATAATACCTTTGTTCTTTCCCAAAAAAAATTTTTACAAAAAAAAAGAATTTTTTTTTTTGTAGAATTTAAACCAGAATTGAGTTTTTACCGTGACACCAAAGTATTTTTTTTTTCTTCAAAAGAATGCATTCTCTCATTTCTATTGTAGGAGTTGTTGTCTCCGACAAGGAAAAATATCCTGAATGGTCTTGAAAAATCAAACACACTCTCATTTTTAATGAGATTTGGAGAGGAATTTGTGAAGGAGAAGGAGGCGTTCCACCAGCAAAGCCCACTTTAGACAAGGATATCACCATTTGGGAAAACAAGAACTGCAAGTTCCATGCCTCTATTTCAGCTTCCGTAAATGAAGAGGTGAGTCTCCATATTACACCATTTTCGAATTCCTATGAAGCCTTGAGCGAGCTAAAATAACTCTATGACTCACATTCAAAACTTAAAATCGTTCAATTAATGATTAAGTTGTTTAGTCTTGAATTGACAAATGATGACCCTCTTGCTTTAGCTTCAGAAGTAAGATATATCATGCATGAAATAGAGAACACTGGTGTAGAATTTTATATACCTCTCATAGCATATGTTAAGGCACTGTATCCCGCTTACTCACATTATCTTGAGTCCTTGCAAGCAAGTGGAAACCTCATGAAAATCACCTTTGATTCCCTTAAGAAAAAAATTGCAGAAAGAGAGAAGGCTTTTGGAAAGATGACATCCCCTCTGTCTTTGAAGAGGTTGTATGCTTTGCACATAGAGAGAAGATTCATGCTCAAGATTATTCCAGAGGAAGAGGTGGCTGAAGAGGAAGAGGAAGAAGAAATTTTAGAGGAAGGGGGCGACAGACAAAATCAAACTGAAAAATCTGATCTTCATTGCATACGCTGCAATAAAGACTGGCATGATGCATCTCCATGTAAGTTTCCTTGGGATAAAATTGAGTAGCAAAGAAATCAAGAAAAATTTAAAACTCATGATAGAGACAAATTTAAAGCACCTAAATCCGATCATTATGTTGTAGCACATTGTAACAATGGAGTAACTGAAGACTTGTTTGATGTTTCATTTACTTCTTGGAGAAATGATTGGTTGCTAGATTCAGGAGAAACATGTCACATGACATTTAGAAAATATTTTTTTGAGGAATTTACTGAAAAAGTTGATGGAGAAGTATACTTCGCAGATAAATCCAAACTCAAGCCATCAAGGCTTGGCACAATCAGGCTTAAGTTGCCTGGTCTTCCAGATCATCTTCTACATGAGGTTCTATACCTCCCTGAGTTGAAGGGAAACTTATTGTCCTTGGTCCACATGCGCCAGAAAGGACACTCCATTCACATGTTTTATGGCAAGGTTAAGGTCAGAAAAGCATCAAATCACTCAAATGTCATGGAGGGAATAGAATAAGGAAGACTCTTGAAGCTACAAGGTTCCTTTGCTCATGCGCAAAACCTTGCATTTAGTTCACATCATGATGAAGGTACATTCCCATCAATTATTTTATGGCATGCTATATTTGGACACTTAAACTATGAAAACCTTCGATTGTTGAAGAAAAATGGTGTTAATGGACTACCTACAATTCCTAGGGAACTTAAGAAATGTGATGCTTATATTCTAGGAAAGCATAGCAAACAGCCATTTCATGATTCACATTCCAGAGCACATACAAAACTTGAGCTTATTCATTCAGATTTATGTGGCCCTATGCTTGTTGCTTCTGCAAATGGAAATAAATATATGATTACATTTATTGATGATTACACCAGAATGTGTTGGGTTTACTTATTGAAGAACAAATCTCATGCTTTTCAAATATTCAAGAATTTTCATGCATGGATTGAAAATGATGCACAAACTCATATTGTCTCTTTCTGTACTGATAATGGAAAAGAATACACTTCAAATGAATTTGAAAATTATCTTTGTCAACATGGGATCAAACATCAAACAACTGTGCCCTATAATCCCCATTAGAATGGTGTAGCTGAAAGAATAAACATGACAATTTTAAATTTGGTTCGCTCCATGATGTTTTTTAAGAATGTAAAATTGATGTTTTAGGCTGATGTAGTTCTATGTGTTGTATGCATAAAGAATAGGTGTCCTTCAAATTCAATTAGAAACAAAATACCTTATGAAATGTGGCATGGCCACATTCCTTCGGTAAAGCATTTCAGGGTCTTTGGTTCCACTTGTTATGCTTTGATACCCAAGGTACAAAGGAATAAACTTGGTGCTAGAAGTCGAAAATGTATCTTCTTGGGGTATTCCAATACCTCCAAATGATATCGTCTCTATGTTGAAGTGAATAAGAAGTTTGTAATAACAAGATATGTCATATTCCTTGAATCTTCCAAGACTGACAATTTTTTTGAGAGGCAACTTGATCACCTAGATAGATTCACACATGCAAAGTATTTTCAAGAATTTGATAATCAGATTCCGCATATTGAAGGGGGGATTCCTATACTAAATAAATCTGTGGAATCATTTTCTAAATCACTCTCTCCCCCACATGAAGAACCAACCACGGATGACACCTTGAACGATGTGATTGACATAATTGAGAGATTGAATCTTGATTCAATTCCAACTTAGTCAAATGAGAAGCCCAAGAAATCTCAAAAAGGTGCCCCAAAATGGCTGACAAAGACACTAGAAAACGTTCGTCTCGATGAGGTTGGAAAGACAAGAACAAGAAGTTCCACTAGACAAAACGAAGGTGATGTAGATAATTCTGATTCAACTGTTGATATGGATATTGCTTATAACTGTGAATTGAGTTTGTCTACAGATCATGAACCAACTTACTTCAAATAAGCTGCTTCTCATGACGAATGGAATGAAGTGATGCAAAAGGAGTATTATGCCTTGATAAAGAATGGCACTTGGAAGCTAGTTGATCCTCCTTTGGGAACAAAACCAATTGGCTATAAGTGGGTCTACAAGAACAAGTACAAAGCAGATGGCTCACTTGAAAAGCACAAAGCTAGGCTTGTGGCAAAAGGCTTTACACAGAAAGAAGGGGTTAGTGATGAAGAAAATTTTTCTCCCACAACAAAATTGGCCACCATCCCGACACTCTTTTCCCTAGTAGCTCAAAAGGGATGGAAAGTCCATCAGATGGATGTAAAAATGCCTTTTTGAATGGAGATCTAAAGGAGAAATTTTTTATGTCCCAACCAGAAGGATTTGTTGTGAAGGACCAAGAACACAAAGTATGCAAGCTTATAAAATCCTTGTATGGCCTCAAGAAAGCATCGCGAGCTTGGTATGAGAAATTAACTGAGCATCTTCTGAAACTTGACTTTAAACATTTTGATCTTGATGATGCAACTTTGTTTGTTAAGAAAGTTGGAAAAACAATTGTATATATTGTGGTGTATGTAGATGATCTTTTGATGACAGGAAACAATGAGAGTTATATGGCATCCATAAAGAAAGAATTGAAGAAAGGTTTTGAAATTATTGTTTTGGGTTATGTTCATTACTATCTCGGTATTGAATTAACTCAACATCATAAATTTAAATTTCTTTCTCAAAAGAAGTACATTGGAGATATTTTGAAAAAGTTTGGCATGGATGAATGCAATCCCTTAACCACTCCAATGGAACAAAACTTGAAGCTCACATCCATTGAAGGGAAGGAATTCAAGGATCCAATGAAGTATAGACATCTTGCAGGAAGTCTTATCTACCTGAATACCACCAGACTAGACATCTCATTTGTTGTTGGAATCCTCTCCAAGTTTATGCAAAAACCTTGTGAAGGGCATTGGTCTGCTGCAAAAAGAGTTCTAAAGTACTTGAAGGGGGCTCAAGACTTTGGACTCAAATATACATAGGTAGGTGATTTCAGCTTGATCAAATACTCTGATTCAGACTTTGATGGGGACAAAGAAACTGGAGTGTCTACTTCAGGTTATACCACGAGTCTTGGATCAGGATTTGTCTCATGAAGATCACGCAAACAATCAGTTCCATCAGATTCCACAACTGAGGCAGAATATGTGGCAGCAGCTGAAGCAATAAAGGAAATTGTGTGGGTCAGGAAAATCCTAGAATATTTGCAGATGAAACAAATGCATTCAACACCACTCATGATCAAAAACACTTCTACAATAAAGTTGGCCAAGAACCGGAAGTTCCATGATTGAAAAAAGCACATAAATACAAAATACCATCTGATTCGACATCATGTTAAGGCCAAAACCATCCATCTACATCATTGTTCCACAAATGAACAGACCAAAAACATCTTCACCAAAGCGCTTGGAAGAGAAAAGTTTGAAAAGTTCAGAACGATGCTTGGACTCACCAACATCCCTTCATATTAAAGGGGGGAATTTTGACACCTAATCCAAAGGGATTAGGTGAGATTTTACATTATTGTAATTTAGTAGATAAGGAAGGCCAAGAGACACTGGGAAGTGAATCCAAATAGCCTCACCTCCATGTATAAGTACAGACACAATATCCATCTAATTCATCTTCAGTTTTGTGAAGTTACCTCCTGGTCTGATAGCCATCGATACAATAAAAATTTATTGGGTTCTAGATATAAATTTGCAATGCGTACCTTTTGTGTGCTTTTCACATTATGGAGATCAAAGTATTGCTCCATCTGTAGTATTCATGTCACGTGATCCTTGCCATCAAACTTCTTCATATCGATATTTGGAATATGGTGGGTATTAAATCCAACATTAGATTCTATGAAATCACGATTGAAATCTATTTTGTTCTCATCATGAGTTTCCTCTACTACCTTTTCACCATTAGGAAGCTTTTCTTGTAGCAATTTTTCCAAAAATTCCTTCTAACCTTCCATTTATTTCTTCAAATCTTCCATGTTTCCTCATATACCATCGATCTTAGCTTCCATTCTATCCATATTAGCTTCCACGTCATCCATATTAGCTTCCATTCCACTCTTCAAACCATCCATCTTAGCTTCCACGCCTTTCATCAAGCCATCCATCTTAGATTTCATTTTTGGTTAGTTTTTGTGAGAGTGAAATTTGTTGCACTTGGTCTCGTAATTTTGATATATCATGTTGCACATATTCCTCTTCATGCATCGTAGTAGATATTTATGAGGGACTAATGGGTGTGGAATTATTTTCCAGAGGAATTAATAGTGATAAAAATTCATCAATATGCCCTTGGAATCACTTCAAACTGATTTTTTAAACAAAGGTGATGTAATATTTAAAAAAAAACAACATAGCTTTTTTTTCTTTCGAGGATCTTGATATTGAACCTGATGTATCTATGTGATTTTAGATCCTAAATATTTGAACTTCGATCATGTAGTGGCCCTCCGAGTCTTATTTCTAATGGAATAGGCTAGACTTGATTTGGATTCTTCAAGGCAATGTTATGAAAAATCTACCACAATGAACTAATTATGGACTTGTTAAGTAGAGAGAACTTGTACGGTTGACACGTGTCACGGTTTCGTCCTACGGCTCTGAAATTGATACCCAAGAAACTAAATTCTGTGCAATTTCTGCCACTAATTTGAATATGATGCCTGAAAAGAAAGTTATGACGAGTTTCCCTTGGTCACGTGTTTGAGATGAAATTATGGAGTCTGCAAAAACCCTAACTTCCATAGATCATATCTCCAAAAATATTGCAAATGAAGGTATGAACTTTTTACAGGATGCTCAACAATATTTTTGATCAACTTGGTAAAAATTTCAGCTTTGAAGCCTCATCTAAAAAACGTTATAGAGAAAATTCCAAGATGACCTGTTTGAAGAAGTGAAACCCTAAAATCCCAAGCTATGATCCCAAATTTTATGAAACCAACTCAAAAAATAGAAGAAAGGATGTATCAATGACTTGGAAATCAGCCTCTTCGATGGGGAAACCTTCTTTAAATTACAAAAATTAACAATTATTCAATGATACAAATGACAAAACCTACTTTCTATATATAGGAGTCTAAGGGGTCCCAATAAAATCATAGCCTAAATAATAATAATAATTTAAGGGAACAACAATAAGAATAGTGGGTTTCTATGGGGCACAATAATAACAATATGGGGACTACATGGGTACAACAATAAAAATAAGGGGTACACTAACAATAAGAATAAGGGAATAAACTAGTATTATAGGGACCTAACACACCCTGACATTTTCATGGTTCAATCCCCTAGTCACTCCCTTGATATGGGAAAGGGTGTGACTGTAAAAATCCAGTCGCATGCACAACATGGGTATGCATGCATTTGGGGACTTTTCTTAGTAGCTCTAAAACCACGACTCGAATTTTTATGCCATTTTTTCAAGATCAGAGATGATGTCCCTGCCCAAAAATCCATGACCCTTTCAGGAATGAAATATAACAACATAATAACGATGTAAATGCAAACACTTGAACAAGGAATTGACAAGACCCATATTAGCCAAGAAAGGTGTATCATCAAACATGTCACAAATATGTACTCTATAGGTTTAAATAACATATCTGAGCATATGGGTCTCATAATTATTCAAGAATCACTAAGAAGCATTGTTGCCTCATCACATTAATTGCATTATCATATATTTTTTCATAGATACATTTTTTATTCATTTACAAATAAAAACATGATGAGAGCCATACATCATTATTGACATATAACACATCCATAGCCAACATATAAAAAATAGAAATGACAACCATAAAACAACCATATAAGCCACATAATAACAAGCGTATTTACCCATCAATACAATAGGAGCAAAGTTCTTATTTAAATAGGCAAAATGCAACCTATTATGGGACTTCCACGTTACACCCAACCACAAACATGGTTGAGCCAAATGTCTCTTAAGCTAGTCAACTGCGTGCCATATTCCAATCATGAATGTGCGATCTCATAAAAATCATCAATCAAAACCAAACTATGGATTCCATAGGAAAAAACAGCTCAACCCTCATCCAGTGATTCCATCTCATGATAGGACATAACAACCATCACCAAATTGGTCTCCACCCAAGTTGTCCAGGGCTACAAAGCGTTTGTTCCAACCATGGCTTCGATGACTAGTAACTCAACCCATAGTTGTTATCGGGCTTCCAGACCATTCGTCCAACCAGGGCTTCGGGGACTAGTAACTCAACCCACCAATGGTTTCCAGAGCATTTTTCAAACCAACGCTTCCAGGACTAGTAGCTCAACCCAACTTTTTACAGGGCTTCCAGAGTGTTTTTCCAACCAAGGCTTCTCGGAACTAATAACTCAACCCATAGCTAAAGACATATGAGAACCAACCAGAAAAAAAAAACAATGAAATGAACCCACAACACCATGGTTATCCAGGAAATGGCAAGGAAAGGAAAATTCACTGTAAATCTAGGAAATCCTCCATGCCAATGATATTTCATAACCAATACACCACATGCATATTCCATATATTGCAAAAGTAGTGAGGAAAACATACATGCAACTCGGTACCTGCAAACAAAATTCATTGTAGTTTTTGATCCCTATGTCCTCTTGCGCTTTCCTACTTTTTCTTTTCTTTCTTGCTCCAAATCTCCATGTATTACACACTCTCCAAGAGTGCTCCAAGAAACTCTAAGTATCCAAGAGTATGAGAGAGAGGGAGAGATAAAAATGAAAGATCCTGTGTACAAAAAAACCCAATACACAACATAATACATACACCTACATCTGGTGTACAAAAAAACATAATACATACACATACATCTGGTGTACAAAAAAACCTAATACACACACATACATATAGTGTACAACAAAACACATACACCTACACCGTATGTAGAACACAATACATATATGTACACAAAGTACCACACAAAAAATACAAATGTCATGATACTATGACTACCCAATCCACATACATAGTATTGCATGCCCGCAACACATCATGTACGACATGCAAACAATAGCACATGTACACTAGTACCATATGTACAACATGTACACTATACTACCTGTACACAACAACACATGTGCAACATGTGCACAACATCACATGGACATGAAACCACATGGAGAACATGTACACAATGCCACATTCATGACATGTAAACAACAAGACCTGCACACAACACCACATGTACAACATGTACACAACACTGCATGTACAATTATGCACACACCACCATATGTACATAGAACCATATGTACAACATGCACACAACACCATATGTACATAACACTGCATATAAAACATGTACATATCACCCTATTTACATAGCACCACATATCCAAAACGCGCACAACACCATATCACACAACACCGCATAACCAACATGCACACAGTACGATATGTACAAAACACCGGATACCCAACATATACATAGCACCATCTATACCCAGCACAGCATATGAAATATACACACAACATCATATATACAATAGGAACAGAACTTCATATGTACACAATACTACATATACAACATTTACACATCACCACAAGTACAATCACTAAATAGACAGCATGCACAACATATACACAACATTAGTACTGCACATCCAAACCCACATTGTATCTACCAAGAAACCTTTCTTCGAGTGTCTCTGTGCCATCCATGCTTATCCTCGCATGTCACAAATTACACTACTTTCACTTCACTGATGTACCCCTCAGCATTACCCATCCATAACATAAACATATTCATAGTACAAGAATATAATATCAATTCATATCCACATGATACTGACCTCATAGATATGTCAGGGTTACTCTTCCTAATTGATTCCTCTTAAAAACAAAAACATCTTCATGCCATTCACCTACATAAGAAATCATTCCTCCATAAGAATGATCTCTGAAAACCCTATCAGATAGTGACATGGACACATACATACATACATACATACATATATAATAATTAGCATAAAAAATCATGATCCTGTCAGAAAACGACATGCATACACACATATATACATATAAACATTAGCATTAAGAAATCACGATCCATGAAGACCCTATGAGACACGACATACATACACACATATATACATATAAAAAATAGCATTAAACAATCATGATCCATGAAGACCCTGTGAGACATGAAATACATAAAAACATACATGTGTACATATATAATCATCAACATAATCATGAACACAAAATAATTACCAGATAACATAAGGTAAATGTTAAGAGAACACCCTTTATCCATGTACAACATGCACAACATTGAGAAGAATAGGTCCCAACATAGCCAAGGCATTTGATGCCTCAAATACATTTACTTTTCCTTTCTGGTTACCTTTCTCATGTTTGCACTTACATTTTCCATTTACCACAATCAACCTGACCAATCCATCTGACTTTCATATTCTTACCTTTTTCTGCCATTTACTCATGCACCAAGCTTCATCTGGGTCTTACTTTACCTGTTGGGTACCAGACAACTCTCCCCTAGCTCCATTAACTTTCCTCTTTCCTAAACCAATTCCCAATACTCTCAAAATATAAAAGGCAAGAATAATAATAAACAAGAACAATACCATGAAAAACCAATATCAATACAACACCACAACAAAGTGTCAAGGCCTAGCACGTGCCTTACACTGCACATAAACAAAGCCGCAAAACAAGCACAAAAAAATAAAAAATATTGAAATCCCAAAGCTAGAAACAAACATCATGACTCAATCCCCATGGGTTCCCAATGCTTCCAAGGGAAATATCAACATGAGCCTTCTTCAAGATTTCATAGTTGTCTCTTTTGCCATGTGATCCCCTACATCATATCATCATAAGAATAGAATTGTCAGTATATAATATAAACATAAAATATACGAGTTACCTTACCTTGTTATACCAGGCACACTGCCTTGTATCTGAACACATACATATATCATCTCTCAAGAGACTCCAATCCCTTGATGAATCCAACCATAAATAGAAACCAACTGTTATACATGTGAAATCCATATTCATAAATATAACAAATATCCACATAATGCTAGGAAAAATCTAAGTTAAGAAGACTTCATGTATGCAAAACACTCATTTGTATGGAATTAGGGTTTCTAAACATAACCAAAGTAATTCTTACCCAATTCATTTCTTTTATCATTTACCTTGTTGCAATTGTGTCTTACTATGTATTGTCACATCACCAAATTTTTAACTATACAAAGAAATCAACTATCACCTCTTCATGCTAATATCAACTATCACCTCTTCAGTCACATATTCCAAAGATCAAGACAACATATATTAATTTTAAATCAACATTTACCAAGTCAGGCAACCATGTCATAATAAAAAATCAACTCACAATCATTAGTCATAATACATACTACTACAACTATCACCTACTTACACTGAAATACATATCAGTTGTCTCAACACATATGTGTTAGTACAACCATATTAAAACAATATCATTTCCTCAAGAAATATTATAGACACATACTCATATCATGCAATTAAACAAACACTCAAACAAACTATATAAGTACCATGTTATATAAATAAACTAGATGACATAGTTATAGACACTAAAAACTTAAACAATAAATAGACAACATAATAAAATATTCAAGCACCAATTAGATGACATAAGCAAACACATACCTTAATGTATCTCAGGGGAGACTATGTTGTATGCACAATCAATCTAGATTATCACAATATGACTTCGCAACATATCAACTCAAGCATAAATAAGGTCATGATATCCATAACAGTAACTAGCTAACATGTTCACATCATAAACTCATAATAATCACATATGCACATTGAATAGAGATTAGTATAACACAATATCGCAAATATATCATCTCATACCTGAATGTTATAACCATAACAATCTACAAAGACCAATCCAGATTAAAGAAATACATATAACATCAAGATCTTAATGCAATAACCCTAATCATCAAGTTAAATAACATATAACAACCAAAAAGTTAACATATAACATACTTATCACCAACATATAACATAATCATCAAATTAATTATCAAAAACATATATGATAATCATCTGACATGAAACAACAACAACAATGCATATAACAACAAGTTACTATCATTCATGACTATTCAACACATGCGCATATAACCACATCGATTCACTATCATCTATTATTCATGTAACCACAAAAAAAATCAAATGAAAAACATGTATATAACGATAATTAATATAACAATCCATTAAATAACATACCTAAATTCCCACCATACAAAATTGTATGACGATCTAGCCTTACCCCAAATTTTAGTGTTGAAATCTCACCTTGATGATATGCATCTCCTGCTTCAACTCAACCTACACATTAGCATCATAACATACCAACAACATCATTATGACCTACAATTCCTACAATTACCTCATGGACAACAACCTTAACCGTGAAATTGCAGTCATAACAAGTGACATGCATAACAAATTCATAACCAACATGCACTCATGACGATCACATCCAACAATAACACCATCAAGTTCCACATGGTGACACAAGTGTAACAATGACCACCACCATGCATACACAACAAGCACATAGTGCATAAACATATAAAAAACATATGAAACTGACATTTAGGCATGACAAACACATTACGCCCATCCAGTATAAGTGTTGAACCATGCTCTGATACCACTCTGTAGTATCAAATATGACATAAAGAAATCGTAAACCAAACACAACTAAAGAGAAATAAACCATGCTCTGATACCACTTTGTAACACCCTCATATCACATCTACCAAAGTAACCGACCAAACGGGGTAAAAATGTGACGAAGAGGTATTATGATTTGATTCAACCTCTGATGTGACCTTAAGGAAGCAGAACCGATACCACACAACAACATATACATTCTACACATGCTACAGGTAACCTAGGAGCCATCCTAACCTTCCAAGAGGCTAGCCCCTGATCCAACCTAAAATTTTCATGCTTCAATACCCTAGTATCTCCCTTGAAATGGGTAAGAGTGCAACTAGAAACCTCGAGTTGCACGCACAACATGGGTATGCATGCGAGTGGGGAATTTTCTCAGTAGTTCTAGGCTTTCGACCCTAATTTTTTTGCCACCTTTTCAGGCTTAGAGCTCTGGTCCCTGCCCAAAACTCCATGACCCTTTCAAGAATGAAGATAAGAGTGGAATAATGATGTAAATGAAAACACTTAAACAAGGACATGACTGGACCCCTACTAGCCATGACATGAGTTTCATCAAACATGTCATAAATATGTATTCTACAGGTTTAAATAACATATTTGAGCATAGGGGTCTCATAAATATCAGGGAATCACTAAGAATAATTGCTACCTCATCACATTAACCCCATTATCATCTATTTGGTCATAGATACATTTTTTCTTCATTTAAAAATAAAAACATGATGTGAGCCATACATCATTACTGACATAGAACACATTCATAACCATCATATAAACAACAAAAATGAAAATCATAGAAAAACCATATAACACACATAATAAAATGAATATTTACGCATCAATACAAGAGGAAAATAGCTCGTATTTTGATATGAAAAATGCAACCAAGTTTGGGACATCTAGGTTCCACCTGACCATAGAAATGGTTGAGCTAGATCTCTCTTCATCCAGTCACCATCGTGCCATATTCTAAGAATGAATGTGGGATCTCATAAAACTAAACAATCAAGCCAAACCATCGCTTCTAGAGGCCAAACCACCTCAACCCTCAACTAGTGATTCCACCTCACGGTCGGACATCACAACCATCACCATATTGGTTTCCACCCAAGTTGTCCATAACTTCAGAGAGTTTGTTCCAACCAGGGATTCTAGGACTAGTAACTCAACCCATAACTGTTGTTAGGCTTCCAGAGTGTTTGGCCAACCATGACCTAGAGGACTAGTAACTCAATCCACCAAGGGCTTCCAGAGCGTTTTTCCAACCAAGGCTTCAAGTACTAGTAACTCAACCCAAGTTGTTACAGGGCTTCTAGAGTGTTTTTCCAACCAAGGCTTCCAAGAACTAATAACTCAACACACATCCAAAGGAACATGAGAACAAACTAGAAAAAAAATAATGATGTGAACCCACAACACCATGGCTATCCAGGAAGTGGAAACACTAGGAAAATCTATTGTCAATAAAGGAAATCATCCATGCGAATGATAGAGAATAAGCCATAAACCACATGTATCTGTCATGCATTCCAAAAATAGTGAGGAAAACATACATGAAACTCGGTACTTGCAAAAAGGATTCGTTGTAACTGTGTATCCTGATGTCCTCTTACACTTTCCTTCTCTTACTTTTTCTTCTTTCACCAAATCTTCAAGTGTGCCACACTCTACAAGAGTGCTCTAATAAACTCTAAGTATCCAAGATTATGTGAGAGAGAGAGAGCGAGAGAGAGAGAGAGAGAGAGAGAGAGAGAGAGAGAGAGGAAAATGAGAACTCCAAAACTACACTGATCAAAATCCATGAACTGATCCTCATAAGTATTTTTATTAATGAGGCCTCTAATTTTTTCAAATTTCCATTATTTTCCTTCATTCTCCTCTTCTCATGAAACCTATGAACTTTCACCTCCCTTTTCTCCTAGTTTCCATTATTTTCATAAATAAATGCCACTTTGACATTCCAAAGCCTTCACAATTGCCTTTGCTAATTTCCATAGCAATGATAAACCATATGAACACCCACTAGGATGCTTTTCCAAACATTTAACTTGGAATACGTGTCCCACGACCTTGGCCTTATATTTTTCACATGAATTTTTAACCAATGTTGTTAAATGTATTGAGGTCACCTTGGATATCAGAAGAATTTGACAACAATTAAGAAGTTGTATCATTGATTGAACATCAAGAAACAGGTGGATTATTTTTTTGTGAGATGTTTGCACTGTCAATAGGTAAATGTAACACCCTCTTCCCACTTCTACCCAAGTAACTAGCCAACTTGGGTAAACATGCAATGAGAGGCTACTAATATGAGATTCAACCTAGTAGATGACCTTAAGGAAGTGGAACCAATGGCAACAAAACAAACATCATTTACATAACATCGAAAACATCCTCAAGAGGTGACCCAACCAACCATGCCCTTGAACACTGAGGGAGATTTATTTTTTGACCAATTTGAGCCTTAACCATGGGCATTCCAAGGAAAGATAGCAGCTAAAAGGCTATAGCCATAGGCATGCCAAGGAAAGGTAGTGGCCATGGTCTAGTTTCATCAGTTTCGTTCCTACAACTTCGATATTTGTGCCACCTTTTTAGCCCCAGAGCCTAGGTCACTACCCAGAAATTCATGAAAATTTACGGGAGGATAAATAACATTAAGAAAAAGGTACGGAAGAAATCACATCATCAAGAACTCATATGGACACCTCCTAGCCATGACATACATTTTTTCAAACATGTCACAAAATTTACATCTACATGTATAAAAAAAATAATTAAACATGGGCTCTCATACTTATCTGAGAATCACTAAGAAGCATTTCTCCTGTAAATCATAAGCTAAAATAAATTCTATTTTACAATAGATACATTGTGTATTAATTTACCGGTAAAAAAATGGGTAGATCCATACATCATCACTCATTGAATACATGATTATAACCAACACAATAACACCAAAAACACAATGGATAAAAAATAAATAAAATTTATAAATAAACCATGAAATTTTCATACCAAATACCAAAGGAATGAGCTCTTCATTAATTAATGTAAAAAGAAACTGGAGATGGGACTTCCACGTTCCACCTAACCATAGATTGGCTAAGCCAAGTCTCCCTTCAGCCAATCACCCCTTGCCATATTCCAAGCATGAATGTGGGATCTCATCAAACACATCAATCAAAATCAATCCAGGGCTTCCAGAGGCCAAAAAACCTAAACCCTCAATTAGTGACTCCACCTCATGGTCTGATATCAAAACTGTGACAGATTAGTCTCTATCCAACTTGTTCCAGGGCTCTAGAGTGTTTTTTCCAACCAGGGCTTCGAGGACTAATAACTCAACACCAACTGTTACAGGGATTTGAGAGTGTTTTTCCAACCAGGGCTTCCATCACTAGTAAATCGACCCTCCTAGGGCTTCCAGAGTGCTTTTCCAACCAAGGCTTAGAGGACTAGTAACTCAACCCATAGTTGTCCACCGGGATTCTAGAGCATTTTTCTAGCCAAGGCTTCCAGACACTAATAACTCAACCCAAAACTAAAGGAATCATGAGAACCAACCAGAAAAAATCAATGGAAATAAACCCACAACACCATGGCTATCTAGGAAATGTAAAGGTTAGGAAAATCCAAATGCATACACCATGCATGCCAAAACATACATGCAACTCGGTACTTGCAATAAAATCCCACTATAGTTGTTGATCCCGATGTCCACTTGCACTTTCTTTCTCTTCCTTTTCCTTATTTCCCCAAATCACCAATTATCCACTCTCCAAGAGTGCTCCAAGAAAACTCTATGTATCAAAGAGTACGAGCGAGAGAGATAGAATAATTAGGGAGCTCCAAAAATGCATTCAAAAAAGGTACCAGTTGATCCTCAAACACATTTTTACAGAACAGGGCTATATTTTCTTTATTTCCCATTATTTTCCCTTGATTTTCCTCCTCATATGAAACATGTGACCTTTTACCTCGATTTTCTCCTAATTTCCTTTAATTTCATAAATAAATGTGCCAAAATTACTTTTTGCCTCTTTTATGCCTTACCCATAGAATTTTCCAATTTCCTTATCAATAATAATCCATGTGTTTTGGGTGTGGAGCCCGATTATCTTTTTTTTCTATATGTATCACCGCGTTGGACCCCTGTTCTTAACAGGGTAGAAACACTGCCTATCGTTTGATCTTGGTCAAGGGGGTGATGACGATTTTATGAGTCCACCCCCCCACCATAGGATCGGTGGCAGCGCCTATGAAGCTAAAAATCGATGTAAAATTTCCTTGTAAAATATTGTAATTTCATACTCAATCTGGGTCCTTCATTATGTGGATGATCTGATTATAGAAGTTATGCTTAATTTAGGGTCTTTTTCCCTAGAAGGAAACCCCTCAATTCACATGAGAGTATTGTATTTCCTTTGTGTGTGGTATGTGCATTCTAAGAAAGAAAGAGAAAGGGGGAGTATGTGAGAGAGTAGAGGATATTACAATGGATCTGTTGTAGGTTGTGTCTCTTAATTTTGCTGGATAATATAAAGGAAGTACTTGTTGTTTCTTCGTGGAGATAGCCCAAGTTGGGTGAACCATATATATATGTGTGTCCCTTGTTTTATATGTTTTCTGTGTTTGTATTTCCGCATATTTTTATATGTTCCATTTCTATATAATTTTCTAACAAGTGGTATCAAATTCAAAGGTCTATTTGGTTGATAAAATTGCAGGAAAGAAGGGTTCCCGGTTCAAGTGGGAGAAATGGCAGAAGATGGTAGGTTTACGGTCAAGAAATTTAATGGCCAAAAATACTCATTGTGGAAGATGTATATGGAAGATTATTTGTATCAGAAAGATCCGTACCTATCATTGAGTAGAAAAACAAAGAAGCTATTGAGTATGACAGACGCAGAATGGGAGATTCTAAAAAAAAGGAACTTGGAACAATACGGATGTGCCTTGCAGCGTTGATAACCTTAAATATTTTGAAAGAAATGATAACAGAGGGTTTAATAATGGCATTAGTGAAAGTATATGAAAAACCATCGTCCTCAAATAAGGTATTCATTATGAAGCACTTATTTAGTATGAAAATTTCAGAAAGTGGATCTGTTGATGACCATTTAAATGAATTTACTATGGTTACCAATTACTTAAGTTTTGTAGAGGTAAAATTTCATGATAAACCATTTCTATGCTCATTACCATAAATTTGGAATGGCTTAGTTATGGCCACTAGTAACTTTTTCCTTGGATCTAGTACTTTAAACTTTGATGATGTTGTCATTTCCATTCTTCACGAGGAAATGCGACGAAAAAGCTCTGGTGAGACATCAAGTAATGCTTTGAGTGCAGATACTAGGGGAAGAGAAATGGAAACAGGAAAGAGCACAAGATATCACAGTAAGTCAAGGAAATGTAGATCCAACCCTAGATCGAGGATAGTGTGCTGGAAATGTGCGAAGAAAGGACACCTGAAGAAAGAATGTAAGTGTCAGAAGGGAAAAGAAGGAGATGCACAACAAGAAAAAAATCATGAAGTGACTGTGATAGGTGATGTGTTGCAATATAATTTGATTCTTTCTTTATAAAATGTTATTTATTCCTGGGTGGTAGATTTAGGGGCCTCATTCCATGCCACAACTGATAAGAAACATGTTCGTCTGGGTGATGATAAAACCTGTAAAATCATTGGAATGGGTAAAGTTCTTATAAAACAGTAGAATGGAAACCAATGGTTATTAAAGGAGGTAAGGCATGTTCGAGATCTGAAGGAAAAAATTATTTGAATAGGGAAGTTAGGTGGTGAAGGTTGTGTGACTACTTTTACAGATAAAACCTGGAAGGTCAGTAAAGGAGCCCTTGTAATAGAAAAAGGAGAAAAGGTTGGTACATTGTATTTATGCAATGTTATTTCTAATTGTGTTAAAGGTTTAAACTCCACGGGAGTAGATCCAACATTATGGCATCATCTGCTCAAACACAAGAGTAAGAAAGGGATGAATATTATTCACTCAATAAATTTGTTTCCAGGTTTGAATAATATTGATTTGGATTTTCTGAGAATTGTGTTTATGGAAAACAGAAGAGAGTAATATTTCTTAGAGTTGGGAAAGAAAAGAAGAGTGAAAAATTAGAGCTTGTGCATACATATGTATGGGGACTAGCTCAGGTATCGTCTCTTGGTGGATCTCGTTATTATGTTACTTTTATTGATGATTCAACTATAAAAACTTGGATTTATTGTATTTAGGATAAATTTGATGTATTTGATACTTTCAATAAATGGAAAGCTTTGGTTGATTGAGACATGAAATAATTTGAAGTGTCTCAGATCAGTGAATGGAGGTGAATATTGTAGCAAAGAGTTTGATAGGTACTTTTCAGAGCATGGAATTCATAGAGAGAAGATAGTTCCAGGAACACCCCAAGAAAATAATTCATCATAAAGGATTAGTGGGACAATCATGGAGTGTGCAAGGTGCATGAGATTGCATGCAGGAAAGCCTTTACAATTTTGGGCAGATGTTGTAGATACTGTTGTTTATCTAATAAACATAAAGCCTTCAAGTTACTTAGATTGTGGTATTCCAGAGGAGGCATGGAAAGGTAAAAAAGTAAACTACTCTTTTTTAAAGTCTTTTGGTTGTGAGGCCTTTGTCCATATTAATAAATAAAATAGAACAAAGATTGAGGAAAAAATAAAGAAATGTATCTTTATTGGATATGGTGCTAATGATTTTGGTTATCGCTTATATTATTATAAAAATCACAAAATAATTAGGAGCAGAGATGTTATATTCAATGAAAATGTCTTGTATAAGGATCAGATGTAGGAAAAGAAACAGGAAAAAGAAAACAAAGAATACACAGTTTTTGATGAGATCACATAAAAATTAAAGGTGCTTGAAAATAATAATAATTAACAACCACAACAACAACAACCACCACAAAAAAAACATGCACCTCAACACCTGAAAGTGGTGTCAAAATATCTACTAGGATAGGTAGCCCCCCTGAATGATACTCTCCTTCATTATATTATGTATTGTTGACTGATTTTGGTGAACCAGAATTTTATGAAGAAAAAATGCAGGTAGAAACTAGGAAGAAGTGGGAGCTAGGCATCAAAGAAGATATATAATCCTTAATACATAACCGAACTTGTGACTTAGTCAGGTTTCCTCTAGGTAAAAGAAAATTGCAGAATAAATGGGTTTATAGGTTGAAGGAAGTAGATGGAGGAAAACAAAGGTATAAAGCTAGACTTATGGTGAAGGGGTTTGCATGGAATAAAGGTATTGAATTTGATGAAATATTTTCTCATGTTGCTAAAATGACTTCAATCAAAAGTATTTTGATTCTTGTAGCAGTGGAATATTTGCATCCTGAACATTTATATGTAAAGACATCGTTTCTCCATGGAGATTTGGAGGAAGAGATCTATATCCAGCAACCATAAGGATATGAGGTCAAAGGGAAGGAAAAATTTGTGTGCAAGTTGAATAAGAGCTTCTATGGCTTAAAACAGGCTCCGAGGTAGTGGTATCTAAAACTTGATAGATTTATGTATGAACAAGGTTATACTAGATGTCATTCTAATCATTGTGTTTATCTGAAAAAACAAAATGATGCCAACTATATTATATTATTATTGTATGTAGATGACATGCTTGTTGCAAGGTCTAACATACAGAAAATAAATGTACTGAAAATAAAATTGGAAAATTAATTTGCAATGAAGGATTTGGGATCTGCAAAAAAAATCCTTGGTATGAAGATAGCTAGAGACAGGAAAAATCACAAATTAACATTGCAACAGAATAAGTACATACAAAATGTGTTGGAAATATGTTAGTACACCTTTGTCTAGCCATTTCAAACTCAGTAAGGAGATGTTCCCCAAGACCCAAGAAGAAATGGATTATATGTCTAAAGTTCCATATGCATCGGCAGTTGGAAGCTTAAATTTATGCAATGGTTTGCACAAGGGCTAATATTTCACATGAAGTGGGAGTTGTAAGCATTACATGAACAATCCAGGAAAAGAACATTGGTTGGCGGTGAAATGGATTCTCAGGTATTGGAGAGGTACCACAAATCGAGCATTATGATTTGGTGATTCAAACATTGCTTTAAAGGGATATGTTGATGAAGATATGGTACATGATAGAGATAATAGGAGTAGCACTACAGGGTATGTATTTATTATAGGTGGAACAAGTGTCAGTTGGGTGTTGAAAATGAAAAGTGTTGTTTCACTTTCAACAACGGAAGAAAAATATGTTGCTGCTACAGAAGCTAGTAAAGAAATGATTTGGTTATAAAGGTTTATGGATGAATTGGGTATGAATCAAGAGATGGGAGGGTTATACAGTGACAACCATAGTTCCATTCATCTTGAAAATAACTTGACATTTCATTCCAAGACTATGGCATATACATCTCAAGTACCATTTCATACGGTCAGTGTTTGAAGATGGACAATTGAAGCTGGAAAAGATACACACTAGCCAAAATATTGCACATATGTTAATATAATTTGTAACTAGGGAGAAACTAAGATTTTTCTCAGTTTAAATTGGTCCTCAAGTATGATGATGAATATGGGAAACAATCAGGTCCAAAGTGGAGTAATTATCCAACAAATGAAGCATTGGTGGAGTTTCTACAATTAGTATTCTAGTGGGAGATTGTTGGGTGTGGATCTTGATTATATTCTTTATTTAGAGGTATCGCTAAGTTGGACCTTTTTTATTAACGGGGTGACAACACTGCTCTTCATTTGATCGCCGTCAGGGTTGTCGAGGGGGGAAACGACGATTTTATGAGCAACCCCTAAAGCTCCAAATAGATGTAAAATTGCTTTGTAAAATATTGTAATTTCGTAGTCAATCTAGGTTGTTCATTAGGCGGCTGATCTGACGGTAAAATTTATGTTTAATTTAGGGTTTTTTTCCCTAGAAGGCAACCCATCGGTTCACATGAGGGTCTTGTATTCCAGATGTGTGTGGTATGTGTATTTTGTGTGAGAAAGAGAAAGGGGGACTCTGTGAGTGAGTAGAGGATATTATAGCAGATCTGTTGTAGGTTTTAACTCTTCATTTTGATAGATAATATAAAGTATAGACTGCTTGTTTCTCCGTGGAGGTAGCTCAAGTTGGGTGAACCACATATATATGTGTCTCTCTTGTTTTATATGTTTTATGTGTTATATTTCTTTGTATTATATAACTTTCTAATAATGTGAACACCCACACTAGGATGTTTTCCCCAACATTTAGCTTGGTATATGTGTCCATAAACCATGGTTATTATTTTAATTTTATTACATGTAATTTTCACCAGGGTTGTTACAAAAATCTCCCCCTTGAGGGAAACCATCCTCATTGTTAAAAAACTCATATACCTTAGAAACACTGTTGAAAATCAAACATACTTCCCATGGAGCTTTATAACATAGCCCGATGTAGTATTTACAATTATCACCTTGCTGAAAAGCAAACCAACATGAGATCATAAAAACATGACAACTATAATGATATGACACCACACCTATTATTGGATATTTATAACATATCTCATGGTGGTATTTACATCCATATACATATGTACACACATCCAACCATCACATCAAAACATATACCAAAACATCACCAAAACATATTCTAACAAAAACAACATCACACAAAAACAGGCTTAACTCAACTGGAGAACAAGGAAGGATATATGACCCACATCTGATCCACATCTCCTATGTAGCTTCATCAGGCCCAAAGTGCTTCTATTTCACTTTGACTTTCTCATTTTCTCGATTCCGGAGCATGAGCATCCTTTTCTGGAAAATGCACCGCAGTTTCGGTTGGAACTCTCCTTCTGGCTGCATTTGCAATACATACTAGTCAATCATGTGATCAAAATCTTTAACATATTTCTTAAATAATGATATATGAAAAAAATCATGGAATTTCAATATGGAAGGAAGTGCAAGTCGATATCCCATTGGTACGATCCTCTTAGTGATCGTGAAGGGTCCACAAAACCTTGGTGCCAACTTGGCACATGATCCAATCTGCAAGGATATCTTATTAGTTTTTATGCACAAGTACAGTTTTTCCCCAACCTGAAACTCCTTGAAAAAATTGTTCCTATCTGCATGAATATTCTCCATATCCTGTGTTTCCTTCAAGTTCTTCTTCATCACTTGAATTTCCTGTTCCATTTCTTCCAACATCTCTGGTCTAATCAGTACCGTGTTAACCAGATCACTCCAACTGATAGGAGTGTTGTGAATCCATCCATATAATTCCACAAATGGACTCATCCTCAATTACAACTGATACTCGTTGTTGTAGGGGAAATCTACCAGTGGAATATACTCTTCCTAGTTGCGCTACTGATGCATTACATATATCCTCAATATATCCTCCAATATCCTTTTGATCCTCTCAATCTATCTATTTTTATGCAGATGATAAGTTGTGTCGAAGGCCAACTCGGTGCCCAAACTTGTAAAAAGCTCCTTCCAAAACTTGGAAGTGAAATTTTCATCTCTGTTGGACACAATATTCTTCGGAAACCCATGAAATTTGACTATGTCCCTCATAAACACCTTTGCTACATCACTCGTTGAGTATGTAGTCTTCACTGGAATGAAATGTCAAACCTTTGTCAACCTATCCACAATAACCATGACAGAATCATGCTATCTACCTACCCTCAGCAACCATGTAATGAAATCCATCGAAATGACCTCCCATTTCCACTATGGAATTGCAATCGGTTGTAGCAGTCCACCTATATTTTTACACTCTTCCTTAACCATATGACAATGAAAACATCTGGCTACAAACTCTACCACATATTTCTTTAGATACAACCAATAGTAAAATATCTTCACTATGGCCAATGTTTTCTGATATCATGAGTGACCCAAATATGGTTTCGTATGAAACTCCCTCAAGATCACCTTCTTGAGATCACTATTTTCTGGTACATATCTCTTATCTCTAAATATAACCAATCCATATGTTGTGATATGGTGGTCCAAATCCTATACACATGCACCTGTATAGGTAATTGTACTTGTACCACCACCTCTACCTGTACCTACACCTATACTGCCACATGTACCTATACATATACTACCACCTATACCTGTACATGTACCTACACCTGTACCTATACCAAGACCTATACTTGTAACAACACATGTACTTGTGCCAACACCTGTACCTATACTCTGCAGAAACTTGTGCACAATATCCATATACCTGTGATCCATCTGACCTACATGCAAGATCCTATCATGTAAGTTCATCCCATAGGAGCTCATAGATTCTATGTAATTTACCTGTACCTTCCTGTTAAGATAATCGATGACCTTGTTTTCCTTTCAATTTATGTACTTGATCTTGAAGTCAAACTCATTGATTGTTCCCAACCATCTAGCCTTCTTAGCGTTTTCATTTGGCTAGTCAAACAAGTACCTCAACCCAATGTGATCACTCATCAATACAAACTACCTCCAAAGAAGATAGTGCCTCCTCATATTTATTGCATGAATGATCCTTGCTAGCTCAATATCATGTGTCGAGTATTTCTGCTCGTGTTCATTCAGTTTTCGTGACTCATAGAATACCCCCTGTACATATTGCATAAGGACTCCAAAAAGACCTCTTTTGAAAACATATGTACACACTAAAAACTCCTTGTCTGAGTCTTCAATCTTTAATAACGGAGCATGTGTGAGCAATTTTTTAAGATACTCAAAACTAGCCTCACACTCATGTGTCCAACCAAACTTCTTACGCTTCATCTGCAATGCTCTATTTGGATAAAAAATTTGTGAAGCTCCTGATGAACCTCTTCTAAGAATATGCCAATCCCATGAATGATCTCACATAATATACAATCTTAGGATCTACCCACTCCATGATGGCCCTTATCTTTTCTGGATCTATTGAAATGCCCTCCTTGGAGAATACATGTCCCAACTAGTTTACCTCATTCTAGAAGAAACTACATTTGTTGAGCTTAACATACAATTGATTCTCTCTTAACAACCTTAACAGTGTTGCCAAATGCTCGACATTCTTTCTTAATTTTTATAATATACCAATATGTTATCAATAAACACAATCACAAACTTGTCCAAATAAGGACGCAACACACTGTTCATCAAACACATGAATGAAGTTGTGGCATTAGTAAAACTGAATGGAACTACAACTAACTCATAATACTCGTACCTGGTCTTGAATGCAGTCTTGTAGATGTCATGCTCTTTGATACATACCTAATGATATCCCGATCTTAAGTCCATATTAGAAAACACTTATGCTCCCTTCAACTGATTGAAAAAATCATCAATCCTCAGTAATGGGTACTTGTTCTTGATGGTCACTTTGTTCAGCTCCCTATAGTCAATCCATAATATAAGAGTGTCATCTTTCTTCTTCACGAAAAACAGCGGTGCACCCCATGGTGATGCACTTGGCCTAATGTACCCTTTGTCAAGCATCTCTTTCAGTTTCAATTTTAATTCTACCAACTCAGGTGTGCTCATCCTGTAAGGTTCCTTTGATGTTGGAGTTGCCCTTGACATCAAAAGAATAGAGAAGTCTACTTCCCAGTGCAGTGGACACTCTGAAATATCTACTGGAAACAAATCCTAAAACTGCCACAAAAATGGATACTTGTTCAACACATCTGCATCCTCAACATCCTTACCTTTGTCACTAGAGATATGAATTGCAAATAATACACACCCTTTCCTACGACTATGCTTGGCATGCATATCTATCACCATCCTAGATGATGTGGCTTTCTTCTTTCCCTCTAAGACACTTGGTTCCCCATTTTCGTTAAAGCATTCAATAGTTTTTTCATAGAAATCTACCTTGTTCCTGTGAATATATAAGAAATCCATACCCAATAGCATAATGTAGGAACCCAATGAAAATATGTTCAAGTGCGCTACTATAGGCATACCGTTTAACTCAAATGCACAAGCTCTTACCCAATGGTGAACTCTTTTCTTGGTACCTATAGCCAACTGCACTAACTAGGATTATGCATGCATTTCCTTACTCAAACCACATTTGTCCACCAGGTCAGAATTAATATAGGTATATTTAGATTCGGGTTCAATCAAAATAGAAACAACTTGATCAAAAATCTTACCTTCCATCTTAATTATAGAAGCGAGATGATTTTCCTGCATGTTTTCCACATTTGCATAAATTAGAGGAATGTTATGCCCAACGTCTCCCACTTTATGTGCCTCATGTGCACTGTACATTTGTGGTCTACCACCCTGATGTTGTGGAAAATCTCTCCTATGATAATCTTTGTCACAAGTCCAATTTTTTATAGGCTTCCAACCTGTTGTGACCAGCGACAACCCCCCTTTTTATTTAATATTAGTAATAATACTAAATAAATGGGGACCCTTAGTTAGAAATCCAAAAAATCAATTAGGATTTGTTTGCCTTTTCAAATAAAACTTTCTATCATAAACCTATAGAAAACCCTTAGAAAGAATATTAAGAAACACTTAAGTTTATGATAGATTATAATAAAATTGCTCTTTAAACAAGATAGCGCATCCATAACAAAATGGTATATATCTTTTATAAAACGCATTGGTCGCAGATCGCATAGCGCAGAAAACAAAAATGATTAATGAATATCTTTTGCGCTCTTTTCAATTATGCGCTTTTGCAATTTTGTGATATGCGCTTTTGCGATTTTGCGATATGCGCTTTTGTGATTTTGCGATATGCGCTTTTGCGATTTTGCGACATGCGCTTTTGCGCTATTGCGCAATTTCCGCTTTTGCGCTATTTTCATAACTGCGATGACTTCATTTTGTGATATTGTGACATTGCGATATTGCGATATTGCACAGCAAATCGCAGATCGCAATGTCGCAGATTCATGTAGGCGCGCTATCCCAAGGCAATCTTCCCATATGTCAAATCTGTTATGCGCTTTAATGATTAAATTAAATGATTGGATTGATTATTAATGGTAAATGAGATTATGTTTAGATTGAAAGTCGTTTCATAATTAAAATATTATATTTCATCCGCTTTCACATTCGAAACAGTCTCATCACCTTTCTTATATCATTACTCTCATTTACTCGTAAAACGCAGGCACGAAGGAGAAAACGTCTATACAAAGCTTCCATTAAACACTATGGGTAAGAAGGAGAAGAGCTCGAATTCTGAAAACAAAGAAATGGCTTCGCTGTATGAAGACACGGCTTGTAATAAGGATGTTGGTATATCCACTTGGGAAGGAATGTATAATCTGTTAGAGGAAGAAAATCCTGTGGTGATGAAAGTTGTGGCTACAGCAGGTTCCAGTAATACGTCTGAGGCAACCCTTAGGGAACTGGCTTGCTCATTTCTACATAGAATAGCGGCAAAGCCAAGGATTCTCCCATATACAGACATGGTGAGATCGATGCTGGATAGCACTGATATTTCAGACAGGCAATTTAGGACTCCATCTAAAGAGATGATCAGGTCGTTCACCGCGGAAGAAGTGAAGCTGATATATAAATTGCCAAAACCTCAAGAGCCTTATAATAAGAAATTTATGGAAGAATTTACTAGAAAACATGCGAATTTGTCAGAATGCACACAAGAATGGACAAAAAGAGATGAACCATTGAAGAAAATAAAACACGAGTGGACAGTACCAAAAAATGATGTTTTAGACGCTGTTCACAAGCTCAAATGTCCAAGTGGGAAAATTGACACAGTTTCTACCACAAAATAAGGTACGTAAGTTTTCCAAAATTAGCCTCTATAGAGCTTTTAGAAGTTACGGAAGAAGCTGTTAGAGGTCAGGAGTTCTCAGAGAAACATAAAGCTCTTCTTGAGAAAAGTCGGGAGTCGAAGAGACTTGAAATAACTATAAAACAAAATGAGGAAACATTGATCAAATTCAAGACACTTAATGCTGAGCAAGGAAAAAGATGTGAAGCGTGTTCGGCACAAAGGAAAATACTGCGAAAGGATAAATTGATAAAAAGGAACTACTTTGGCTAAAAGTATAATATGAGAAAATGGGGAAGCAAAATCAAGATGAAATTGAAAAATTAATATCAGAGCAAAAAGCTCCAATAAAAGGAAAAGGCAGCAGAGGAAGTGGCTACAGCAGCAAACACTCTCACTGATTGTGTAAATGACAATTTACACAAAGCTAATTTGATCCCAGAAACTGTTCCAGGATATCTCCCACAGGCAAATCAACTGCAAATAGAATGGAGGCAAAAGGCAGAAGAAAGAGAAAAATCCATCCAAGGGCTGACAAGATTGAATTGGGACTCATACTGGATGTACTTAGTGAAGCCACACAGTCAGCACAGTGCGCTCAATTGTATCATCAATGCTACAGAGAAGATTGCTCCTACGCTTGCCGACTCTGTCTTTTCAGGATAGTTGAATTCTGAAGTCGGTCAACCGCATCTTCTCAAAACTATGCTAGATGCCTGCAAGCTTAAAGATCAAGTTAATAGATAGATAGATTTAGTTTTAATTTCATTGTATTTTAGCC
Source organism: Pinus albicaulis (assembly GCA_034641835.2). Classification (NCBI taxonomy): domain Eukaryota; kingdom Viridiplantae; phylum Streptophyta; class Pinopsida; order Pinales; family Pinaceae; genus Pinus; species Pinus albicaulis. The sequence continues at coordinate 147,627,120 of CM076577.1, read as the reverse complement.
TAGGAAAAGGACGGTCATTGAACCGAATCCTTAATTTTTGTAATAAACTATTTTTAGAGTTAGTTAAGTAGTATTTAAACCCCTCTCATGCATTTAGAGAGGGGTCCTTGATCTTAATATTTTTGGACTTGGAGATTGCATTTCTGTACTCCATTGTCTTATATATTTTTTAAAAAGGATCACATCTGGTGATTTTCATGCGGAATTATCTTTGAAGTGTTGCATTTTTGTACCTTTGGAATTTGATTTTGCATCATAGTTACTGGATAGAGTATCAGATTGCATTTGAAAGTCCTCAAGATGAACAAGGTATTTCTATCTGTTCACTGTTGATTTCTTTTGTCTTATGATATTTGTTTTAAAATTGCTATCATGTATATGTATATTTGTTTTCACAACACTTCCTTTTATATATCATTTCTGAGTATAATTGAAACGTTATTTTTCATAATTACATGTAGATGGTATACAATGATGAATGCAATATGCTAATACAACTCTGTTTAATTTCTTAAACAGAGTTATCTTTATTCGTTTCTGCACATTTCAATTTAATTAATAATACATTTTCATGGTTATTGTTGAATTGGAACAATCTTAAGTTGTATTCACATATAATTACCCGGGTTAGTATTAGAATTTCTTTATCGGTATTTAGCTTAAATTAGATAGTTTTATTTCAGTTAGTTTAGTCCCATTTCCACCCATCCAATCCAATCCATTTAGTTACAAGGAAACTGGTCCTTTAAATCCAGTCGGAGCCACCATACCAAACGGAAAAGGAGCTGCCTTAAGGTCCCGACCAGGTGGTTTTCCCCGATGTTTGAGGCAGAGATTTTCTAGGCTTCAACATTTTTGGCACTAGAAGGATGGCATGAGCTATGAATGGCAAGTAAATCTTTATCCACAAGCCATTCTGAGAGCAAAACACCCTCATTAACTTCTTCAATTTCTTCTGAAATTCAAAATCCTAGAGAAGAAATTGCAGAAAATATTCAGACACCCACTACCAAAATTTCAAAACATTCAGACGATCAACATCCTGAGTCTCCTGAAGTTCAAGATCTAATTCATAAATTGAAAGGATTCTCATTATCTCTTGAAGAGTCTGAAATATATGAAGGTAGTGTAACTTCAAAATTTATTCCTTCGAAACCTCTTACTAGGTTGCAAAGTGAAAAACCTGGTATTCCTCCGAAAGAATTTCCTTTACCTAGTAAGCGAAAAACAAAAAGAATTCAATCGGAAACATAAAGTGATACAAGTTCATCATCTCATATTCAATCACCTGTTTCCAAAACCACAACTCAACAAACTGCAGTTGTTTCATCATCATCTCTTCAATCATCATCTCCATAAACATCTTCTCCTCAATCCTCATCAATCTCAACATCATCTATTCCAACCACTTCTATTCAAATACCACCAGTTTCTACTATTCCTCCAATAGTCGTTCCGATAATGGCTAGACCATGGGCTACTCCAGGGGCAGTCAACATGGCTGCACCTTTACATGATTTACCAGATAATCCTAGAAAATGGCTTCCAAAGTTTAGCCCAGATCTTAACATTCAGGCTGAAGAACATATCAATAACTTTATGCTGGCTATTAATTTGAATGGAGTCATACACGAAAATGTTGTAGTTAGATTATTCCCATATACTCTTCAGGGAGTAGCAGGATCATGGTATTTTTCATTACCATCAGGATCCATAACGAGTTGGGACATTTTTTCAGATCATTTTTTGACCAAATTTGGAGATGATCGATCAATTGAAACTTTACTCAGTGATCTCTCAAATTTGAAGATAGAGCCCAAGGAACCTATAAAAGAATTCAATTCTAGATTCAACAAACTCTTGAACAAAATTCATACAGATTCACAACCCAGTGAACAAGTCAGAATTGAATGGTATATAACTACCTTACCCTCAAACATAGCAATTTTCGTAGACAGAGCTGCAAAGCCTACATTAGCTGAGAATATGAAAGAAGCTATTGCAGTGGAAAAACGTATTACTTCTCTGGAAAAGAAAAATGCTATCGAGGAAAGGAAATCAAAGAAGGTCAGCTTCAAAGATGATTTAAAGAAAAAGGCCAAAGATCCATACGACATGGAAGGTTTACAGAAATTTCTTAAAACCATGTCAAATGAAATGGTTGAAATTAAAAAACAAGTGGCTGAAACTTCTACCAAGAAACCATTTCGAAATTTCGGAAGAAACCAAGTTGAATCTAAACCTCCTAATGCAATCTCTAATGCAGAATCAGAAGAAGAGGAAGAAGAAGAAGATACATCCCTAGTGTCAGATGAAGAAGATGAGAATGAAGAAATAGCTTAATTGAATGGAATGTGGGATTTTATTCTCCCTAATTCTGATAGTGAAGAAGCTATGCCTGTAAGTACTAGGAGTAAATCTATAGCAGAATCAGTGCAAACAGTTCCTAAAAAGAAAATTACAACTCCAAGTACCAAAGACAAACCCACTGTGAAGAAAACTTCTCCATTACCTACTCAAATCAGCCATCTTCTTCTAATCCTCTCACATCAACAGCGAAAACTTTAGTAGTGTCAGATCCTATGGAATACAACATTGTCGAAGACATGAAAAATATCAAAGCCAACATTTCCTTACATGAACTCAACAAACTAAAACACCAGCAAAAGTTGCTATTGAAAGAATTAAATGCTACACCAATTGCTCCTTTACCAAGCGGTGTAGTTGCGAAAGTAGCTAGGGGATCTGGTAAGCCACCGGATAAGGTAGATGCTACTGATACTGTGCTCATTGGGGAAAAGTCAAATTCTCAAACTCCTCCTTTTATTTTGACTTATGAGATGTACAATAAAAATCTGCACAATTGTTTGATTGATTCTGGAGCTTCCTCCAATATAATGCCTACTTCTATCTGTGCCAAATTGAATATTGAACCACAAAAATCAGCAGTTCATAGCGTTCAGTTGGATCGCTCTAAAGTCCAAGTGGTAGGAGAAATCAATTTAGTTACTATCAGATTAGCCTCCGATCGTAGGATTGTCCAAAGAATTGATATTCTGATTGCTGATATTCCTGAATTCTATGGATTAATCTTGAGCAGGGACTGGTCTGCGAAACTTAACGGTTATATCTCAACTGATTATTCATACATGTGGCTTCCCTACAAAGGGAAACCAAATCAAATCAAAATTGAACAAGAAAAACATATGATGCACACTGTCACTGAATTTGAACAACCTAATGAACCTGTAGTATTCAACAACAATATTATTGGAGGTTATTCTGCTGAATCATTTCTTGGAAATTTCAAAGCTCCTCAATCACCTTTTTCTGTAAATACTTTTGTTTCTCAGATAGAAAAATTTTCACAATCTGATTCTTCCAGAATTGTAAATATTTCTGATGTAATTGTAGATAAGCCAATAGATAAGTCTTTATTTTGGTCATTATATTTTGATGGATCGAAGTCTAGTGATGGAGCTAGAGCTGGATGCATCTTAATTGATCCAAATGGGGAGAAAACCATGCTGTCATGTAGATTAGAATTTGAGTATACTAACAATACCGTAGAATATGAAGCCTTGATTCAAGGACTTTATAAAGCTATAGGGTTAGATGTTAAATACTTGAAAGTCTTTGGTGATTCCGAAATTGTCATTAAACAAGTTAGGAATACTATTCATTGCCTTTCAGGACATCTTAAACAATATCAAACCCTAGTACAAGACCTCACCACTCATTTTTTAGCATTCAATATTTCTCCTATTCCTAGGAATCAGAATACATCAGCTGACTTGTTAGCTAATGTTGCATCTAAACTCCTGCCTGCTGAAGATTGCAGTCCTGATAGGTTTTCTGTAGAATTGATTTTTCGTCCATCTGTCCCAGACAATGTTACAAATTGGAGAGTATTCTATCATGATCAAGATATTCTAAATTTCATGACTTCAGAGAAATCATATGATGAGCAAATTATTGACGAAGATGATCATGATTTACAAATTGTTTCAAAAGGTAATGAAAACCCCATTCCAAAAGCTGTTGTTAAATTAGAGGATTTATATGAAATTAAAGACAGATTCAAGAAAGTCACTAATACGAAACTTCAAAGTTCCACTTTGAAGTTTGAATTAGTAAATCTTGGTTCTGATTCCAAACCTCAAAACGTTAATTTAGGACTCAATTTAACACCAGAGGAAAGGAATGCATTCATTAAACTGTTGAACAAGTATAAAAACATTTTTGATTGGAATTACGATGATTTAAAAACATATGATACTTCGATTATTCAACATACAATTCCAATGCTTCCTGATATTAAACCTGTTCAACAGAAGTTGAGAAAGATCCATCCAAATCTCGAAAGTCAAATCAAATCAGAACTTAATAAACTTTTGAAAGCCAAAATCATTTTTCCAGTCAGGCACTCTAATTGGGTTTCCAATATGGTACCCGTAAGGAAGAAGAATGGTGATATAAGAATCTGTATTGATTTCAGAAATTTAAACAAGGCATGTTTAAAAGACAATTTCCCATTGCCAACCATGGAACAGATACTTCAAAAGGTAGTTGGTTCTGAACTTATGTCTTTTCTCGATGGATTTTCGGGCTATAATCAAGTTTTAGTTCATCCAGATGACAGATTGAAAACAACTTTCAGAACAAAATGGGGAATTTATGCTTATCAGAAAATGCCTTTTGGTCTAATAAATGCAGGAGAAAATTTTCAAAGAGCCATGGATATAGCATTCAAAGGTCTGATCAATAAATCAGTTGTTGTTTATCTTGATGACATAACAGTATTTTCAAAAAAGAGAGCCAATCATCTACATGATTTAAAACAAATATTTGAACGATGTAGAAGGTTTGGTATCTCCTTAAATCCAAAGAAATCTTTCTTTGCTTTAGATGAAGGGAAACTCTTAGGATTTTTTGTGTCAAAAGATGGTATATATATTGATCCAGATAGAGTGAAAGAAATTTATGATATTTCTTTACCACATAACAAAAAATCCATGCAATCATTTCTTGGACAGATCAATTTTGTTAAAAGATTTATTCCTTATTTTTCTTTAATTGTTTTACCTATGCAAAATATGATCAAGAAGAATTCAATATTCAAATGGGTGCATAAAGAAAAAGAAGCTTTTGATTCAATCAAACGAGCGATCATTAATGCACCAGCATTGAATACCCCGGATTTTTCTAAAGATTTTACTTTGTATACTCTGGCCACTGAAACATCCTATGCAGTCGTTTTAACACAACTCAATGATCAAGAAATCGAAGCACCAATTTCTTTCTTTAGCTCAAATCTACAAGGAGCTGAGCTTAATTATTCCAATGTTGAAAAAGAAGCCTTTGCTGTGTTTAAATCAATCAAACATTTCATACCTTTTCTCTTGAATACACATACAAAAATCATTGTCCCATTCTCTGCAGTGAGACAATTATTAATTCAAAAAGAAGTAGGAGAAAAGAGAGCTAACTGGGTAATAGCCTTGCAAGAATATGATATTGATATTAAACCAGCTAAGATTGTTAGAGGACAAGGTTTTTGCAGATTATTGGCAGGAGCTCATAACATACCAGAAAATCAAGATTCAAATCAAGATATTCAAGTAAGTTAGATAAGTGTTATAGATTCCGAATCTCAGTATGCTGATCTTATCTATTACTTGAAAAATGGGTATGCTCCTTCTAATCTCAGCTATAAGAGTAAACGCGCTTTAAGGTTAAAGGCTATTAAATATGAGATCATTGATAATGTGTTATCTAGAAAAAATTATGATTCAATTTTATTAAGATGTCTTGAAAAGACTGAAGCTGAAAAGGTTTTGCAGGAATTGCATGACGGACCAGCAGGAGGTCATTTTGGAGGTGATACCACAGGTCACAAAATAATTCGTGCTGGTTATTACTGGCCTACCCTTTTTAAAGATACGCATGATTACGTAAGGAAGTGCCAAATTTGTCAAACTGCAAGTGGAAGACAAAGGAAACCAACTTTTCCTTTGCAACCAGTAACTATTGAGCAACCATTCAAACAATGGGGGCTTGACATTATTGGTGAGATAGTACCTCATTCTTCCAAAAAGCACAAGTACATCCTTACTGCAACTGATTACTTTACAAAGTGGGTAGAGGCAATCCCCTTGAAGGTAGCCAATTCTGATGCAATTATTGATTTCATAGATCAATTCATCATAACCAGGTTTGGTGTACCTCAATCTCTTGTCTTTGATAATGCATCTTACTTCTCTGGAAATAGTTTAATTGAATTTGCAGTCAAAAGAGGTTTTAAATTAAAATATTCAGCAAATTATTATCCACAAGGTAATGGTTTGGCTGAATCCACTAATAAAAACCTTATCAAAATCATTAAGAGGACCGTTGATCAAAATCAACAGAATTGGCACAAATCTTTAATCTTTGCGTTATGGGATGATCGTATCACTGAAAAAGCTTCAATAGGGACTTCACCTTTCAATCTGGTTTATGGAAAAGAAGTTGTGATACCATCAAATTTAACTCTTCCATCATTAGCCCTAGTGCAGTTTATTGAAGAAAATCCCTCTTCATCCATTCAATTGAGATATGATCAAATCCTTAAATTAGAAGAAGATAGGGATAAAGCAAAAATTACTCATGAAAAACATCAACAGCTTGTAAAATATTCTTTTGATGCAAGTTCTACCGGCTCAAAAATTTTGTCAATTGATGATCTCGTTTTGAAATGGGATAAAGCACACGAAGAAAAAGGTAAACATACCAAATTTCAGAAAATGTGGCTTGGACCATTTCAGATCGTTGAGAAGATAAGCTCAAATACATTCATACTCCAATATCTAACAGGTAAGAGAGAGTCTCTTCCTGTAAATGGGCTTATCTTGAAGAAATTCTTTTCATAAGGAGGTAACCCCTTCTTAAACTGTATATATTTCTTTCTGCAAAGTTTTTGATTGTTTTTGTTTTTACAAATAAAGGTTGTTTATGAGTCTCTCATTGACTGTTTACTATTTGAGAAAATTTCTTCGGAAAAATATTATAAATATTTATTTTGTGTAAATAAGAATTTTTAAAAGTAATGATCACAGTTTTTGAATAGTTTAAAATAAGATGTTAAACTTTGAAAGATTATTTCAATCATTTACATGATCTTTTGAAAACTTGAGAAGAATGTAAATCATTATAAGTTTATTAAGCAGAGAAAGGTTATCTATCAAAGTAAAGATTTTTTCAAAGTTTTGGAACTCAAAAAAAACTCTGAAAATTGTCATCCATTGATTCTTAAGGATAAAACTATTTCACCCCATCCATTTAAGTTGTGATTTTTTAGAATGTAATTCTAAGAAATTATACGAAAATTTTAAGAGATAAGAGGTCTCATTACGAGCTGACTTACCATGTTCATAAGGAGTAATAAAAATGACATTACCAATACTGCATACCAAAACAGGGTAATGGCTTATAAATATAAGACAAGGGGTCTCATCACGAGTCAGCTTGTTCAGTTTAATTATAACTAGTGAATGGCATTGTTATTAACTGGCTGCCAAACTAGAACAATGGCTCTTAAAATAAAAATAAATAAAAGACAAAAACATGAGATAATAGGTCTTATGAATTTATCTTTTAAAAAGTCATAATTTTAGTTGGATGGGACAATGAATAGTTAATGGTTTAAAGGTAACCCTGTCGAGACTATGAACGTTTGCTGGCAGCAGAGGCAATACCTATGGCAATATAGTATATTATAAAACCAAAACTTGGAGAGATCCACTTACTTCATTATTAACACCAATCAAAGCTTGAGATAACCCAAAATGTTTTTATTTCTTAAGTATTTAGAAAGAAATTATGAAATGATTTTTATTTATTTTTCATAGTTACATTTTATTTGAATTATCCTAAGATAGTTTTCATTATCTTTAAAAACCTTTACTTACTAAAGATAGAATGTTCATTTTATTTTTCAGAGATAACTGTTTCTTTCAGTGAAATCGCCAATTGTTGTGACCAGCAACAACCCCCCTTTTTATTTAATATTAGTAATAATACTAAATAAATGGGGACCCTTAGTTAGAAATCCAAAAAATCAATTAGGATTTGTTTGCCTTTTCAAATAAAACTTTCTATCATAAACCTATAGAAAGCCCTTAGAAAGAATATTAAGAAACACTTAAGTTTATGATAGATTATAATAAAATTGCTCTTTAAACAAGATAGCGCATCCATAAAAAAATGGTATATATCTTTTATAAAACGCATTGGCCGCAGATCGCATAGCGTAGAAAACAGAAATGATTAATGAATATATTTTGCGCTCTTTTCAATTATGCGCTTTTGCGATTTTGCGATATGCGCTTTTGCGATTTTGTGATATGCGCTTTTGCAATTTTGCGACATGCGCTTTTGTGCTATTGCGTAATTTCCGCTTTTGCGCTATTTTCATAACTGCGATGACTTCATTTTGCGATATTGCGACATTGCGATATTGCGCAGCAAATCGCAGATCGCAATGTCGCAGATTCATGTAGGCGCGCTATCCCAAGGCAATCTTCCCATATGTCTAATCCGTTATGCGCTTTAATGATTAAATTAAATGATTGGATTGATTATTAATGGTAAATGAGATTGTGTTTAGATTGAAAGTCATTTCACAATTAAAATATTATATTTCATCCGCTTTCACATTCAAAACAGTCTCATCACCTTTCTTATATCATTACTCTCATTTACTCGTAAAACACAGGCACGAAGGAGCAAACGTCTATACAAAGCTTCCACTAAACACTATGGGTAAGAAGGAGAAGAGCCCGAATTATGAAAACAAAGAAATGGCTTCGCTGTATGCAGACACCGCCTGTAATAAGGATGCTAGTATATCCACTTGGGAAGGAATCTATAATCTGTTAGAGAAAGAAAATCCTGTGGTGATGAAAGTTGTGGCTACAGCAGGTTCCAGTAATACGTCTGAGGCAACCCTTAGGGAACTGGCTTGCTCATTTCTACATAGAATAGCGGAAAAGCCAAGGATTTTCCCATATATAGACATGGTGAGATGGGTGCTGGACAACACTGATATTTCAGATAGGAAATTTAGGACTCCATCTGAAGAGCTGATCAGGTCGTTTACCGTGGAAGAAGTGAAGCTGATATATAAATTGCCAGAACCTCAAGAGCCTTGTAATAAGCAATTTATGGAAGAATTTTCTAGAAAACATGCGAATTTGTCAGAATGCACACAAGAATGGACCAAAAGAGATGAAGCATTGAAGAAAATCAAACACGAGTGGACAGTACGAAAAAACGATGTTTTAGATGCTGTTCACAAGCTCAAATGTCCAAGTGGGCAAATCGACACAGTTTCTACCACAAAATAAGGTACGTAAGTTTTCCAAAATTAGACTCTATAGAGCTTTTAGAGGTTACGGAAGAAGCTGTTAGAGGTCAGGAGTTCTCAGAGAAACATAAAGCTCTTCTTGAGAAAAGTCGGGAGTCGAAGAGACTTGAAATAACTATAAAAAAAAATGAGGAAACATTGATCAAATTCAAGATACTTAATGCTGAGCAAGGAAAAAGATGTGAAGCGTGTTCGGCACAAAGGAAAACTACTGCGAAAGGATAAATTGATAAAAAGGAACTAATTTGGCTAAAAGTATAATATGAGAAAATGGGGAAGAAAAATCAATATGAAATTGCAAAATTAATATCAGAGAAAAAAGCTCCAATAAAAGGAAAAGGCAGCAGAGGAGGCAGCTACAGCAGCAAACACTCTCACTGATTGTGTAAATGACAATTTACACAAAGCTAACTTGATTCTTGAAACTGTTCCAGGATATCTCCCACAAGCAAATCAACTGCAAACAGAATGGAGTCAAAAGGCAGAAGAAAGAGAAAATCCATCCAAGGGCTGACAAGATTGAATTGGGACTCATATTGGATGCACTTGGTGAAGCCACATAGTCAACACAGTGCGCTTAATTGTATCATCAATGCTACAGAGAAGATTTCTCCTACGCTTGCTGATTCTGTCTTTTCAGGACAGTTGAATTCCGAAGTCGGTCAACCGCATCTTCTCAAAACTATGCTAGATGCCTTCAAGTTTAAAGATCAAATTCATAGATAGATAGATTTAGTTTTAATTTCACTGTATTTTTGCCTAGGAAAAGGACGGTCATTGAACCGAATCCTTAATTTTTGTAATAAACTATTTTTAGATTTAGCTAAGTAGTATTTAAACCCCTCTCATGCATTTAGAGAGGGGTCCTGGATCTTAATATTTTTGGACTTGGAGATTTCATTTCTGTACTCCATTGTCTTATATATTTTTAAAAAAGGATCACATCTGGTGATTTTCATGCGGAATTATCTTTGAAGTGTTGCATTTCTGTACCTTGGAATTTGATTTTGCATCATAGTTACTGGATAGAGTATCAGATTGCATTTGAAAGTCTTCAAGATGAACAAGGTATTTCTATCTGTTCACTGTTGATTTCTTTTGTCTTATGATATTCGCTTTAAAATTGCTATCATTTATATATATTTGTTTTCACAACGCTTCTTTTTATATATCATTTCTGAGTATAATTGAAACGTTATCTTTCATAAGTGTATATAGATGGTATACAATGATGAATGCAATATGTTAATACAACTCTGTTTAATTTCTTAAACAGAGTTATCTTTATTTGTTTCTGCACATTTCAATTTAATTAATAATACATTTTCATGGTTATTGTTGAATTGGAACAATCTTAAGTTGTATTCACATATAATTACCCGGGTTAGTATTAGAATTTCTTTATCAGTATTTAGCTTAAATTAGATAGTTTTACTTCAGTTAATTTAGTCCCATTTCCACCCATCCAATCTAATCCATTTAGTTACAAGGAAACTGGTCCTTTAAATCCAGTCGGAGCCACCATACCAAATGGAAAAGGAGCTGTCTTAAGGTCCTGACCGGGTGGTTTTCCCCGATGTTTGAAGCAAAGATTTTCTTGGCTTCAACACAACCCTCAACCTTATTCTGCTCCTTAGATTGAAATCCATTTCCTCTACCAAATTTATTCAACTTCTTAGGTGGGGAAACATTCTCCTTGTTTACTTTGTCTTGAGACCTTCCTTGCATATTTTCCAATTTTCCTTTAGTATTATCATTACCTCTCCAATATTGATTAGTTTCCAATCTACGCTTTGATTGTTCATAAAAATTCTTGAGTTTACGGATGGACTCTTCTAATGACCTAAGCTAATGGAACTCAATCCAATCTCTGAATGTAACTGAAAACCCACTAATAAATCTCATAATATTGGCCTTCTCCTGCTTGAGATAAGGCATATATCTCAGTAACTCCAAGAACGTGATGATATACTCCTCATCTGTCATGGAACACATCTTCATCTCATGAAAATCCTTTTCGATGTCATCGTAGTATCTCTCTGATAGATAATTCTTCCGAAATAGCCTTTTGAAATCACTCCAAGTCAACTCCTCCTCAAAAAGATCTTTGACATTCTTCACATATTCCCACCATATATCTGCTCTAGCTCTGAGGCTAAATTTCGATGTCCTAGCTTTCATATTTTTAGAGTAATCATGCAATCTGAAAAACTTCTTCACGCCAAGTATTATCATTACCTCTCCAATATTGATTAGTTTCCAATCTACGCTTTGATTGTTCATAAAAATTCTTGAGTTTACGGATGGACTCTTCTAATGACCTAAGCTAATGGAAATCAATCCAATCTCTGAATGTAACTGAAAACCCACTAATAAATCTCATAATATTGGCCTTCTCCTGCTTGAGATAAGGCACATATCTCAGTAACTCCAAGAACCTGATGATATACTCCTCATCTGTCATGGAACACATCTTCATCTCATGAAAATCCTTTTCTATGTCATCATAGTATCTCTCTGATAGATAATTCTTCTGAAATAGCCTTTTGAAATCACTCCAAGTCAACTCCTCCTCAAAAAGATCTTTGACATTTTTCACATATTCCCACCATATATCTGCTCTAGCTCTGAGGCTAAATTTTGATGTCCTAGCTTTCATATTTTTAGAGTAATCATGCAATCTGAAAAACTTCTTCACGCCAAGTAACCATGGCTCTACATCTTGTGGTTCTTTATCTCTCTGTTAAATGTAGGTGTTATGAAACCAAGTCTAAAAATAGAAGAAAAGAGAGATCATTGCCTTATAAATAAGCCACTTCGAGGGGGAAACCTTCTTTACATTACATAAATGAAAATTTCTTGGATGATACAAATGAAAAAATCTCCTTCTATATATAGGAGTCCATGGGCTCACAACATAATCCTAGCCGACCTAACAATAATAATGTAAGGGCACAATAATAACAATATTGGGGTTACAGGGGTACAACAATAACAATAAGGGGGTTACACTAACAACAATAAGGGACTATACTAGTAATATAGGGACCAAACATGTCCCTCTCCTTCAAAAAAGTGTTGTCCTCAATGCTTGAGTAGCTTTGGATGCTTCTGTATAAAATTATCATCCTCCCATGTAGAATATTTAGTGCGTAAGTTCTTCTACTTGATGAGATACTCTGAAATTGATCGATTTCGTATCTGTCAAGTTCTTGTTTCCATTACTGCTTCAGGTTCCAATACGATTTTTCCTTTCTCATCAAGTTCTAGAAATATTGTTTGAACTATAATTTTGTCCCCTATAACCTTCTTTAAGCATGAAACATGGAAAAATGGATGTATTTGCGAAGAGTTAGGAAGCTCCAATTTGTATGCCATAGTACCAATAGGCTTTTGCAACACCTTGTAAGGACCATAGTACTTTGGCGATAATTTATTATCCTTCTTAGCTTGCTTGAGGGACATTTTTTTGTATAGTTGTAGCTGTAAAAATACCCAGTCTCCTACATCAAAAATTCTCTTGCTACGATGGTTATATGCATGTTGTTTCATTCAATTTTGTGCCAAAATTAGGTTATCCTTTAAGAGTTGGAGACTTGTTGATGCTCAATGCCATCTTCCACTGCTTGAACCTTAGAACTTTATCTTAAAGAAGATGTGATGGACGGTGGATGATATCCATAAAGTGGCATAAATGGGGTCATTTTTTCTACAATATGGAAGGAAATGTTATACCACCATTCAGCGAGAGGTAACCACTTCACCCATTGTGTTTACTTATCAGATACAAAACAATGAATATATCCTTCCAAACATTTATTCACTATCTCAATTTGACCATCCGATTGAGGATGATAAGATGAGCTATGATCTAGGTGAGTACCCAAATAAGAAAATAATTCCATCCAAAAATTTCCAGTAAAAATGGGATCTCTGTCATTTACAATAATCTTTGGGTTTCCATGTAGCTTCTGAATTGTTTCCATAAATGCAGTAGCAACTGTAGTTGCTTTAAATGGATCAGATAATGCACAAAAGTGTGCATACTTGGTATGTCTATCAACTACCACCATGAGGACACTCTTTCCTTCGAACTTAGGTAAACCTGTGATAAAATCCATTGAAATATCCTCCCAACTTTAACTTGGAATGGATAAAGGTTGTAGAATACTCGGGGTCTTAATTGTCCCAACCTGATTTTTCTCGCAAACCAAACATTCCGCCACAAAATTTTGAATATCATATTTAAGGCCATCCAAAAAAAATTATTTCTTGACCCTATGGTAAGCTTTTAAAAATCCCGAGTGTCCTCCTAAAGGAGAAGTGTGCAATTCCAAAAGAATCTTTTGTTTTAGTTGGAAATTCTTGCAAATATATAAGCGATATTTGTACAATAAGGAATCATTTTTCCAAATAAATGTATCAGATGTAATAGGATCTTGCTGCAAATTTTGAATGAGTGGCCACACTTCTTCATCCTTTTTCCATTCAACCCTTGCTTTGGTTATCCGATCCGGTTGGATAATAGAAATTGCACAAAGCAATGCTTCCATCTCTTCATCCTTTCTTAAGAGTGCATTTGCAACAACATTTAGATTCCCTTTTTTGTAGATAATTTCAAAGTCATAACCCAACATATTTGTGACCCATTTTTTCTTTCTTCTGACGATAGTCATTCTTCCAAAAATTGTTTGACACTATCATGATCAATTTTTACCTTGAAGTGTCTTCCCATTAGGTAAGGTCACCATTTCTTTAGTGCATGTAGTATTGCCGACATTTCCTTCTCATAAATAGCTTTTTGTAAATACTTTAATTTGATTGGACTAATTTCAAAAGCAATGGGTCTTCCTTCTTACATTAAAATAGCACCAATTTCATTTCCTGAGGTATCACATTCCATAATAAAGGTTTTTGTGACGTCTGACATAGCTAAGACTGGTGCTAGGCACATTGCCTCTTTAAGATGTTCAAAGGCCTTAGTTGCTTCAGGAGTCCATGAAAATGCATCTTTCTTCAATAATTTTTTTATAGGTGCTTCTATTCTCCCATAATTATTAACAAACTTGTGATAATACACTATTAACCCGAGAAATCCTCACAACTGCTTTATGTTAATTTTGTTAGGGTCTACCCTAACACCCTCACGAGATACAATAGGACCCAGATATTCCACCTCTTGTAATCCAAAGAGACATTTGGATGTTTTTGCATATAATTGTTTCTCCTCCAACAGTTTGAGCACCCTGTCAACATGTTGAACATGATCCTTCCAAGACCTGTTGTAGATTAGTATGTCATCAAAAAATACTAGCACAAATTTTCTAAGTAAGGGTTTGAAAATGGAATTCATTAACTCTTGAAATGTAGAAGGTGCATTGGTAAGGACAAAAGGCATGAAAAAAAATTCATAATGACCCTCACGAGTTTGAAATGTTGTTTTTAGAATATATTCAGCCTTCATTCTAATTTGATGATATCTTGAATGAAGATCAAACTTGGTAAAATAAATTGCTCCATGTAATTCATCCAATAATTCATGAATCACAGGAATGGGAAATTTATCTTGAATAGTGAGCTTATTTAGCTTCCTATAATGCAGACACATGCGCCATGATCCATCCTTCTTATGCACCAATACTACTAGAGCAGAAAAATAACTTTGACTAGGTTGAATTATACCAGCCTCTAACATTTCTGCAATCATACGTCCAATTTCACTCTTTTGGATATAAGGATATCTGTAAGGCTTGATGTTTGGAGGAACGCTTCATGGAATCAAATGAATAGCATGATCATGATCACAAATAGGTGGGGGTCCTTTGGAAGTTTCGAACACCTTTGAATTATTGTCCAAGACTTTTTGGAGATTTGGAGAAATAGATGATTTTGATGTTGGAGCTTCTAGTGAGCATAATTGTACAATTACACCTCATTGTTCTTTATTCAGAAGCCTTTTCATGACATTAGAGCTTATTATCTTTCCTGGCTTCCCTGTGATACCCCATAATTCGATTTCCTTTCCTTTCGAAAAATATTTCAAGAAAAGTTCTTGAAAATTAAACTACCATCCCCAAAGATTATAACCATTGTACTAGTACAACATCAACACCTCCCATTGGAATGGAAAGAATTGGAATATTCAATACATATTCCCTCATGGTTCACTTGATATTATGGCATTTTCCAAAGAAATTTATAGTTCCTCCATTTGCAACCATCACTTGACATTCTGGTGCTAGGTATAGGAAACAATTCAATTCCTTGGCTACCTTACAATGAATAAAAATATGGGTACTACTCAAATCAATCAAAATTATTACCTTTTTCTTCTTTATATGTCCTTCTAGATTGAGAGTTTGAGGGGTGGTAATTCCTTCCAATGTATTACATGATATGGTTAGACTCATTTATTCTTCATCTAGGGTTGGTTCCTGGTGTATACCCTCTTCTTTTGAAGTTTTTTTTTTCATTTTCTTCCTCCTCTTCACAATCTATGTAAAATAATTTCTTCTCAGCACACTTATGACCTTTAGTGTATTTTCTATCACAACTGTAGAAAAGCCCTTTTGCGCTTTTTTCTTCCAATTTTGTGGTGCCAACCTTGTAGGTTGTGGAAGTCTAGGAGTAGCAACACTTCCATCTTTATAGATGTGAGTGGTAGGCTTCCTTGTCGCCATAATTTTACATTCAATTTTTATTGCCAACCTGAATGCCTTCTCCAAAGAATCACGTTCCAAAATGCAAACTTCATGTTGGATGTTATCCTTTAAAGTCCCTATGAAGACATCAATCATGCGTTCCTCTGGAATATCAATTACCCTTATATTTAATTTTTGGAAGTTCTTAATGTGCTCCACCACTGAACCCTTTTGTTTGAGATTTATCAATTGGCTAAAGAATGTGTTTCTCTTTTTATCCTCATAATGTGCTATCATTTCCTCCGTAAAAATTGACCAAGTGACAATTATTTTATGGGAGAAAAGCCATCGATACCATAGAAATGCATTATGTTCTAAATGTAAAGTTTCAATGCATACCTTTTGTGTGTTTTGCACATTATTGAGATCAAAATATTGCTCCATCTGTAGTATCCATGTTAAGGGATCCTTGCCATCAAACTTCCTAATATCCATCTTTGGAATATGGTGGTTCTTGAATCCAACATTAGAGTTTATGAAATCACGATTAACATTTATTTTGTTCTCATCATGAGTTTCCTCTACTATCTTTCCGCCATTAGGAATCATTTCTTGTATTAACCTTGTCATCAAACCTTCCATGTCTTATTTTAGGTCATTATCCATGTCTTCCATGTTGTATTTCATTTTTTCATTGATCTTAGCTTCCATGTCATCCATCTTCGATTCCATGCCAGCTTCCATGCCATCTATTTTAGCTTCCATTCCATCCATGCCATTTTTGAAACCATCCATGTTAGCTTCCACGCCTTTATTCAAAACTTCCATTTCATTTTTTGTTGCTCTTTGCGAGAGCAAAATTTGGTGCACTTTCTCTTCTAATTTTGATATGTTATGTTGCATTTCTTCATCTTCATGAGTCATAGTAGAGCCTTATAAAGGCTTAATGGGTGTTGAATTATTTTTAGGAGGCATTTTAGAAGCCAATACTGATATATATTCTACAATATGCCTTTGTAATCAATTCAAATTGATTCTTTAAACAATACACACCTTTTTCTTGCTTTTGAGAAGCTCGATATTTAAACTGAATTATCTCTGTGATTTCGGATCTTCAATATCTAAAATTCAGTCCTATAGTATCCCTCTGAATCTTCTTTCGAATTCCATAGGTCTGACCCGATTTGGATCCTTCAAGGCAAATTTATGCCCAATCTCCCACAATGATGTAATTATGGACTGCTTTAGTAGAGTGAACTTGTACGGTGTACCACTTCTCACTATTTCCTCCTTCGGCTCTCAAATTGATACAGATAAAACTAAAGTTTCTGTACTTGCGGCCACGTTTTACATAAGTCCAATCCGATGCTCAGAGAGAGAGTTATGATGATTTTCCCACGGCCACCTCTTTGAGATGAAATTCAGGAGCCTAAAACCACCCTACCTTCCACAGATCCTATTGCCGAAAATATTGCGCACCAGGATCTGAAATTTTTACACGAAGTTCCTTCGGATTTTGGCTTCGCTCTGTAAAAATTTATGCTTCTGAACCTTCGTAGAAACAATGTTATATAGAAAATTCCACAATGGCCTATTTAGGTTAAATTCAGGAGCCTGAAAAAACCCTAACTTCCACAGATCATATCTCTGAAAATATTGTGAACCAAGATCTGAAATTTGTACAAGATGTTCCTTGGGATTTCGGCTTCGTTCTAGAAAAATTTCAGCTTTTGGACCTTCGTAGAAACAAAATAGCAAAAATTCCACGATGACCTGTTTGGAGTAGCAAAAACCTAGAATCCAAAGCTATGATACCAAATGTTATGAAACCAGCTCCAAAAATAGAAGAAAAGAGAGATCAACACCTTAGAAATAAGCCACTTCGAGGGGGCAACCTCCTTTACATTACATAAACGAACAATTCTTGGATGATACAAATGAAAAAACGTCCTTCTATATATAGGATTACATGGGGTCAGAACATAATCCTAGCCGACCTAACAATAATAATGTAAGGGCACAATAATAACAATATTGGGGTTATAGGGGTGCAACAATAACAATAAGGGGGTTACACTAAAAATAGTAAGGGACTATACTAGTAATATAGGGACCTAAGAGTAGGTGGTTTTTCTTTTTTAAACTCATCCAGAAAATAGCCCCTATCACTCCTCCTCTAAGGATGATAATGATGAATATCATGATGCATGTCAAAACCAGAGATAGAATGATACCCATGTCTATCACCTCTCCTTTCTGGAGTGTCCAAAAATATGCCATATTTAATCATGTCATCCCTATCCAACCTGTAACCATTGGTACACCTACTTCCATATCCTCCATTGGTCCCATCCTCCTATCCATAGCTGATCCTTTGTGGCCCCTGTTTTTGCAACTATAAAAAAATTTGAAGGATGGTTGCATTCACCTCTTATTTCTTTTCATGTGCCTGTATAAGTCTATCATTTTCCACCTTGAAACTCTTTATTTCTTCCTTTAAACTTCTCAATTTATCTATCAAATCACATACACTAAGAATTTCGAACACCATGCTACTCATATGGCTCATATGGAGAATTTCTGTAGTCTACCATTCTCTTATTCATCTTTGAGTTCTTCCTACAATGTGAAATATGTCGGTGAAGCCAATTCATAAATAAAAGAAAGTGCCTTAGTCTAATTTTGGGAGTATACATCCAAAAAGATCAATCAATCAACGAAATACATTTATATACATAATTATAACAACATGTAAACTTGTAACACATGGTATAGTAGCGCATAAAGATATTCTAGTTGGAATTAAGTCATAGATGCATAACCATACCATGTACACAATGTGAGCTAATGCATACCCATACCAATGCAACTTTACCACACCATCACAAGCACATACCATACACCAGCATAAGAAACATGTAATCCAAGATGAACGGCCAATGTATGTTCAATATATGAAATCAGTTAACAAAGCATACACAGTTAACACAAAAGCATGACCAATATGTGACCTAGCATACTCAAGCAATGCATATACAACATGTGACAATATGTAAGATAGTGTGAATGCACAATACACAAATAGGAACAACACATGACTAGATGTTGAAAACAATTTCATCATTCCTCCCATTACGACACCACTACCACCATGGCCAAAAAAACATGAATACGCAAACACATACACCATAGGTATGAGAAACACATAAGCAACCAACAACCTCATGACCAACACACCGCCCATATAGTCAAAGGGTTGAAATATGCTTTGATACCACTCTGTAACCGAACGACTGGGGTAAACGTGTGATGAGAGGCTAATAATACGATATTAAACCTCTGAGACGACCCTAAAGAAGTGGAACTGAAAAAAAGAAGAAGACAAACACACCTTACACAACATCAAAAACATCCTTAGGAGGTAACCCAAACTTACAGCCCCCTGAACCTAAGGGAGACTGAATTTTTGAACAATTTGAGTCTTATCTGAGGGCATGCAAAGGAAATGGAGAAACTAAAAGCCTATATCCGTGGGTATTCCAAGAAAAGGTAGCGTCTAGGGCCTGATTTGGTCAGTTTTGAGCCTACAACTCAAAGATTTTTGCCACCTTTTTAGCCCCAGAGACCAGGTCACTGCCCAAAACTTCATCAAACTTTAGGGGAGGATAAATAACATTAAAAAAAAGGTACAGAGGAAATCACGTCATTGGGAACTCATCTGTACCCTTCCTATCCATGACAGGAATTTCGTCAAACATGTCACAAACTTTGCATATACAAGTATAAAAAGCATAATTAAACATGGGGTTCTCATACTTGCCTAAGAATCACTATGAAGCATTTATCCCCTTCATCATAAGATAAAATAAAATCTATTTTACCATAGATACATTGTGTATCCATTTACCGGTAAAAACATGGGTAGATCCATACATCATCACTGATTGAATACATCCATAACTAGCACAGTAACAACAGAAATACAATGGATATAACAACAATAAAATAAATACATAAACCAATAAAATTTCATACCAAATATCGAAGGAATGAGATCTTCATTATTGAATGTAAAAACCAACTGAAGATGGCACTTTCACGTTCTAGATGACCATAGATTGGCTGAACCAAGTCTCTCTTGAGCCAATCAACACCATCCCATATTCCAGACATGAATGTGGGATCTCATCAAAAACATCAATCACAATCAATCCAAGGCTTCCAAAGGCCAAACCACCTCAACCCTCAATCAATGAATCAACCTCACAGTAGTATATCATGACCATCACGGATTTGTCTCTATCCAAGTTGTTCCATGGCTCCAAAGTGTTTGTTCCAACTATGTCTTCCAGGTCTAGTAACTCAACCCCAACTGTTACAAGGATTCCAAATCGTTTTTGAAACTGGTGCTTTTAGGACTAGTAATTCAATCCACCTAGGGCTTCTAAAGCATTTATCCAACCAAGGCTTCCAAGACTAGTAAATCAACCCACAATTGTCTGACGGGCTTCAAGATCATTTGTCCAACCGAGGCTTCCAGGAACTAATAACTCAATCCACAACTAAAGGAAGCATGAGAAGCAAGAAGAAAACAATTAATGGAAATAAACCAACAACACCATGGTTATCCAGGAAATGGAAATGCTAGGAAAGTCCACATGCATACACCATTCATGCCAAAAGTAGTGAGGAAAACATACATGCAACTCGGTACCTATAATCAAATACCATTGTAGATGTTGATCCTGATGTCCACTTGTGCTTTCCTGATCCTCATTTTCCTTCTTGCTCCAAATCACCAAGTATCCACACTCTCCAAGAGTGATCCAAGAGTGACTCTAAGTATCCAAGATTATGGGAGAGAGAGATAGAATAATTAGGAAGATCCAAATATGCACTAACAAAAGGTACCAAGTGATCCTCAGAAGCATTTTTATAGAATAGGCCTCTATTTTCTTCATTTTCCATTATTTTTCCTTCATTTTCCTCCTCACATGCAACCTATGACCCTTTACCTACCTTTTCTCCTAATTTCCTTTATTTTCATAAATAAATGTGCCAAAAATACCCTTTTCCTCTTAAAGTACCTAGCCATAGCCTTTGCAAATATCCTTAGCCATAAAAAACCATGTGAACACCCGCACTAGGATTTGTTTACCAATATTCAGCTTGGAATACATGCCCCATAAACCGTGGTTATTATTTTAATTTTATTACATGGAATTTTCAGTAAGGCCATTATATTAAAAGCAAAGTGTAAGCATCAAGTTGGTTTTTTACAACCTATTCCAACTCCAGAATGGAAATGGGAGGTCATTTGCATGTACTTTATTACAGGTTTTCCAACGAAATCAAAGAAGCATGAATCCATCATGGTTGTAGTTAACATGTTGATTAAGGTAGCTCAGTTCATTACAGTGAAGACTACGAATTCAACTAGTGAGGTAGCTTAGATATTCATTAGGGAGATAGTGAGATTGCATGGTGTTCCCGAGAAGATTATATCAGAAAAAAGATGTTATGTTCACTTCCAAGTTTTTGAAGGAGTTGTTTGTGGGTTTGGGATATACTTGGTTTTCAGTAGAACTTATCATCCACAGAAAAATAGACAGATAGACATGGTGAGCAAGATTCATGAGGAAATATTGAGGATGTATGTCATGCATTAGCAAAGGAAGTAAGATGATTATATTCCACTAGTGTAGTTTGAATATAATAATGGGAATTAGGAGTCCTTGAAGATGAGTCCATTTGAGGCTCTTGACAAGCGGATTTGTAACACTCCCATCAACTGAAGTGATCCAGTGAATAGGGTGCTCATTGGACCATATATGTTGGCTGAGAGGGAACAGGAAATTTTGGTTAGTAAGAGGAATTTAATGGCATCACATGAAAAGTAGAAGAGTTATGTAGATAAAAATGTAGTATTCAAGGAGTTTCAGGTTAGGGAGCATGTGTATTTGTGCATAATCCCAATTGGATGTCCTTGAGGATTCAATCATGTGCCAAGATGGCACATCGATACTATGGGCCTTTTGAGATCCTTGAGAGGATTGGACAAGTGGTCTATAGGCTTGCATTGTCACCAAAAATGAAAGTCCATGATGTTTTCCATGTTTCATTGCTCACGAAGTATGTTCAGGATGTTGATCATGTTATTGAGTGGTCTGTATTGAAGCTTGAACCATAGGGAGAATTCCAGACAGAACCTTAGTTCATTTTTCAATGGAAACAACTCACGCTCTCGAACAGAGTAATTCATCAAGTTAAAGTTCAATGGAATCACTTTGCACCTGATGAAGCTACATGGGGGATGACTAATCAGATGCAGGATTTATATCATGTTCGTATCGTTCTTCTTTTTTTGGTTGAGCAAATGTGTTCGATTTATCTATTTTGGTTTATGTTTATGCATATGTGTATTTTATATATTGAAACGAGTTGTGTTATAAAAATCCAATAAGAATGATGGTGTTCATGGTTTCGGCATTTTGGTGTCATGTAAATTTTTCATCGATATGGGTTATTAACCTCTATGAGGAACATTTACTAGTTATAAGCATCGTTAAACATTGAGGATGGTGTTCCCCTAAGCAGGTGGGGCATGTAACAACCCCTGCTTGATTTTCCATGTAAGTAAAATGAGACCAAGGTTATGGGACATGTATTCGAAGTTGAATGTTGGGAAAAAAATTATAGTGGGCATCACTTGTGATTAATAATGGCTATGGAAATTAGAAAAGGAAAAGAAGAAATAATTGACATTTATTTATGAAAATAAAGGAAAATAGGAGACAGCGAAGGTGAAGGGACACAAATTTTCATGCAAGGGAAATTAGAGGGAAAATAACTGAAATAAATAAAATAGAGGCATCAATGATAAAAAGGCGTCAGAGAATCAGGTCACAACTTTTGTTTGTTTAGATTTTGAAATTTGTGTGGTGGAGCTCTAGTTCTTTTGCTCAGACTCTCATTTTCTTGTACTCTCGCATAACTTGATCTTGAATTCAAATTTATTGAGAGTAGTCAACCATCTAGCTTTCCTGACATTAAGATTGGGTTGGTCAAACAGAAACCTCATCCCACTATGATCACTCATCAATATGAACCTCTTGCCAAGAAGATAATGGCTCCATATCTTCAAGGCATGAGTGATAACTTCTAACTCACGATCATGAGTCACATAGTTATTCTAATTCTCATTCAACTTCCTTGACGCATAACATACCACATGGCCTTCCTACATCAGGGCTCCACCAAGTCCTCTCTTGTAATCATATATACATACAAAAATATCTTTATCAGGATATGTAATCTTCAGGACGAGAGAATTTGTAAGAAAATGCTTCAACTGTTCAAAACTAGTTACACACTCCTTAGTCCATTCAAACTTATTTCATTTTCACTAAAAATATGTAATAGGATAGGTAATCTGTGAAAAATTCCTAATGAACCTCTTGTAGTAACTTGCTAGTACCATGAATGATCTGGCCTAATCCATATTCCTAGGAGCTAGCCACTCCATGACAAATTTAATATTTTTCAGGTACACTCCTATACCTTCCTTGGAAGCAACATGTCCCAAGTAATGAACTTCATATTGAAGGAAATTTCACTTGTTGAGCTTGGCATACAACTAATTCTCTCTCAAAACTCTTATTTATGATATGAGGTGCTTTGCATGCTCTTCCTCATTCTTAGAATATATCAATATGTCATCAATACGTACTATCACAAACTTTTACAAATAAGGATGCAACACATTATTCATCAAACACATGAAAGGAGCATTAGTAAGACGAGATGGAACCACCAAAAACTTATAATTTCCATAACTAGTACGAAATGTGGTTTTGTAATTTTTTTCTTCTTTGATGCACAACTAATGATATCATGATATCAAGTAACTCTTTGAGAAATCCTTGACAATGGATACTTGTTCTTGATAGTCACCTTGCTCAACTTCCTCTAATCAATGAACAATAAAATATTACCATCCTTCTTCCTTACAAACAATATTTTTGCACCCCAAGGTGATAGTCTTGGACTTATGTATCCATTATCAAGTGTTTCCTTAAGTTGTAACTTCATTTCCACCAAATCTGGAGTGCTCGTCTTGTAAGGTGCCTTTGACGTTGGTGTTGCTTCCATGATCAACTCAATAGACAATTCCACTTCCCTATGAGGAGAAAAATCTAAAATATTATAGGAAAAACATCATGGAATTTCTTCAAATTTTCCTACATCTTTATAACTTCATCATCATCAACATCCTTCCCTCGTCACTAGAAATATGAACCAAAAAAAATACACATCCTTTCCTTAAACTACGATTTTCCTACATAGATGTGGCCATTCTCACTGATGTAGGCTTCTTCTTATCCTGTAAGGTTCCCCTTTCCCCATAATCATCCAAGCACCCAGTGTCATTATCATAGAAATATACCTTAATCTTGTGAATGAACAACTAATCCTTACCCAAAAGAATATTGTATGATCCCAAAGGAAGAATATTTAGATGTGTTGATGTAGGAATACCATTTAGCTAAAATGAACAAGATCTCACCAAATAATGAACTCTTCTCTTAGTCCCTGTAGCCAACAAAAGAAACCAATATTCTACATGCACTTCATTATTCAAGCAACACTTATCCACTAGGCCAGGACTCATATAACTTTATTTATATCTAGGATCAATAAAAAAAGAAACAAATTTATCATGGAGCTTACCTTCCATCTCAATAATGGATGTTTGATGATAAACCTGCATATTATCCACTACTGTATAAATCTGAGGAATAATCTGTCCAACATACCCAACTATTTGGGCCTCCGCGGAAGAATTTTTACCATTGATGCCTCTATCTTCTTCATTTTCCTTCATTTTTTCTCTAATTTCCCTTCCATGCAAATTTGTGTCTCTTCACTATCCTTTTCTCCTATTTTCCTTTATTTTCATAAATAAATGCCAATTATTTCCCCTTTGGAGGTTCCATGACTCCCAATACATTGTCTCCTAGAATGTCATAATAATCAAAATATAACTCACTGGGAAGAGCGGACTTGATCTCTTCCCTTTAATTATTATTGAAAATAGGTTGTATTTTCCTCTTGGCTTATGAAACGTGAAAAAGGGCCAACAACCTTCATTTTATGTTCAATAGTGGTACTTTCTTCCCGATGGAAAATTTTCTAGAAGAGTTTACATCCATTAGAGAAATTTTGAAGTCTAAAATGCGCCTCAAAACAAAAATGTACAACCAAAATAGTCTTCATAAGAAAAAATATGATTGAAGATGATGATGTCAACCATGGGGGATGATTCTCCATTTTTGGAGTAAAAAACTAAAAATATTAAAAAAAATAAAAATAAAAACCTACTTTTCCAACTCGTATTTTCAACTTATCCCTGTATGGTTTACTCAAACTTTGAGTGGGAGAACTTGTTGGATGCATAATTTAATTCATCATCGAAGGAGTACCCATGTTGCATACTTTCGAACGAATACATAGAATGTGAGAAATAAATGAAATATGTGATTGCAATCATGTGTTGTCATGCATTTCCCATTTTCATGCAGCAAGGTACATTGAAATTATGAAACATGGGAATTCCTTGGATGAGGAATTAAATTATGCATCCAATGAGTGCTCCAACACAAAAATTAAGTAAAATCATAGGGAGATGAGTTGAAAATATGAGTTGAAAATAAACTTTTTTTTTTTCTCTACAAAATTTGATGGTGTAATCTGATCTTGTTTTATTATTTCCACAATCCTTTTGTAATATTCATTAAGAGGCCAAATTTAGACCTCAAAATTTCTCTAATTCCTTATGGGATATACCATGGTATGAGGTTATTTTAAATATCTAGTCTCTTGATTTACTAAATGGTATTAAGATAATTCTAATGATTTATTATCTTATGAAAGACATTTGTATTCTTGTCCCCTATCTAGAGCCAAAGGGATCTTCTTTTCTTACGCCATTATTTTTCTTTATGAAGTACGATTTCTCCTCTTTGAGCTTCCAAGGCCTTTAGATGGACCAGATGTTCTTTTTTCCATAGCTTGGTAAGGATTTTTTATAGAGAAAAGAAAGGGATTTGTCAATGTTAACTAGCACTTGAATTCTATAACCCTTTTCTACTTAGTCCCCCGAAGGATAGTATTTTTGGATGTTTTTAGGTTCTTTTATAATTGTAAAGGGGGGGGGGACTAAAGGGACTCATGGGAAAATCATCACTTAACTTGTTTTATAGTGTCATGCAAAGAGGGATCCTCAAACTAGTGTGTATTAAGATTAAAGAGGCTAGGTGGTTTAGGGGAGGAGGGGGATAATTCTAGAAGGATCATTTGTAGTTTAAATCTCCTCCATTAGAAACACATTGGTGCATATTTACATTTTGATAAATCAATAGATAGGAAATGATATAGGAATTTGGAAACTTTGGCATGTCCCATTTGGTTGTTTTTCTACATAGGAAGCAATTTAAGAATAATAATATCAATTAATTTCACCCCATCTAGATGTTGTACAAGAAATTCTCAGAGGGGGTCTAGAGTAGTGGAGGGTCCCCAGATTTATATTTCTCCCAAAGTGAATATTAAATCACCACCCAGGATAGTTTTAGGTTTGGATACATAAAATAGTTTAAAGAAGTTCTCACAAAAAGGCTTTCAATCAATATAGGGGCCATAGATGTTGTATCCTAGGAGACATTTCTCTGAGTTAGTAGAGTAGAAATCTAGAGAAAGTCCTCAGTGAAAGGACTAGTCCAAGATGAAGTGAATGAAAATGGATTTCCACCTTACGATGAGCCCCCCAAGTGGGCAAAATAACCATGAAAAGTTAAATCCCAATGGGTGAAAATGTTTCTGAGTATGGATTCTTCTTTTTTCAGATTCCATAATCATTTTTTGAATAAATATTAATTATGGATGGTGTACTTCGACCAGGAATTTAGAGACCAAATGCTTGGGGGTATTGGAAAATCCCTTACAATTTAGTGAGAGTATGGTGATTTTGAGAAAAGGTAGGGGCTTATAGCTCTAAGGGACCCAAGGATAGTTCTTTGTTTCCCAAATTTAATTTATGTATTAGTCAGATATTTTACATGGGAGAGGTGCAACTTTTAACCCCTGTAAAGAGGATTCTTATCATTTAACTCTAAAAAATACCCAAAATAAGAGTTCAAATTCGAAATGAAATCTTTCAGAGATTTGATATTAGAAATAGTTTGTGTTTTATAGAGGGAAAAAATTTTGTAGGGTGCGGGGGGTGCGAGAAGTGGGCTTGATAGGTGGCTAAGAGCATAGACACACATGTGAAATTAAGGAGGATGGAAGTGAGGGGGTGGGAGACACAAAAAAAAGGATCGTGGAGGTGATATGAAGATAAAGGGTTGGAAGGGATGAAATAAATTTTGAGTGAGAGGGAGAAATATTCTAGAGAAGAAGGGAGGGGAAGAAGAAATAGTAGGGAGAAAAAATAATAAAAAATAGGACTGAAAAGAGGGTAAGGGAGATTTTTACGAACTTGGGGGTAGACTCCCTTAGAGAATTTAACCACAAAGCAGGTGTGTCCTCCTAAAACCTAAAGAGACCAGGTGTGGGATCCTTTGGTGGGGGAAATTCCAATTTGATTGCCATAATGTTTAAAGGATATATGTAATGAGTGACCAGATATGAGTGGCTCAAACCTTGAACCTATTTGGAGGAGTGGAGTGTGTAAGTTGAAAAGATATCATCCTTTAAAACCCATTTTTTACTTGTTTTCCCCATATGGAAATCTTTTCTCATGTGGCTATATGTGTTATGGTAGCCACATTTGAAGGGGATCCCTTCATGTCTAGGATTTTTCAATACATCAACTCTCCTGAGTTGATGTAGATTGAGTTTAGGAGTCTAAATGTTAAATGTAAACCCACCAAAACTTGAGCCATCCCCATGTAACTAATATGCTAAAATGAGAGATGAAATTAATAGAAGAACCCCATTTTATTTCCAATTTCTTTGAACACATCCAAAGACCAAAATATTAGTGGAAATTTTGAAAAGCAAACTCAAATCAACATGATGGAAATTTTTTTAGAGCGGTAATTGAAGTTGATGAACGATATTTTTACACACAATTCTTAGGAGCTCTAAGACCAATGACCCCATAAAATTATTTTTATGTCCTATGTTGTTTTGGAAATCAATCCCATCAAACCTTTGGCCAAGAATCTTAGACAGTGGGATGAATAACCTAGAATGGGAAGAAAATTTGTCTATGTTCACTTGTGAAAAAAAACCATTGACATTTTCTTGCTAGTGAATCTACCTACTATAATAGAGGTCTATATTTTGTGTTTCTTAGTAAGTTGAATGTATTTCACCAAATTTAAATTGTGCTCTACAACCTTCCATTTCATGTATTTCTAGTTAATTTTGAGGATCTCAGTGCCTGCTAGAGCTACCTAGTGGGGGAGTTCGGTGTTTCCTCAACTTCTTAACATTCAGGGAATTAAAATTCCGCTTAGGAAACTAAAAGTGGAGGGATCCTAAGAGAAACCGGAGGCAAATACCAATTAGGGGCATAACAAAGGTGTAGGTAAATCAGGTTCTTCTAATAAGGAATGTGACAAGGATGGAGAAAAACTAGTCAAGGATGTGCATCCTAAAGGAATGAGGGCACTAAAGTGGGGTGCAAAGAGAGTGTTACAGTATGTGGACCATTAGGTTGGAGGTTGGCATAGTTTGCAAGGTCTAATGAGGTGGCAGGGCACAGTAATGTATGAGACTCCCTCAAAAATCTCTAAGGGGTCTAATGAGATGTGGTGGTTTTAGAGACTTGCAATGGGGAGGTGGATTAGAAGGAAAAGGACTATGGTCGGAATGTCTAGATCTGGGTCTCTTTCAAAGGGTCCAAGGAGTATTCAATATTGTCTGCCTCCATTGTTAATGTATGCAAAAAGATCAAGACGGTAGAGATTTTCCTACTACAAAAGACAACACCAGGTTAACCTGACGCATAAGAGCTCGTGAACCTACTACTAAAAACCATCAACATGAGTAATCCACACCCCTTCCACATATCTGTACAAAATCAATAATCACTTCCTATAATATGTTATACAAAACTAATAATATAACCTATTATATATATATATATATATATATATATATATATATATATATATATATATATATATAATACTCCACATATAAACAAAATAAATACATTTTATAATTCAATGTATAAAAAAATATAACAATAAAATATATTGAACAAAATTAAAAATAAAATAAAATAAAAATTATATCATAATTAATTATATAATACTCTAGCCTTACACATATATGAATAATTGATATCATATAATTTATAATTAGTATGATGCCCCACCTACATAAACAAAAATATTAATACTTGGTATCATACAACACACTTACATTATAAGTGCTTATATATTAAATCTATCATACAACACACTTACATTACAAGTGCTTATATATTAAATCTCTGAGTTGGATGATACCAGAAATATATATGTATTTAGATACAGAGAGTTGAAAATGTGGGATATCAAGCATTAAGATATTCATACACCTCACCATTAGTATCGTAAGTTGATTTCATTTTTATTATATTAGTATAATATCAAAATATTTACATTTTCTTTAGTGTTTATCGTTCGGTATGTTTAATTGTATGTATCACGATTTCTTATAATATAATTTTCTAGCTCAAGTCATTTTAGATTACATAGACCTATATATTTTAGCAATTATTAAATGGCATACATACACTTTAAATAATCGGTAGTAGCCCGCAGTTCGACTTGACTTGCAGTTAGGAGTCTCGATTTCAATACTGCCATATATATTTGACTTACAGTTATGATTTGCTTTCGATTGTTTCTTCAACAACCAATATGTTTTCTATTTCTACGTGTTAGACTCGTATCCTATACCAGTCATGCAACAGTAACCTTGGACAGTATACCACTCTGCCATTATTGCCCTTTCTATATATATTATTGGACAGTATACAAAATAATACAATTAATGATAAGCGAGCTCCTCTATATTCACCCACTGATTTAATACTTGGTTTATAAATTAAAAATAGATAGTGTTATTAAAGTTTATGAAAAAAAAATTTGTGGATTTTGGTTAAATGATGAGGCCGCTGGTTGTTTTGGTTCAATTCTCTTCTCCAATCAGTGATGTATCTAGACAAACTTCATTGACTTTGTATAAAAACTACTATAAACATTAAATCAATTATTAAATTAATTTTATTTTATATAATTTATTATAATGATACAAATAAGTTCGAAGATAAAATTATTATATTTAAATATAATTAACATTATTATTGGAATTACAATGGAGTAAATCAAAGGCCACGGAAAATTTCCATGTAATCTTAATTATGGTTTAATTATAAATTAGGTTAATTATGGAACTTCATTGACTTAGTAGAAAAAGTTCTATGAGCATTAAAACTTCGGTATGAATTTTGTTTTATTAAATTAGTTTTATTTTATATAACTTATTATAGTGATACAAATGAGTTGGATAATGAAATTATTATGTTTAAATATAATTAAAATTATTATTGCAATAACGATGGAATTCAAAACGAAAATATATATATAAGTTTAATTTTGTTGTATTATTGAAATTTAAAAATTATAAGTTAACTTTAGTAAGCTAAGAAATTTTGATTGAAAAGAGAATTAAGAAAACAAAAATCTATACCGATTATGCCATTAGAGGATAACATTGATCGTTCACTACAATACAACATCGTTAAAGGTTTTCAACTAATGCGTGATGTGGGACAACGAGAACGCGAGTTGGAAGAACGTGAGTTGGAAGTGTTGGTCGCCGAATAAGAGTTCAATAACGAATGATATTTTACTAATAATTATTTATCCTTGACACATGAGGCATCAATCTTTATCCTTGACACATGAGGCATCAATCTTGGTTATGAAGGTTTATGACTTTTCAGCTCTAAAGAAACATATTTTTCATGATGATCGCAAATACAATGTTATAAATATATTTGTTTCTCCATAAACTAAGACAAAGATAGGATGCATTCTACATCATATATACACTAGCATAACATCTTTGTTATGCATTTTTATGACAAACTTATTTTGGAAAGAAATGATACAATAAGAATTTTGGTTCTTTATGTATGAATGAATGAATAACATATAATGAATTGTTAAATTTACACAATTCCAAAAGTGAAATTAGCTTTCTCAAATTTTATTGAGAGAAAAAGTTGAATAATGAAATATATTTTTTTCTTTTCTAAAAAAATTGAATTCTGAAGTCATATCAACATTGAACCAAACATCACATGCTCCACTTCTCACTTCTTATTTTTAATGGGACATTCATATATATTGGATAATACTCACTAATGTAGTTTTCTAATCTATATCATTATTATGTTGTTTAGTATTGATACAAGATAACTATACTTGGTTTCTAAACTAATTTTTAACTATTTAAACTTGATTAATGAAATAGATCTTATAATTAGATAGATAATTTAATATTGAAAACCTCTATAGTGACACTATTATAGAATAATAAAAAAGAGTTCTAAAAAAATATCCTAACAACCAAATCTAAACTCGTTTAAGTCAAAATATATACATTCCAGTATGGATAAGGTTCCATCAACATTCAACTCACTTCTAACTCAAATGCTCACACAAATTAATGCAATGTTGGACATGTGGGGTAATACCCATGGCCCCTCAAATATTTGTCATGTCCAAATATATAATACTTCAATATACCAAAAAATATATTTGGAAATTCAATTTTCTTGTGGAATAATATTAAATATTCATATAATAGATGAGCAATTTTTAAAGTATAAAATACTCTTCGAAGTAACATTATTTTATATTGGGATAGATGTTCCATACCTTATAGTATTCTAGTTGAGTACTTATCGAAATAAATAATGAGAATTAATAGGTAATAAATACTAAGAAATACTAGTAAGTAATAAATTGTCAGTAATAAATGTTAGCTAGTAGGAAGCAATAAATGTTGAGCAATAATATTTTCCCAATTAATTGACATCCTACATGTTTGAAACCACCACAAATGGTTAACGATTTTGTTCTACCTATTTATTGACTACATATATTAGAGGTAGCAAGATATTGTTTTACTTGCAAATTTTTCTCAATAACCTTTATGCCATTGAAACGGTTTTACCAAATAAATAATGTTTTAATGGTGGTATTGTTTTTCATTACTATAAAATTGTTTATCATTTTCTCTACACATTTTCTATCATTTGCTAATGCATAAAGAATATTTTGCACCTCTAATTCTACATAATTCATTTTTATGCATTTGGTCCTTTTACAGTTCCTTTGATTTCAAATTATTTGTACTATATATCATTCATTGTTGACTATTCCATAAAGATGTGGGTATATCTTCTCAAAAATAAATGTAAGGTTTTTAGTAAATTTAAGGTGGGAAAAGCTCATTTAGAAAATTAGATTAGTAGGAAGATTACTTTGTTGAGAATTAATAATGGTAGTCATTTTTTTTCAAAGTTTGGTAATTTGTATATGAGAATGACATTAAAACAAATAACACAACTCCATATACCACTCAATATGAAGGAGTTAACATCTACGAAGTTTTTATTATCTATGACAATATCTTTGATTTATAGATAAAATAGGTGTATATAAAAAAAAAACATTTCTACATAGTCACTTGAAGGAGGAGATCTATATGATGCATTGATAACTCTATATCAAAAAAGGTAAAGTGGCATGGTTTACAAATTAAAGAAGTATTTATCATCTTAAATAGTCTTGCAGAATGTGGTACCAAATTTGTATTATTTTTTGTTGGGATTGAGATTTTTGAGGTCCAAATTGGAGAATTGTTTATATTGCAAAATAGTGATGTGTATTTCCTTCTTATCACTTTGTATGTAGATGATACAATCTTTTTGGTTAAAAATAAGGATGTGATTCATGATTTAAATTCTCAACTCTCAACACAATTTGACATGAATGACCTTTAAACCACAAAATGTATCTTAGGAATGAGGATCAAGAGAGACATGGTCAACCTAAAGTTTTAGATGAGAAAGAGTAAGTATGTAAACTTTGTGTTGCAACATTTTCTCATGGTAGATTGCAGACAATTAAAAGTTTAGAAATTTGTTGGAAGTCACCTGTAGAGGTGGGGGGTAGATTGCAGACAATTAAAAGTTTAGAATTTTTTTGGAAGTCACCTGTAGAGGTGGGGGATATGGTTTTTGTTCCTTATTCTAGTATAATTAATAGCCTAATGTCTATTATGGTTTATACTACACCAACATTTTGCAAGTAATGGGTGTATTGAGTCAGTTCATGCCGAATATTAGAGATGAACATTGGGTTGTAGTGAAGGTTCTCTTTAATTATTTGTAAGGTACTTCAAATATTTCACGTTTTATCATATTGATATTTCAAGGGATCAACACTTAGTGGATATATAGGTTTATGTGGATTCTAATTGGGAAACGGATGTAGATATAAGCAAATCTTCTAGTATATATGTGTTTGACCATTTGATGGAGTTGCAAGTTGGATGAACAAGTGACAAATAATGATTTCCTTGTCCACTAGTAGAGTATATGGTAACTACTCATACATATAATGATTGCATTTGAGTTATGAAATTGTCTCCAAATGTAGGGATAAGTTCGAAAGTTATTATAGTTCAATGTGATAGTAAAAACATCATTTGTCTAACTAAGAACTGGACCTTCCATATAAAGAAAAACCATATTGATATCTAGTAGAATTTCATTTGTGACATGGTATAGGATAGAAAGGAGACTTTAGAAAAAGGTGATACTAGACAATGTTGACACTTAATATAATGTTGTAGATACATTGATAAGTTAGTGAGTATGAGAAAATTCAAGTCATGTTGTGAGTTTATGGACCTCATGACCCTCACTAATGTACTCACAATTTGGCGTACTCTCCCTCAAAATATTACAAGGTATATGACAAGTTGGATAACAATTGGATAGGTGTATCATACACCTTACAATTTTGTGGTAGAGTAGTTATCTCAATAAATACTAATCAATAGTAGGTAATAAACACTGATCAACATGAGGGAATTAATATTGATTACTAGTAGGTTATAAATATTGATTAGTAGCATGTAATGAATGTTGAGAAACAATGGTTTCCCAATTCATTTTCGATGGTTTTAGCATGTAGAATTGAAAAACCATTAATTTTTATGATTTTTTTATACCTATTTATTTAGTTCTTTAGATCGAGGTAGTAAAAACCATTAACTTATTTGTATGCTGCATAAATTTCTCTAAAACCTTTAGTACTCTTGTTGAGAGTATGGAGACATTGTAATTCATTGCAATCATTGATAAATGTTAAATGATACATTGAAGATGTTGTGAGTGTGGCTTTTCTCTTCTAAAAATAACTTTTCTCAAAAATCACTAATTAATAGTCACATGCTTTCGAGTTGTTTATTATTGTAGTTGTGTTTCTCTAATTTCATGTACATTCAATATTTTAATCTTAATCATTATTCCAGATAAACATAAAAACATAAAAACAATTCATTGGATGTTTTTCTTTTTTCTATTAAGCTAGAAAAATCCAAAATTAAACTAGAACCCAAAAAACACCATTATAACCTTTAAATACCTCCATACACTCAATTTAATAATAAAAATTTAAACCTTAACTTTCATAATTTATATAATACTTCATATCCCAATCATCACCATATAAAAAAATTATTAGAAGTAAAGAAGACATTAATATAATACTTCATATCCCAATAATCACCATATAAAAAATTTATTTGAAGTAAAGAAGACATTAATGTTGAGATATCCACTTTGATGGCTAAATCAATGATAATTAAATATACTTGACTTGTTTTTGTGGTGGGTAAGTTTAGGTTTGGCTTAAACACGTTATTCTTAAAATTCAACCATGAACTACTCATCAAGTCTAACTAATCAATATCTACCACTTAAAACAACCACTTTTGTGTCTTCTTGTACAATCGACAAATGCCAGACCACGTGATGGATGAAATCCGCAAAAGACACCATCGACACGCATGCAGGGATTTGGGAGGATAAAATAAGGATGTGGAGATGCACGCATGCCGAGATGCTATGGATGTGGAGCGAATGAGTAGGCCACCACCTAACGATTAATGACAAACATTATGATGATCGATCAAATTTAAAATTATCATTATATTATTTCATTGTGTTAATATTGAAACACAAAATGATGTTTGAGATAAAAAAATACTTCATTTAATTTGAAGATAGCATGGCCTATTCTATATGCATCTTACAAAAAATATCACAAAGCTTAAATTACCAAATTCAGTCACGAGGCATTGGTTTTCTCAATATCACCATTCACTTGTACAATTGATCATTTAATTTGATAATAGCATGACCCATTGTATATGCATCTGAAAAGATATATCACCAAATCTACGTTGTCACATCAAGTAACAAGGCATTAATTTTCTGGATATCACCATTCACTTGTAGAGTTGATCATTCAATTTTATGAAAGCATTACCCATTCTATACGCATCTCACAAGAAATATCACCAAGCCTAAATTATTGCATCAAGTCACAAAGCATTTGTTTTCTCAATATCACCATTCACTTGTACAATTGAAAAATTGGGCATTCGTTCAATAATTGGGCATTTGTTTAATAATGTGCATAATTACAAAGACCCAAGTTGTATATATGCAAAGGTTTCACACGGTTCATATGTGAAGTACTAATCTCCAATGTAAGTATAAATGTGAATTCTTAACTTAGTTTGAGATAATAATAAAAAAAAGACACTTGTGTATTGTCTTAAATATAGTTTTAAGAAAGTTTCTTAAATTAGTGTCATAAATATCGTTTTAAATTTTCTTAACTTGAAATAATAATAAAAACACTTGTGTATTGTCTTAAATATGGTCTTAAAAAAGTTTCTCAAATTAGTGTCTTAAAAATTTGTCTTTCTAAAGGCAATATATAACATAATCATTATTGTCTCTTAGGATGCGATTTAATTTTTCTTTCTCCGAAGATAATAGTTGGGATTAAGAAAATATTATATCTCTAGAGGCAATGTATCTTTAATCATAACTACTCTCTCTCTAGGGACAATAAAAAATTATATTTGAAGACAATACAATATCGTTTTTGTATCTTCAAAGGCAATATAAAACAATGAATCCAAAAAAATATCTCACCATTGAAATAAATCAGTATAAAAAGTATCTAATTAAAAATAAACTACAATATCATTGATTAATTCATGTTAGGGCATAGTGGAATTGAACCACCAACCTCCTTATTATAAGGAAAGTGCTCTTCCATTGAGCTAGCACCCTTTAAAGAAGCAGAATTTGTTTCTTATATAAATTTCTTAACTACTTTTATTGTGTAGTGGCGTGTATATGATAAACTTTATGCTTTGATCAATATCAACATGATTGTGAATGCGCATTTGATTTATATGCACTATCATAGGTGTTGATTTAGAAAGCTAAGAAGAAGTTGAGTAACTTCTTCTGGAGGAAATTGTTCTGGCACAACTGGCTCTAAAAGAAAATGATCTCTCAATTGGCCACAACAAACTCAAGCACCTCAGTGTTCATATAATAATCCATATTAAGGAAGCATTAAGCTACGTTAGAAATTCCCATGTCTGAGATTAAAATTTGATCATCTTCACCTTCTTCTGTAGTAGGCTATACTCTAAGTCTTAACGTTTTGTAGTTGTTCACATCAACTCCTAACCCTCTGTCTCCAATCATATTCTATACATGTTTGCAAACAATCACTCTAGTTCAGTTAAAGTGCTCCAATTACTTTATGAAAATTTAATGAAAATGGTTATACATGATTTCATAATATAGAACATGGATTTTAAAAATGGAAAATATTTGTATGAATCCACATAAACATAAGAAATAAATCTTGTGGAGATTTTCTAAAAACTCCTAGCCTCACTTTCATTGTAGTTGACACTATGGCTATTCATAAGAGATATCTTATGCAGTTGGAGATAAGTATAATCTTTGAAATTTTATAAGGAACCCTGGGAGTACAATGAAATTCCAAAGACTACGTTCCCCATACTGTCACAAATTACCTTTGGGTTTCCACCTGTCGCGACGTGTATATAAGTATACCATACATTATTTTTTCCTATTAATAAAATGTAATATTTAAAATTAGTTCTAAAAAAATAGAAAATAAATATCTTTTACTCTAGGTGTCAAGCTATGCTACTCACCCTAATATCTTCAACCCGGTTCCCTCCCAGCCCTCTCAAATCAATCATGCAAATCTCTTCTGGAGTGAATATATTGGGAATGTAATCTGAGCTAAGAAAAATAAATTATACTTGGTCCAAAATTAACTATTCACTAGAATCATTTAAGAAGCAGATGCTATAGAACTTGAGAGATTAATTTATAACTATTGAGAAAACTTGTAAAAGACTAAAGAAATTTTTATGATGGGAAAAAATAGCTTTTTGTTTCAACGTCTAGTAGCCAAGATACATTTGAATCTTTAGGAGAATGAATAAAGGTTAAAACTATATATATAATACCTGATCAACCCTTGATATAAAAAAAATCATGTTAGTTGAAAAAAGGACCATAGTTCACAAGAACCAGTTACAATGTAGTTCCACTCCAACTCCTCAAAATTTCATGAATGAACTTATAAAAGTGTAATGGAAAACATGTTTATCATGGCTAAATCTCATCCCTGGATGTGGATATTCTATGAAGAATATTTTCTCCTCATAAAATCACAACAATATATTTAATAGAAAAAATAAATTCGTCAACCCCAATTCCAATATAAAACATGGCTACCTGCGTAAATATATTTATTTTTCCTTAGAATAAAACAAAAATAACATTGAACACCATATATCCAGTAGCATAACATTTATAATATATATTTTTATGGTGATCTGATTTTAGATGGAAATGATACAACAATAGGGTTTTGATATTTTATGTAGGATTAGATTAATAATAAATAATTAATGGATGTTATTACTTCAAATATAAATCACACGTGTTAAATTATATGTTGGCTGTGATTACCGAGGTGGGTTATATGACCACCATATATAATATTTTTTGACCTTCATTGGTTATTTTTAGGTGTTTGTTCTACCCATCACTATTGTGAAACCAGCTCCAAAAATAGGAGAAAAGAGATATCAATGCCTTATAAATAAGCCACTTCGACGGGTAACCTCCAATACATTACATAAATGAACAAATCTTGGATGATCCAATTTACAAAACCTCCTTTCTATATATAGGAGTCCATGGGGCCATAATGTAATCCTAGTGGGCCACAATGTAATCCTAGCCGACCTAACAATAATAATTTAAGGGCACAATAATAATAAAATGGGGGTTACAAGGGTACAATAATAACAATAAGGAGGTTACACTAACAACAATAAGGGACTATACTAGTAATATAGGGACCTAACATGCCCCTCTCCTTCAAAAAAGTGTTGTCCTCAACGCTTGAGTAGCTCTGGGTGCTTCTGTATAAAATTCTCATCCTCCCATGTAGAATCTTCGGTGGGTAAGTTCTTCCACTTGATGAGATACTCTGAAATTGATCGATTCCGTAGCTATCGAGTTCTTGTTTCCATGACCGCTTCAAGTTCCAATATGATTTTTTCTTCCTCATCAAGTTCTGGAAATATTGTTTGAACTGGAAGATTTTCACCTATAACCTTCTTTAAGCACGAAACATGGAAAACTGGATGTACTC
Source organism: Pinus albicaulis (assembly GCA_034641835.2). NCBI lineage: Eukaryota > Viridiplantae > Streptophyta > Pinopsida > Pinales > Pinaceae > Pinus > Pinus albicaulis. The sequence continues at coordinate 147,588,193 of CM076577.1, read as the reverse complement.
GCGAAGAAGCAGGAAGCTCCAATTTGTATGCCATAGTACCAATCTTTTGCGACACCTTGTAAGGACCATAGTACTTTGGCGATAATTTATTATCCTTCTTAGCTTGCTTGAGGGACATTTGTTTGTATGGTTGTAGCCGTAAAAATACCCAATCTCCTACATCGAAACTTCTCTCGCTGCGATGTTGATCTGCCTGTTGTTTCATTCGATTTTGTGCCAAATTCAGGTTATCCTTTAAGAGTTGGAGAACTTCTTGTTGATGCTCGATGTGATCTTCCACTGCTTGAACCTTCGAATTTTCCCTTAAATATGATGTGATGGATGGTGGATGAAATCCATAAAGTGCCATAAATGGGGTCATTTTTGCTGCAGTATGGAAGGAAGTGTTATACCACCATTCAGCAAGAGGTAACCACTTGACCCATTGTGTTTGTTTATCAGATACAAAACAATGAATATATCCTTCCAAACATTTATTTACTATCTCAGTTTGACCATCGGATTGAGGATGATAAGATGAGCTATGAGCTAATTGAGTACCCAAACAAGAAAATAACTCCGTCCAAAAATTTCTAGTAAAAATGGGATCTCTATTGCTCACAATAACCCTTGGGTTTCCATGTAACTTTTGAATTGTGTCCATAAATGTAGTAGCAACTGTACTTGCTTTAAATGGATGAGATAATGCACAAAAGTGTGCATACTTGGTAAGTCTATCAACTACCACCATGATGACACTCTTTCCTTCGGACTTAGGTAAACATGTGATAAAATCCATTGAAATCTCCTCCCAACGTTGACTTGGAATGGATAAAGGTTGTAGAAGACCTGGGGTATTAATTGTTTCAACTTTATTCTACTGGAAAACCAAACATTCCACCACAAACTTTTGAATATTAGATTTAAGGCCATTCAAAAAAAATTCTTTCTTCACCCTGTGGTAAGCTTTTAAAAATCCTGAGTGTCCTCCTAAAGGAGAAGTGTGCAATTCCAAAAGAATCTTTTGTTTTAGTTGGGAATTCTTACAAAGATATAAATGATATTTGTACCATAAGGAATCATTTTTCCAACTAAATATATCAAATTTACTAGGATCTTGCTGCAACTTTTGAATGAGTGTCCACACTTCTTCATCCTTCTTCCATTCATCTCTTGCTTCGGTTATCCAATATGGTTGGATAATAGAAATGGAAGAAAGAAATGCTTCCACCTCTTCATTCTTTCTTGAGAGTTTATCTGCAACAACATTTATCTTCCCTTTTTTGTAGATTATTTCAAAGTCATAACCCAACATCTTTGTGACCCATTTTTCCTGCTCTTCTAAAGATAGTCTTTGTTCCAAAAAGTTTTTAATACTATCATGATCATTTTTTACCTTGAAGTGTCTTCCCATTAGGTAAGTTCTCCATTTATTTAGTTCATGCAGTATTTCTAACATTTCCTTATCATAAATAGGTTTATGTAAATACTTTCCTTTGATTGGACGACTTTCAAAATAAATGGGTCTTCCTTCTTGCATTAAAACAACACCAATTCCATTTCCTGAGGCATCACATTCCATAATAAAGGTTTTTGTGAAGTCTAGCGTAGCTAAGACCGGTGCTAGGCACATTGCGTCTTTAAGATGTTCAAAGGCCTTAGTTGCTTCAAGGGTCCATGAAAATGCATCTTTCTTCAATAATGTTGCTAAAGGTGTTGCTATTCTCCCATAATTCTTAACAAACTTGCGATAATACCCTGTTAACCCGAGAAATCCTCGCAACTGCTTTCTGGTTGTGGGGACTTTCCATTCCTTAATGACTTTAATTTTGTTAGGGTCTACCTTAACACCCTCTTGAGATACAATATGACCCAGATATTCCACCTCTTGTACTCCAAAGAAACGTTTGGATGCTTTTTCATATAATTGTTTCTCCTGCAATAGTTTGAGCATATCATAAAAAAATACTAGCACAAATTTTCTAAGAAAGGGTTTGAAAATGGAATTCATCAACCCTTGAAATGTAGAAGGTGCATTGGTAAGGCCAAAAGGCATGACCAAAAATTCATAATGACCCTCATGAGTTCAAAATTTTGTTTTCGGAATATCTTTAGTCTTCATTCTAATTTGATGATATCCTGAACGAAGATCCAACTTGGTAAAATAAATTGCTCCATGTAATTCATCCAATAATTCATCAATCACAGGAATGGGAAATTTATCTTTAATGGTGAGCTTATTGAGCTCCCTATAATTGGGACGCATGCTCCATGATCCATACTTATTGTGTACCAATACTATAGGAGCAGAGAAAGAACTTTGACTAGGTTGAATTATACCCGCCTCTAACATTCCTGCAATCATACGTTCAATTTCTCTCTTTTGGACATAAGGATATCTATAAGGCCTAATGTTTGGAGGAACACTTCCTGGAATCAAATGAATAGCATGATCATGACCACGAATATGTGGGAGTCCTTTGGGAGTTTCAAAAACCTTGGAATGATTGTCCAAGACTTTTTGGAGATGTGCATAAAAAGATGATTTTGATGTTTGAACTTCTAGTGAGCATAATTGTGCAATTATGCCTCATTGTTATTTCTTTAGAAGATTTTTCATGACATTAGAGCTTATTATATTTCCCGGCTTCCCTACAATACCCTGTAATTCGACTTCCTTTCCTTCTGAAAAAATTTTCAAGAAAAGTTCTTGAAAATTAAAAGCTACCGTCCCCAAAGATTGTAACCATTGTGCTCCTAGTACAACATCAGCACCTGCCATAGGAATGGAAAGCATTGGACTATTAAATATATATTCCCCCATGGTTAGCTTGATATTATGGAATTTTCTAGAGTAATTTATAGTTCCTCCATTTGCAACCATCACTTGCATTCTGGTGTTGGGTATAGGAAACAATTCAATTCCTTGGCTACCTTACAATGAATAAAATTATGGGTACTACCTGAATCAATCAACACTATTACCTTTTTATTCTTGAAATGTCCTTCTATCTTGATAATTTGAGGAGTGGTAATTCCTGCCAATGCATTACACGATATGGTCGGACTCATTTCTTCCTCTTCCAGGGTTGGTTCCTGGTGTATGTCCTCTTCTTATTCATTTTCTTCTTCCACTTCACAATATATGTAAAATAATTTCTTCTCATCACACTTATGACCTTTAGTGTATTTTATATCACAACTATAGCAAAGCCCTTTTGCTCTTTTTTCTTCCAATTGTTGTGGTGTCAACCTTTTAGGTTGTTGAAATCTAGGAGTAGCAACACTTCCCTCTTTATAGAAGTGAGTGGTAGGCTTCCTTGTCACCATAATTTTACATTCAATTTTTCTTTCCAACCTGAATGCCTTCTCCAATGAATCAGGTTCCAAAACGTGAACTTCATGTTGGATGTTATCCTTTAAAGTACCTATGAAGAGATCAATCATGTATTCCTCTGGAATATCATTTACCCTTATATTCAATTTTTGGAAGTCCTCAATGTGCTCCCCCACTAAACCCTTTTGTTTGAAATTTATCAATTGGATAAAGAAGGTGTTTCTCTTTGTATCCTCATAATGTGCTATCATTTCCTCCGTAAAATTGACGAAGTGACAATTTTTTTACGAGAGAAAAGCCATCGATACCATACAAAGGTATTTTGTTCTAAATGTAAAGTTGCAATGTGTAACTTTTGTATGTTTTGGACATTATTGAGATCAAAATATTGCACCATCTATAGTATCCATGTTACAGGATCCTTTCCATCAAACTTCCTCATATCCATTTTTGGAATATGGTGGTTCTTCCTGCCAACATTAGAGTTTATGAAATCACGATTAGAATTTATTTTGTTCTCATCATGAGTTTCCTCTACTATCTTTTCAACATTAGGAAACACTTTTTGTATCAACTTTGTCAAACCTTCCATGTCTGTTTTTATATCATTCTTCATGTCCTCCACTTTTTCATCGATCTTAGCTTCCATATCATCCATCTTAGATTCCATGCCAGCTTCCATGCCATCTATCTTAGCTTCCATGCCATTATTCAAACCATCCATATTAGATTCCACGCCTTTCTTCAAACCATCCATCTTAGTTTCCATGCCTTTCTTCAAAACTTCCATGTCATTTTTTGTTGCTCTTTGCGAGAGCGAAATTTGTTGCACTTGCTCTTGTAAATTTGATATTTCATGTTGCCACTCTTCGTCTTCATGAGTCATAGTAGAGCCTTCTAAATGCTTAATGGGTGTTGAATTATTTTTAGGGGCCATTTTAGAATCTAATACTGATATGTATTCTACAATATGCCCTTGGAATCAATTCAACTTGATTTTTCAAATAAGACTTATGCAATTCGGGAAAAAAAATACACACATTTTACTTTCTTTTGAGGAGATCTATATTGAAATTGAACTATCTCTGTAATTGTAGATCCTCAATATCTGAAATTCGGCCTTGCAGTATCCCTCTGAAGCTTCTTTCAAATGTCACAGGTCTGACCTGGTTTGGATTCTTCAAGGAAAAGTTATGTCCAATCTCCCACAATGACCCAATTATGGACTCGTTCAGTAGAGCGAACTTGTATGACTTTCCACGTGTCAATGTTTCCTTATTTGGCTCTAAAATTGATAGAAAAGAAACTTTAGTCCATGTAATTGCGGCCACTTTTTACAGTATTCCAATCTGATGCTCAGAGAGAAAGTTATGAAGATTTTTCCATGATAAACTCTTTGAGATGAAATTTGAGAGCCTGAAAAAGACCTAACTTCCACAAATCATATCTCTGAAAATATTGTGAACCAAGCTCTGAAATTTTGCGACGATGTTCCTTAGGATTTCAGACTCACTCTCTAAAAATTTCAGCTTTTGAAACTTCATAGAAAAACGTTATAGCACAAATTCCGCGATGACCTGTTTAGGTTAAATTCAGGAGCCAACAAAAAGCTCTAACTTCCACAAATCATATCTCCAAAAATATTGCGAACAAAGATATGAAATTTTGCAACGTTGTTCCTAAGGATTTCGGCTTCACACTCTAAAAATTTCAGGTTCTGAACCTTCGTAGAAAAAACGTTATAGCGAAACTGCCACGATGACCGGTTTGGAGCAGTGAAAACCCTAGAATCCAAAGCTCTGATACCCAATGTTGTGAAACCAGCTCCAAAAATAGAAGAAAAGATATATCAACACCTTATAACTAAGCCACTTCGAGGGGGAAACCTCCAATACATTACATGAATGAATAATTCCTGGATGATTCAAATTACAAAACCTCCTTTTTATATATAGGAGTCCATGGGGCCACAATGTAATCCTAGCTGACCTAACAATAATAATTTAAGGGCACAATAATAACAATATGGGGGTTACAAGGATACAATAATAACAATAAGGGGGTTACACTAACAACAATAAGGGACTATACTAGTAATATAGGTACCTACCAATCACCCAAACTGGCAGGCCGAAACTCTTATAAATAGGAGCCATGTTTGGTTACCTGCTAATATTTTTTCAAACATGACCATCATTTGAATTGTTGAATTTTGTGAAAGCAAATCCAAAAATAGAAGAAAAGAGAGATCAACGCCTTAGAAATCAACCACTTCAAGGGGGCAACCTCCAATACGTTACATAAATGAATAATTCTTGGATGATACAAATGACAAAACTGACTTCTATATATAGGGCTCCATGGGGCCACAATATAATCCTAACCGACCTAATAATAATAATGCAAGTGAACAATAATAACAATATGGGGGTTACAGGGGTACAACAATAACAATAAGGGGGATACACTAATAACAATAAGGGACTACACTAGTAATATGGGGACCTAACATGCCCCTATCCTTCAAAAAAGTGTTGTCCTCAACGCTTGAGTAGCTTTGGATGCTTCTATATAAAATTATCATTCTCTCATGTAGAAACTTCAGTGGTTAAGTTCTTCCAGTTGATGAGATACTCTAAAATTGATCGATTTCGTAGCTGTCGAGTTCTTGTTTCCGTGACTGTTTTAGGTTCCAATATAATTTTTCCTTCGTCATCAAGTTCTGGAAATATTGTTTGAACTGGAATTTTGTCACCTATAACCTTCTTTAAGCATGAAATATGGAAAATTGGATGCACTCACGAAGAATTAGGAAGCTCCAATTTGTATGCCATAGTACCAGTATTTTGCAACACCTTGTAATGACCATAGTATTTTGGCCATAATTTATTATCCTTCTTAGCTTTCTCGAGGGACATTTGTTTGTATGGTTGTAGTCGTAAAATACCCAATCTCCTACTTCAGAAATTCTCTCGCTGTGATGTTGATCTACATTTTGTTTCATTCGATTTTGTGCCAAATTTATATATCCTTTAAGAGTTGGAGAAACTGTTGTTGATGCTCGATGTGATCTTCCACTTCTTGAACCTTAGAATTTTATCTTAAAGATGATGTGATGGATGGTGGATGTTATCCATAAAGTGCCATAAATGGGGTCATTTTTGCTACAATATGCAAGGAAGTGTTATACCACCATTCACCCAGAGGTAACCACTTGGCATATTGTGTTTGTTTATTAGATACAAAACAACGAAGATATCCTTACAAAAATTTGTTCACTATCTCAGTTTGACCTCAGATTGAGGATGATAAGATGAGCTATGAGCTAGTTGAGTACCAAAACAAGAAAATACTTCCGTCCAAAAATTTGAAGTAAAAATGGGATCTTTGTCGCTTACCATAATATTTGGGTTTCCATGTAGCTTTTGATTTTTTTCCATAAATGCAGTAGCAACTGTAATTGCTTTAAATGATTGAGATAATGCACAAAAGTGTGCATACTTGGTAAGTCTATAAAATACCACCATCATGACACTCTTTCCTTCAAACTTAGGTAAACCTGTGATAAAATCTATTGAAATCTCCTCCCAACATTGACTTGGAACGGATAAAGGTTGTAGAAGACCCGACGTCTTAATTGTCTCAAATTTATTTTGCTGGAAAACCAAACATTCTACCACAAATTTTTTCATATTAGATTTAAGGCCATCCCAAAAAAAATATTTTCTCACCTTTTGGTAAGTTTTTAAAAACGTTGATTGTCCTCCTAAAGGATAAGGGTGAAATTCCAAAAGAATATTTTGTTTTAGTTGGGAATTATTACAAAGATATAAGTGATCTTTGTAACATAAGGAATCATTTTTCCAACTAAATGTATCAGATGTACTAGGATCATGCTTCAAATTTTGAATGAGTGTCCACACTTCTTTTTCCTTCTTCCATTCATCCCTTGATTCAGTTATCCAATCTGGTTGGATAATAGAAATTGCACAAAGAAATGCCTCCACCTCTTCATCCTTTCTTGAGAGTGCATCTGCAACAACATTTGGCTTCCCCTTTTTTTAGACGATTTCAAATTCATAACCCAACATCTTTGTGACCCATTTTTGCTGCTTTTCTGAAGATAGTCTTTGCTCCAAAAAGTGTTTAAGACTATCATGATCAATTTTGACCTTGAAGTTCCTTCCCATTAGGTAAGGTCGCCATTACTTTAGTGCATGTAGTATTGCCAACAGTTCCTCCTCATAAATAGTTTTATGTAAATAATTTCCTTTTATTGGATGAATCTCAAAATAAATGGGTCTTCTTTGTTGCATTAAAACAACACAAATTCCATTTCCTGAGGCATCACATTCAGTAATAAAGGTTTTTGTGAAGTCTGGCATACCTAAGACCGGTGCTAGGCACATTGCCTCTTTAAGATGTTCAAAGGCCTTACTTGCTTTAGGAGTCCATGAAAATTCATCTTTCTTCAATAATGTTGTTAGAGGTGATACTCTTCTCCCATAATTCTTAAAAAACTTGTGATAATACCATGTCAACCCGAGAAATCCTCGTAGCTGATTTATGGCTGTGGGGACTTTCCATTCCTTAATGGCTTTAATTTTGTTAGGGTGTACCTTAACACCCTCATGAGATACAATATGACCCAGATATTCCACCTCTTGTACTCCAAAGAAACATTTGGATGTTTTTTCATATAATTTTTTCTCCTCCTATAGTTTGACCACCATGTCAACATGTTGAACATGATCCTTTCAAGAACTGTTGTAGATTAGTATGTCATCAAAAAATACTAGCACAATTTTTCTAAGGAAAGGTTTGAAAATGGAATTCATCAACCCTTGAAATGTAGAAGGTGCATTGGTAAGGCCAAAAGGCATGACCAAAAATTTATAATGACCCTCATGAGTTTGAAATGTTTTTTTTGGAATATCTCTAGTCTTCATTCTAATTTGATGATATCCTGAATGAAGATCCAACTTGGTAAAATAAATTGCGGCATGTAATTCATCCAATAATTCATCAAACACATAAATGGGAAATTGATCTTTAATAGTGAGCTTATTGAGTTCCCTATAATCTGGACACATGCTCCATGATCCGTCCTTCTTATGCACCAATACTACTGGAGTAGAGAAAGAAATTTGACTAGGTTGAATTATACCACCCTCTAACATTTCCGTAATCATACATTCAATTTCGCTCTTTTGGACATAAGGATATTTGTAAGGCCTAATGTTTGGAGGAACACTTCCTGGATTCAAATGAATAGCATGATCATAATCACGAATAGGTGGGAATCCTTTGGGAGTTTCAAACACCTTGGAATGGTCTTCCAAGACCTTTTGGAGATTTGGAGAAATAGATGATTTTGATGTTGGAACTTCTAGTGAGCATAATTATGCAAGTACGCCTTGTTGTTATTTCTTCAGAAGCTTTGTCATGAAATTAGAGCTTATTATCTTTCCCAGCTTCCCTGCGATATGCCGTAATTCGATTTCCTTTCCTTCTGAAAAATATTTCAAGAAAATTTCTTGAAAATTAAAAGCTATTGTCCCCAGAGTTTATAACCATTGTACTCCTAGTACAACATCAACACCTCCCATTGGAATGGAAAGCATTGGAATATTCAATACATTTTCCCCCATATTTAGCCTGATATTATGGCATTTTCCAGAGCAATTTATAGTTCCTCCATTTGCAACCATCACTTGACATTCTGGTGTTGGGTATAGGAAACACTTCAATTCCTTGGCTACCTTACAATGAATAAAATTATGGGTACTACCTAAATAAATCAGCACTATTACCTTTTTATTCTTGATATGTCCTTATATCTTGAGCATTTGAGCAGTGGTAATTCCTTCCATTGCATTACACGATATGGTCAGACTCATTTCTTCTTCTTGTAGTGTTGGTTGCTGGTGTATATCCTATTATTTTGAAGTTTCTTGTTCATTTTATTTCTCCTCTTCACAATATATGTAAAATAATTTCTTCTCTATTGTAACAAAGCCCTTTTGCTATTTTTTCTTCCAATTATTGTGGTGTCAACCTTATAGGTTGTGGAATTCTAGGAGTAGTAGCACTTCCATCTTTATAGATGTGAGTGGTAGGCTTCCTTGTCACCATAACTTTACATTCAATTTTTTTAGCCAACCTGAATGCCTTCTCTAATGAATCAAGTTTCCAAATGTGAACTTCATGTTGGATGTTATCCTTTAAAGTCCATATGAAGACATAAATCATGTGTTCCTCTGGATAATCAGTTACCCTTATATTCATTTTTTGGAAGTCCTCAACGTGCTCCACCACTGAACCCTTTTGTTTGAGATTTATCAATTGGCTAAAGAAAGTGTTGCTCTTTGTATCCTCATAATGTGCTATCATTTCCTCCGTAAAAATTGACCAAGTGAAATTTTTTTTACGGGAGAAAAGCCATCGATACCATACAAATGTATTTTGTTCTAAATGTAAAGTTGCTATGCGTACCTTTTGTGTGTTTTGCACATTATTGAGATCAAAAATATTGCTCCATCTGTAGTATCCATGTTACGGGATCATTGCCATCAAACTTCATCATATCCATCTTTGGAATATGGTGGTTCTTCCATCCAACATTAGAGTTTATGAAATCACGATTAACATTTATTTTGTTCTCATCATGAGTTTCTTCTACTATATTTTTGCCATTAGGACACATTTCTTGTATCAACTTTGTCAAACCTTCCATGGTTCCTTTTAGATCATTCTTCATGTTTTCCATATTGTCTTTCATTTTTTCTTCCATGTCATCCATCTTAGCTTCCATGGCAGCTTCCATGCCATCCATCTTAGCTTCCACACCTTTTTTAAAACCATCCATATTATTCTTCAAACCATCCATGTTTGCTTCCAGGCAATTATTCAAAACTTCCATTTCATTTTTTGTTGCTCTTTGTGAGGGCGAAATTTGGTGCACTTGCTGTTGTAATTTTGATAAATCATGTTGTAATTCTTCATCTTCATGTGTCATAGTAGAGTATTAAAAGTGCTTAATGGGTGTTGAATTATTTTTAGGAGCCATTTTAGAACTCAATAATGATATCTACGCTCAATAGACCCTTGGAATCACTTAAAACAGATTTTTTCAAACAAGGCTTATGCAATTTGAAAACAATACACACCTTTTTCTTGCTTTCTAGGAGCTCGATATTGAAACTGAATTATTTCTATAGTTGTGGATCTTCAATATCATAAATTTGGTCTTGTAGTAGCCCCTGAATATTCTTTCAAAAGCCACAGGTCTGAAATTTGGTCTTGTAGTAGCCCTCTGAATATTCTTTCAAAAGCCACAGGTCTGATCTAATTTGGATACTTCAAGGAAAAGTTATTTTGAATCTCCCATAATGAACTAATTATGGACTAGTTCCGTATAGAGAAATTGTGCAGCATGCCACATCTGATTGTTTCCTCCTTCAACTCTAAAATTGATACGCAGGAAATGAAAATACATGTACTTGCAGCCACTTTTTACAGAATTCCATTCTGATGCTCAGAGAAATAGTTATGATGATTTTCCCAAGGTCACCTCTTTGAGATGAAATTTGGGAGCCTCAACAAACCCTAACTTCCACATATCATATCTCCGTAAATATTGCGAACCGAGATCTGAAATTTTTACAGATAGTTCCCTAGGATTTCATCTTCGCCCTCTATGAATTTGACCTTATAAACCTTCGTAGAACAAAATTTATAGCGAAAATAACACAATGACCTGTTTAGGTGAAATGGGAGATCCTGAAAAAAACCTAACTTCCACAGATCATATATTTGAAAATATTGTGAACCAAGACCTAAAATATGTACACGACATTCCTCAGTATTTCGGCTTCGCTCTGTAAAAATTTAATCTTCTGAACCTTCGTAGAAAAAATTTTATAGCGAAAATTCCATGATGGCCTGTTTGGAGCAGCAAAAACCTAGAATCCAAAGGCTCAAATACCAAATGTTATGAAACCATCTCCAAAAATAGAAGAAAAGAGAGATCAACGCCTTAGAAATCAGCCACTTCGAGGGGGAAACCTCTAATACATTACATAAATGAACAATTCTTGGATGACACAAATCACAAAACCTCCTTCTATATATATGGTTCCATGGGGTCACAATATAATCCTATCCGACCTAACAATAATAATGTAAGTGAACAACAATAACAATATGGGGGTTAAAAGAGTACAAAAATAACAATAAGGGGGCTACACTAATAATAATAAGGGAATACACTAGTAATATGGGGAACTAACATTGACCTAAATATATAATATATGTTGACAAACCTTAATCGTGCCAAAATAAATTATTGTTAATCATTGCCCCACTATAACCGCCAATTTGGCTCTATTATGGCCTATTTTGCCATTTTTGTGGTGCCACGTGGCACCATCCCATTGGGCCACATGGAAACACCTTATTGGTCCATTTCAATTGCCACTAACTTTAGCAGGGGCTACCATATTTGGTGATTCCACCAAATGTAGTGATACTGCTACATGTATCTCACAATTCACTAAATTTAGCCGAAGTCCACTACATTTAGCTGGACTTCCAAAATTTAAAAGTTCAAAATTTATCTAGTTGTGTGTTGAATCTTGTCCTTTAGGCCATTTTGACCAGAAATTTGACTGGCAATAACTTTCACATTCAAAGTTTGATTGAGGTGTCATTTTTGTTGTTGGAATCCTCGAAAGGAGCTCTTCTATCTAGTCATAATTTTGATGATATCCAAGGACTTTGGTTTTTCATCCATTAAGGATCCACCTAGATCATTCCTCCCAGTTGGAGGACTTTTGGTCCACCAAAAGTATAATCAGTATTGTAATCATGATCTGCATAACAAATTTCTCTGAAAGGCCAAACTTTCTTCTCCTCCACCTTTTTACTTCGGAGCTAGAAGTGATGAAACTAACACCTGTATCCATATGAAAATATATCATTGCCAATACATGTTCAACTTGCAAGATCACAAGGAAGAAAATTCTTGCAAAGAGTTTGTAGAAAACTCATGGTCAAGTTTTACAACAGAAACCATACCCCATTCTATCCAACTAAAGGAATTTACAAACATTTTTGCAACATGTGATTTACAATGGAGTCCATAATCAACTATTTAAAAATGATACCCATCTCTTACCTAACTAGGATAATGGCCTTTCTTCCTGTAGTTGAATTCCTTTTTGAACTACTTAATTGATTGGTTCCTTTATAGTTTCTTTCATATGCTCCCTTCCCTTATTTGGCAGTAGCTTTAGGTGGAGCTCCCAAAATGTGTATCTCTGATCTCCACCCTTATTGCAATGGCTGCAATGGTTCTTATTCCTCCAAATTTTATTGACCTTATTTCTTGAATGGTCATCTTTGGTGCAGCTCTAGCGAGGAGAGCTTACCTTATCTCTTTGTTTGGAATGATCACTATCACTCAAAGGTGGTGATGTGATCTCATCATATTTCACTATCTTGGACTTGTCACTTGAAGACTCTCCTGTCTCTTCCTCTCTGACATGAACCAACCCTACATATTGAGGTAATTCCACCACTTGGATGGGATTCACAATGCAGTAGCCATTAACTCGTAGGCCCTTTCCTTCACATCACATCTTCTTCATTAGATTCAAACTAATGCATGTAGTGTGCTTCTCAAAGGAACCAAAATCATCATCATAATGAATTAACATGAAATTGAAGAATTACTAACACTGTTTCCCTTGGTTTTCAATTATGAAGTGGATGATTATGCATTTTCTAAGCCTTCATTTCTTTTCATGTTTTCCAAGGCTTCTTCCATCGCCTATATCTGAAGCTACAATACCTACTTTTCCTCGTCTATTTCTCGTCGAAGTATTTCTTAGTTCAACATTATCTGATTCAATGATTTGGTTGATATCCCCAAGTTCTTGGAGCCATGCAATGTCTGGTTCTCTTCTCATATTTGGTATAACACCTACCGTAATATTCGTCTCATCACCTAAATTAGAACCCAATTCAATTGGTCCATCGCCTTCAATATCAAAATTTTTGATGTTCGTCTCATTTCCTAAATCAAAACCGAGGTGTTGGAGGAGCTAGTCAGTTTCAGCGACTAATCGAATGGAAAGAGGGCTAGTCAGTCCTGACGACTGGCCCCAGTCAAGTTGGTAGTCTGTAATGTGATGTAACATTAACTATTGACAGTTTAAGCACCACAATGAGTTTTAAATTTATACTTGTATAATTATCTCGTTAGTCTATATATATTTGTTTGTATAGCAATGTAACAGGCTAGTTCGATACAAAATAAAGAATATATCTTTGTGCATCTTGGATATCTCTCCATTAGTGTATGTCTTGTATATATATATATATATATATGTGTGTGTGTGTGTGTGTGTGTGTGTGTGTGTGTGTGTGTGTGTGTGTGATTACTATGTAATTAATCAATGACTATACACTGGTAACGATGTATTCTATTCACTATATTACAACATTAGTTCCATTTCGAGTAGTAAGAAATTGAGTCATATATTATGCATATATAAATGTTAACGTTAGGAGAGATACAATTATTGCGGGAAGAAAATATTAATAATTATTTGAATAAATATTCACGAAAGAATGGCTTGTCCCTTACTGAAGCCAGAGATAACTTATTCACAGAAGCACTTAAGCGCTTTATAGAAGGTGCTCTAGTAGAGATCCAAAATTTCCTCGACAATGTCACCCATGAAAAAACCTCAAAATGAAACTAATGCTCGAATGTTATTGAAATTATCGAATGAAGACTAAGTGAAATTACATGAGTGGCTCGAGTTTATTCTGGAAGACTAATGAAAATAAAAATTCCAAGAAGGTTGGAGTTCTGTTGAACATATACAAACTAGATTTTACGATGATTTCCATGACGTTTGTTTCTGCACAATTCCAAACTTAGTACACAAATTTATTCTTAACAAAGGTCCAGGTTATTGGAACTAGGATCACTACTCCAACGGGGAGGGTGAATAAATAGTGATAACGATTTCACAATAATAAAACTTTTTCTCCCATATATAAATCAATTAATGTCTTAGCAAATAAGCATTAGATATGAACATGCAACTTCAACTAGAATCAACACATGAGAGCCATAACATATGAAGTAAACATGCACAATGCGACAAAAATTATCACATCACATAGGAACACAAGATAAGTGGTGGAAAGCCCCCCACCGAGGGAAAAAACCAAACTTTCTATTTTTGCACTGCCCAATATATATTTTTCTCTATCAATCAAATCATTACATAGAGAGTAAAATATGGAAAATATCTAAAATAAACTATGATATACGTCTCATGAATCTACATACAATCGACAAGAATTTCCAAAACCCCATTGACTCATAACTCTATAGACAATCATATGATCAACAAGCCTTTCCCAATACCCATTGGACTTATGAAGAAATTTTTTCTCAATTTTTGCATTGCTAGAGCACCCACCCCAATTCTATATGTGGTTCACCTTTCATATTTTTTTAAATTGGAAGACTAGATATGGTCAACATGAGAATCACAACAACAATATCATCATAGCACAAACCAAAAATTCTCAACACAAAACATCAATGACTAAATCAAATCATATCATATCCCTGTATCTCATCTGAAACTTACGCTATGGGATTGATACATTTTTTGCAAATAAAATTTATGTGGAAATTAAACACTGCAATACATAACTGTCATATGAAAACACAACATACTACTGCAACCAATCTATCACAATCATATAAAATCAAACAATAATTTTTCACGTTCAATCACAAATGCATTAGAAAAACCATTGTAGCTCTGTCACATAAACATAGCCTTTTGTCTTGAATCCTTCTATCTCTGCTACAACTATACCTCCATGCACACTCTACTTCAACCAAATCACACTCCTCACCAAAGGCTTTCCAAAACACTATGACACATTTCTCACCTAAGAGAACCAACCAAATGAGAAACCTTTCTCCACATATTTGTAGTTTGTGAAGACTCTTAAATCAATTAATTCCATTCTTGTAGTGGACCTTTTTTCATTTTCTAAAATTGGTTTGGTTGAATGCTTCTTGACTCAATATATCAGCTAAATTCATTTAATAATGAATATTTTCTTTTAACCGTCATCTAGAAGCATAATTACCTTTTTTATTACCTTTAGAAGCTGAGTCTCGATCAAGACAAGCCAAAAAAACAAATGAACACCAAATGAGCCCAAGGAATGCGAAGGAAAACTCGTGAAAAACCTCGGTCACTCCCACAACTCAACCTGTGTGTGATAGGAATTCTTCTCTCATAGGCCTACATGCCATATATTGGTGCTTTCAACATCTCCCACAGGCTTGGCTCCATGCGAGTGTGGAAGAGGATAGACGAAAACTCAAGCATATCACCTCAGATAATGGCCAAAATTGCCACTTTCTGAAAAACTTCTATAATACCTCACAAATCAATTATAGCCTCTGCAACACTCCAAAAATGTAGTTTAGCAACTCGATGATCATCACAAGTTAGACTAGGTTGAATTAAATTCCATCCATCAGTTGCTCCAACACTAAAGACATCAACTTCACCAAAGCTACTCCAAAATCTGCAACCATCAATACAAATCCCTACAACTAAACATACAAGTTGAAACCCATCCATATATACAGCAAGTGCCATGAACATGCTTTAGAGTCTATAATATAGACAGCTAGATGTAGTAGCTCCAAATACTTCCAAGGCATCAACACACAAACCAATAACCTACACTAATAACTCCAACCATCAAGATATATCTGCAACCATAAAGCTAAGGTCTGCAACCAATGCATAATCTAGGTACCATCTCATTAGCATGTTCATAATCACATACAACTAGGTTGAAATCAATTCCAACTAATGCCAATGCTACTAGGCTAACATCATGGCCAACTGAAAAACTAAGCCATAATGCCAATAATATCCCCCTTTGGAATTGATGGAAACACCAACTAAACCAATCATCTGGCCTCTGAAAAAACCTTATTCATTTACCCCTTTGGCAATGATGGAAACCACAACTAAACAGACCAACTGGCCTCTGAAAAAATCTCCTTCACCCCCCGCCCCCTTTTAAATCAATGGAAAAGGGATAAATTCATCCAAATAGTTATAGATGAATAGACACTACTCCCCCTTTATACTAGTTGTGCCTCAACAAGCAACAACAACCATAATCATCCACATAGTGTGGGCAGCAACAGATCATGACCAACAAACATAGCAACACATCATATACATCAGCAAGGTCAAACCATAATGCATCAACAACACTCCTCATGTAAGCATGAAATCAAACAATAGTAGTAATGGATCTCTCTCTCTCTTGAAGCAGCAGCAACAAAATGTCCATGAACACCACTCTCAACTAGCAGAAAAAACATTGAACTCAACAACATCATCCCATGAAACAAAATATCATAACTGGAAACAATAGCAACATCACTCGGTTCAGCAACACTAACTACATCATCCTCATTCTCAACCAAGGAAATGACAACATGAGCATCATTCTCTCCATCGACACCCCCACGAAGCAAGCAAAAACCAATTATACCAATTATAAAGAAAGGCTACCTTGTTACATCCATCATTAATACTATAGATGTAAAGAAGCAAATAACAACATCATCCCATGAAACAAAATATCATAACTGGAAACAATAGCAACAAGGAATATGATGATGATCATCAACAATATAGTGTGAGAAACAATACAAAATTTTCTCCATGCGACGGGTATGAGGCTACTCCAAAAGAAACAAGGACTATGACTCAAAAATATTTCAATGAAAGTACAAGGCTTCATAATCCTACCACATGGCTACAAGAATGGTATATAGTGTCTGTACAATAATGCCTCGCATATACATGAACACCGCTCATATGACTATAGAAGTGAAAAAAAAGTGATACATGATATTACATGGCTACAAAATAATTCTAAAATCCCACACATGAATGCAAAACATAGCATATAACAGTTGACATAAGGGTGAAACAAATCTCATGATGCTCTCTCTCAAGACAATCTCGACTCATGAACATACATATAATCCATTTCATGGATCACTCAATCAACACAATGAATATAAACAATGAAAATGCAAGGATTTTATCTATGATATAAATTGAATAGCTACATCCCAAAAAGAGTGCACAACTCTCTCCAATATTTTCCATAACATGTCATGAGCTAGCAATTTGCAACAATAATATTTGACATCCCCAACAACACAAGCCTCCAGCTAAATATCAAGCAACAAAATTACTCTAATTATCAGGCAACTATCATATGAAACAACATATATGTGCCAGTAACAGCATATACGAGTAATCCTAAAAAATAATCAGCAACAATGACCATACAACCATGCTTTTGTAGCAACACATCTATGCATAAAATGGCAATCAAAAAAGTAGGAAATCAACAATATAGACTTCATCCATGCTCTCTTGATACATATGTTCACAAACAAGCACAATCCTCATCATCAACAAATATATGATATGGTCTTCAAGGTGAGATACTCATGCAAAAACAAATATTCAAATATGATGCATGGCTTCATGATAATGCAATGTATGATACATGACTCATGTGAATACACATGCAATGGAATTTTGATCATGCTACAACTATTGTGAATGATGTAACAATTTTCTTTAAAAAAATCACAAAAGTCAACTAACAACATCCTAATTCTCATGCATGAATCAATGAGGCTTACTCATGTGAAAAATAAATCTCAAATGAAGTACAAGAGTGAGGGTTTCAATAAGAGATAGTTTTCATTCAGACTAGTTCTAGCATGGTCAAAATTCCATTGTTACAACTTTCCATGCAAGATATTATGTCTTCCAACTGTCGATACTGGGATATTTTATTATTTTCCTTTTCAAGCTCACATACCAAGGGGGATAATTACTTCTATATACTTTCACAATAGGCTTCCCGCTCGTGTAGCTAATTTGGCAAACTCTCATTTTTATTGATGACTTCCTCATGTTTTATTTTCAAATGAATTATTTTCATGTTATTTCTCCCATGGATACTCTCAGTATCTTCTTTAGATAAAATTGAATTTTCTACTGCTATAAATATGGAACCATTTTCATCATTCTCTTTCTCTTCAAGAATTCAGTGTGATTTTGCAATAATTCCATAACCTTGAATTCTTTTTCTTCCATACAAACTGTGGATCTTGTCTATAATTTTTTTTTTTTGCAGTTTTGGAGTGTCTCAATTTTTCTACATCATGATTTGATAATCCCTTCAAAATAATCTTCTTGGCTTCCTCATTAAATTCATCCTGTGTACCATATTGAATTGAGAGAAAAATATTCACATCTAAAGTTAAAATATATGCTTCAAAATTAACCTTCCAAAGCATGTACTCAGATCCATTTCGAAATGGAAATCCATTAGCTACAAATGTTTCCTAATTACCCATGATCTACCTTCTAGTGTTGAAGCTACACTAGAAGGAACTGTGCTCTGATACAATTTTTTGGAACCAAGATCACTATTGTGAGGGCGGGGGGCTTGGACGGTGGGGTGAATGAGTAGTGATAACAATTTCACAATAATAATTTTTTTTCTCCAATATATAAATCAATTCATCTCTTAACAAATAATCATTAGATATGAACACTAGGGAAAAATCTGCCATTTTTTTCGTTGCACTACAGAATATATATTATTATCTGTTATTAAAATCATAAAATAAAAAGTAAAATATGTAAAATGTCTAAAAGGAACTATGATCTCCATGTCATGGTTCCACAAACACCCATCTAAAAAAAATCCTTTCCTAACATCCATTGGACTCACGACTCTACATACACCCATATGATCAGCAAGTCTTACCCAACACCCATTGTAATTATGAAAAAAATTCTTCTCAATTCTTGTATTTCTAGAGCACCCACCCCAATTCTCTATGTTGTTCACCTTTCATACATTTTCAAACTAGAACAATAGAGTATCTCAACATGAACATCCCAAAAACAATATCATCATAGCACAAAGACAAAATTCTCAACACAAAACAAGAATTACTAAATCAACTCAAATCATAGTTGTCTTTCTCATGCTCAACTCACATGGCCTCAATACATTTTATGAAAATAAACTAGATGCAAAAAATCAACATGGAAATACATAACCACCATATGCAAACATGAGATACTATTGTAACCAATCTATCACAATCATATAAAATCAAATAATAATTCTTCCCCTGCAATCATAAATGCATTATAAAAACTATTGTAGCTTTGTCACATAAACGTAGTCTTTAACTCTGCATACTTTTGTCTGAGATACAACTATGCTTCCGTGCACATTATGCTTCAACCAAATTACACTCCTTAAAAAAATCTATGCAAAACACTATGACACTTTTCTCACCCAAGAGAACCAATCAAATTAGCAACCTTTCTCAACATATTTGTAGTTTCTAAAGATGATGAAATCAACTAATTGCAATCTTGTAGTGGAACTCTGTTCATATGATGAAAGTGGTTTGGTTCAATGCTTCTTGACTCAATCAATTCACTAAATTCATTTACTAATGAATATTCTCTTTCAAAAATAATCTAAAAGCACAATTACCTTTTTTCTACCTTTACATGATGAGTCTCGAACAAGACAAGCCATAAAAACAAATAAAGCACACATGATGAGAACAAGGAATATAGAGGAAAACTCATGAAAATCCTCGGTCACTCCCACAACTCAACATCTACGCAACTGGAACTCTTCGTTCACTCCAATAGGACCTCATGCCATGACTATATCTTTCATTCACTCCCATGGGGTTGGCTCCATGTGATTGTGGCATAGGATGTAAGAAAAATCAATTAGGTCACCTTAGAAACTGACCAAACTTGATCCACTTCCTGAAAACTTTCTATAATACCTCAGGAAGCTACTATAGCCTCTGCAACACTCGAGAAATCCATTGTAGCAACTCCATCATCATCACAAGTTAAAATAGGTTAACTTTAATGTCATCCATTAACTGCTCCAACACTCAAGCCATTAACTTCACCACAACTACTCCAACATCTGCAACCATCAATAACAGACCCTACAACTTATCGTACAAGTTGAAACACATCCATACATACACCAAGTACCATAAATATTCTTGTCAGTCTCCAATACTGATAACTAGGGGTAGTAGGTCAATATCTTGCCACAACATCCACACACAAGCCAACAACCTACACTAACAAATGCAACCATCAAGTTAAGGTCTGAAACTAATGCACAGTCCAAGTACCATCTCACTATCAGGTGAATAGTCACATATGACTAGGCTGACATCAATTCCAACCAAAACCAATGTATCCTACAACAACAATGCTACTACATTGACATCAATGCCAATTGAAAAACTAAGCCATAATTCCAACACAAGCCACATCATCAAGTACTGACCACTGTTAGTGCCAACAGTCAACAATGATTGGTGGAAGGAACAGAAAAATTGGCATAAATTCCTCGACACCCACTATAAATATACAAAATAAGTGTGGGATTACTTTTTAAGAAAATAATTATGGCCAACGGATACACCCATGTGAAACGACACTAGTCGGGTCGACATGGGGGGGGGGGGGGGCTAATGGATCATGAGAAAGAAAGGAGGAAAATGAAAAAAAAAAAAAAGATAATGTTGAAGTACTTATAACCTAAAAATATGGAAGGAAGGAAGTTTTTTGTTAGGAAGCAACAATAAGAAAATAACTAACCAAGAAGTGATCGACAATACAAAAAATTGACTGACATAAAAGAGCAAGAGATAAAATACAACAATGATGGGAAAAAATAGAGAACAGGTATACTAGAGGAAAATAATGAATAATCGGGAGCGTGAAATCTAAGATGCACGAGACTCCTCAGAAGATTTGAGAAGAATAACACTCTCACACCACAAGTGATACCCACTTTAATGTTTCTCCCTCCATTCAGCTTGGAATATGTGTTCCATGATCTGGGTCTTATTTTTTCCTTTATTATTTCCTTCCATTTACATGGAAAATCAACCTAGGGTTGTTAGAAAAGCTCGTTGGGAGAATTAAACTAGTAGGAAGATTAAGGTGTTGAGAATTAATAATGGCAATCAATTTTGTTTTTCAAAATTCGTAGTTTCTATAGGAGAATGTCATTAAAATAAATATCACAAATCCATATATCCCTTAATAGAATGGAGTTAACATCTAACAATTTTTTTATCATCTATAATAATATCTTTTGATTTAGAGATAGAATATATAGATGTGAAAAACAAAATTTGTACATGGTGACTTGAACAAGGCACATAATAGGATATCTATATGATATAGCCATAACACTCTATTAAAAATGGTAAAGTGTCACTAGTTTACATATTTAAAAATTATTTATCATCTTAAATAGTATCCCAAAATGTGGTACCAAATATTAATTATTTTGTTTTTGGATTGGTATTTTTTAGATCCAAATTAGAGTATCATTTATATTACAAAATAGTGATGGGTATTTCCCTCATATGACTTTGTATGTAGATGACACATTTCTTTCGTAAAAAAAACAATATGTTTCATGATTTAAGGTCTCAACTTTAAAAAAAAATTGAAATGAAGGAATTTGGGGCCACGAAGTATATATTGGGAATTAATATCAAGAGATACTAGGTCAACGCTAAATATTTGGTTGAGCTAGAGTAAAAATATAAACTTTGTGCTGCAACGTTTTTTCATGGTACTCTATTACAAACCATTGAATGTTTCAAATTTTGTGGGAACTCACTCATAAGGATGGGGATATGGTTTTTGTTCCTTATGCTAGTATAATTTGTAATATAATGTATATTATGGTTTATGGAGAAACATATGAAGTTGGGTTACACTTTTGTGAGAAACACCCCAAAAACATTTATAATCACACTTTTTAGGCCGAACAAATATATATATATATATATTCCGAATTAGTAAAATTGATTCAAGCGAACTATTATATGAAAGTTAGGCCGAACAATTTTCCATTTAGATTAGCGCCAACCATTAAACGTATTTTTGGCTAGAGGTGAAAAAATTGGCAATTAAATTTTTCCGCTGAAAAAAACGTTTATATATATATATATATATATATATATATATATATATCTGACGACCCTGAGGCCGCTGCAAGATTTTTTGTGCTATTAGTTTGGTTGTTTTTGTCTGTTCGGGAGGCCTAGGTTCTCTAGATGTATTTTCTGCATTGTGATTTTGGGTGGCCCTTCGGTGCACTGTAGAAATCGATTTGCCGACAACGTATATGTTGGCCTAGAGTTTATTTGCGGATTTATTTTTGGTCTTTTACTACATTATTTTATGTTGGTTTTTATTTTTTATTGGTTTTTTTGCATGATTGGCAGGTGCGAGAGGAGTTCCTGCAAGTTTTTTTCCAAATTGGTTGCACCTCGTCTCGTTGGAGGAATTCTACAACCTCCTCTTCCTCCTGTTAGCCTCCTCATCTGGACTAGGTATGCAAGAAACAAATCAATTTTTCTCTAGTTCAGAGTATAGGTTTCTCTGTTAGGGTTCTCTGTCTGGAGAATTTTTTTTTTTTACTGTGTTAGCCTTATGATAGTTTTTAGTTTTACATGTTGTAGACAGTTAGTAGACTTAGAAATGTTTGGTTTGAATACTTTTATTTTCTTTGTTTTATCTGTGGCGATTTGTGTAAGTAGATAGATGATGATTGGTCTCAACATATCTATGCCCATTGAGATTCACTCTCACTAAAACACATGGAATAAATGGGAGTATTCATCTAATGAGTTGGACTTAAGATTGAAAGGGGTTTACCAATTCTATGAACTTAGACTGTTAACTTTTAATGTGTGTGCCTTTTATATAAAAAAAGGGGAGCCAAATTCATCATATAATTTTGTTCAACTGTAAATGGGTACACATATAAAAGGATTATATATATATAAATGGGTACACATAAATGAAATTATAAATATATAAGGATTATATATATATATAATCCTTTTAGATGTAGAATTTCATTTATGTGTACCTGCTTATATATAGTGCATTGAACTAAAGTCGAACGGTTGAAATGACCACTAAGGCATGATGAACGTTTTCATGTAAAAGTCATTATGTAAACGTCATACAGAAAAAGTATGCAATAAAAAAATTAGTTATGCTCTAGATCGATGACTGCAAGTTTCTCTGTCAGGGTTGTCTGTCTGGACCTATTTTTTTTTTTTACTATGTTGGCCTTATGGCAGTTTTTCAGTTTTATATTTTTTAGACATCCAGTAGACTTACAAATATTTCGTTTGAATAATTGCATTTTCACTATTTTCTCTATGGTGATTTGTGTAAGTAGATATATGATTAATGGTCTTAACATATCTATGGCTATTGAGATTCATTCTCGCTAAAATATGTACTTTCTTTTCCATAATAGAAATATTTTTTTTCTCTTAGCAAAAAAAAAAAAAAATTATCTCTAAAATATGCTTCAAAATATAAAATATTTACGAAACGGACTGTTTAAAAAACACACATATCATATACACAATAACCATGAACATATTACATTAACGTCTATAGGTAAAACCAAGACTACCCCAGTCAACCATCCTCGAATAGTTTCAATTCTATAACCAAAGCTACTATTTGATTGGATATTTCTTTGGGAACAAGCTTGTAATTACAAGTGTTTGGAAGCTTGTAATGTTTCACTCGATATTTTGTGGGAAGAGAGGAATCTCCCAGCTTGTAATTACAAGTGTTTCCAATATTTTACGGTTTGACTCCTATCCAGGAAAAAAATGCATAACGTGTATTGCACTATGTTTGAACATCTAATACCATGCAGGTGGAAGGCTTTGTACAATGCTACACTATTGAAACCTTTGCGATGGTTTTTGGCTTGTCCAAGTGATAGTGAAGCTAATTATTTTCCCATCAATTTCACTTTAGATATAGTATATTAAGGTTTTCCATGAATTAATGATGAATGTGAACATGGCATGCGAGTTCCAATCTTATTGTTTTAAAATTTGGTATTCATTTTATTTAGTTTAATTTGTAGTCATAAGTGGGTTGTGGTCACTTGAATTATGACTCATTCTCTTATAAGGCCTACTAATAATAAGGCCCTAAATTGAATTTTCATCATGGTTCTTTCTTCTAATGTAAATATTCAAGTTCTCAAGTCTTGGAAATCACGATCGAAGTAGGGGAATTTCTCAAGGCCTATGAGTAGAGTCAGTTGTGAATATGTGTTGGTAGTGTCTATCTTAGAAGACACATCAATATTGGTCTATCTTGTAATGATATTGGATTGACTGGGAAAATTTTTGTGAATTCAAATTACTTATACTCTCGATATTGAATGGCATCTTCCCATATTAGCTTGTCTCGATTGCAACTTTTAGTAATTTTTGATAACAAGCCCCTTCATTATAGAAATGGTATAAACCCTAACCCCTTATCAAATTATGGAAAGGTAAGATTTGATTCACATTCTCTCCACTTAACTGGAATCGAATTCACTTCCATGCTAGGCTTCACTTGTGATAGGGGCATGTGCATAGGAAATCACATGGAGCTTAGACTTTATCTCCAAGTGAAATGCCTCCTAAAAAAAAATTTGTTTCATAACATAAGACGAGAGATTTATTTATAGTTATATTCGTTGGTCTACCTAGTCAATCACTTCCACTTCATTTATAATACTTATAGCAAATTCATAAATTTTAGGTTGTGAATTTTTAACTAATTAAATGGGAATTTTTTTATCTTAAGTTATAAGACACATGAGGTTCCATATGTATTTGAAGGCTCATAATACACATTTCGAACCATTCAAAATGGATTCAAAGTATTACAAAAAATATTTACTTCCATTCAAACAATAAAATATTTAGGGATTACAGTTAAACACCTTAAACATTAAAAAGAAAATATAAAATTGAACTCTTTGAAGCCTAGTAACTCATTCTCTTGACTCTCAAGGGATATTAATATCTGACGAATAAACGATCTGAATATGTTTTCCATCCTGGTTGCATCCTTCTATTAATAAATACAAAATAAATCCCCGCAATATCATTGTTTAACCATGAAAAATGACACATTTAAAAATAACTTAATAGAATAACATGATTTTAGCAATTTAGTAGTCTAAACAAAGTAACAAAATTATAGTTAGTTAGTACAAAAATAAAGTATGTGATCGACAAACTGCCATATAAAAATGGATTGGATCTCTTATTGTTGAGTAGATTCCACAAAAATATGTGCAAAATCCTCCATTCAACTGAACATTAGTTATACTTCAATGCAGCTAAATAATTGATGTGAAACCAATCATTTTTATGTTACAGTTTAATTGTTGAGTTTATAATATTTGGTTAGATCCTACTTTTTTATTTATTTAATTATGTATAAATAAATTGAATTATAAAATTTTAAAATATTAGGAACATTACATAGTTTAAAATTGCAAATTATATCATTTTTTAAATAAAATTAAAATTAAAATGTTTGATAATTTTTTGGGTAAATAATCTATCACATATGCATTTAAGCAAACAATGATTTTATATAGAACCATTTTCTAAAATCAATAACTTTCCAACATCATAATTTATAATTTCTTGATGAAACTAGCAATCACATGTATAAATTCTCAAGGAGAACATAGAAGATGATAATTTCTTCATCAAACTATCAATCACACATGTATAAATTTCGAGGGAGAAAATAGAAGATGATCCTAAAATTAGGCTAAATCCTTGTAGTATTCCATGATTCAATCAAAATAGATATTTAATCATTATCATTATCCCATAACCTAAGGCATTTTCAATTAATAAATATATTATTCATTTTATTGAATATTTTTTATGAAACTATCTATCACGTGTATAAATTAAGAAGGAGAACATAGAAGATGATCCTTGTTGGGAGGTTTAATTTTCGGATTAAACCTCTCAATAGTAATTATCAATCCGGGAGTCGTAAATGTGATTTGTACTGCGTATTGGCTCAGATTAATGGTCAGAGTATAAATATTCCTTTGTAATGATAAACTATATACTGGAATGAAACACACATTTGTTGGCAAACAACCAATCGTGAAAAGGAAACCTACTTAACCAATTTCGTTCAGTGCAAAATTCATACCGCAATCAAACTATAAGGAAATACGAATAAATCCTCAATCACATAACATTCTCACACTCACATTCTACTTTTAAATCTCCTATAATAACTTGAAAACCTTAATCTATTAACTCCTCTCGCTAACTTGAAACTAAACTGGAGATAACAAAAAGAACACACATTATCCTAATAATAAATTCCAACCTTAAACTAACTATAACTACTCTTTGTAACAACTTTAAGATTCCAAAATAACAAAAGAAACAATCCTAACTATTGCTAAAAGAAAACTATTTCACTTCATATAAAATAACACTTAAAAATCCTATTAAAATTCACATTACAAATAATCTATAATAAACCTTCTATTTAAATATTTTAATCTAAATGAAATAAATTATTCAAAAACAAACTTACTTCAAAATCAAATCATCACACTGCATTTAAACTTGATATCTCTACCTAATCAAAGCCACACTCAAACTTTCTCACATAAGGAAATTATTACACTACGAAAAGAAGAATAAAAAATAAATCTAATTATTAACATTAAATCAAATGAATAAACAAATTAAATGAACATTAAATCTGCAACATTTAAAGAAATTAGATTCTGGAAACATTGAATTAGTAATCTAAAATGACCATATTAACACACTGAAATCGAAAACATCTAAAATCTGTTCTTATTCAGAAGTAATTATAATAAACACTCGCACATTCCACTCAAACCATAATACGTAAAAAAAACGCTGGAGAAAATTATATATTAGAATTCAAAATTCAAATGGAAATACAACATTAGTCGTTGCTCCTATTACAATCCATTCACTCTGCAAATTCGATGTTATGGTTCTACATATGAACAATTCGATCGGAGCAATTTGAACTTGCATATGAAAAATTCCCCTCCATTCTACATCTGGGAAAATCGACTCTGCGTTCTGTCCAATTGAAGGACCGACTCTCCTTCCCAGCTAATTCATCAACTCCTAATTACATCCCTCTCATTTACTATGGCAACTTATATATATACATTTTTTTAATTGCAAACTTGGGGGATCTCAACAGCTAATCATAATATAGGAGGAGATTAAAAATTTGTCGGAAATGAGATTAGTTTCAAAAAAGAATGTTAATTAGAGAAATCGCTCCTTTTTTTGTGGAATGCTCTTGTTGCTAGAAGGCAGTCTTGTGTTCTGGAGGAAATTTGATCTTCGTTCCTTTTATAAGAAATTCCTGAACTCCCCTGGCGTATGTGTGAACATGGCATGCACATGTTGCATAACTGGAAAATACCACCATCTTGGCATTTTTATCTACGAAAGAAGCCAAGGAAACTCATGGCTGATCTAAAATGTTTTCGAGAGAGATCTAAGTTGACTCAGTGTTAGGAAATTTGGTCACTCCTTTGGAAGATGCTTCTTAACTAAGTAAAAAAAAATACATAAGTTGACACCAGTGTAGGGTGCGATGCCAATAAGTGATGGCCCAAGTCCTCCGTAAAATGATCCAAGTCCTTCCTCTCGCATCATATTTATTGCAACCTCGCTCATCGTTTTTCAAGCTGGATCAACAGCCAACCACAAATGGAGGACATCTAAAGGGTAGGTAACTAGAGTGGAAGTCAAGTCTGCACAAGCTCCTACTGCTAGCCTTCCAAGAACAGAAAGCTCCTTTCTTTTCCCTTTGAATAATTTCTTGTAAAAATTCATAAGTAAAGAGCTGGACAAGGCCCCGTACGTCTGAGGGAGATTCCCTTTCCAATAACCTTTGATTCCCTCTTCCTTTCCAATCGCTTTAATGGCCTCAAAAAAACCAATCCCTCTTTGTGCGCTTTCTTCAGTTTCCCATATTCCACGGGTCTACATTAAGAGCTTGATTCTATCAAGGGGCGCGATAACAGTCTTGGTAGTAGCACCAGCAGCTACACCTGCAATAAACAAAGACAAGTCCTTGGGAACAAATCCAAGCAATGCCAAAGGGTATTTCATAAGTTTCCCAATGTTTGGACATCCAACATTCTTCAATTTTGAGCCCTCCACAAGGTTTATCCTTAGCAGTTTCTCGTTCACGGAAACACTCTAAGACACTGATGCAAATAAACCACCTCTTCCTTTCTCTCTAACTCTTCTCCTGTTATCCAAATGAATAACATCTAGTCTCATTGAGCCAACATTGTATGTACAATGATGAACCTTTTCATTGAGCTCTCTGATCTCTTTGAATACCAATTTAACTCTGGAGGGAAAAGTTCTATCAGGGTGGGTTTTTTTCATTAGAGCTTGAAGAAACACAAAATGCCACGACATTTTACCAAGGATGCCTTTAAACCCCGCGAGCTTTCCTTTTGATCTTATCAACCATTCTTAGAACTAAAATATAATCCATTGTTCGAACACTTTGAATGTGTAACCATAAAAATGTGTAGGGAAGTGAAGTATAAAAATTGATAGCAACAATGAACTGGATGGTCACATGAGAGGGGCTTTTGCATGATTCTTTCATCCCAAATGTGAGCCCAAAATAGAAATGTTTTTCTCTTATTCAAGGAATGTAAAGAAAATCATCACCATCTACGCCTGATTAGA
This sequence comes from Pinus albicaulis, assembly GCA_034641835.2. Taxonomy (NCBI): domain Eukaryota; kingdom Viridiplantae; phylum Streptophyta; class Pinopsida; order Pinales; family Pinaceae; genus Pinus; species Pinus albicaulis. The sequence continues at coordinate 147,559,049 of CM076577.1, read as the reverse complement.
GGTTTTTCCATCCAACTGGCATTTTATTGAAGCTTTGCTTGGGATTAATTTAATCGAGAATTCTATTGCATGAAGCCCAGTAGACCATGATAAAAAAGCACATGCTTCCAATAATGAACAAGACATAAGCAAACAAAATGTTGTAGTAGCTCTTGGTAGGTGAAATAACGAGCTCTTCATCCATTCCATGAGTATGCTAATCTGGTTTTTAACCGTCATTGTAATACACATGTATTTCAAGAAGTATTACAACATTGTTGGTGCCAGACTTGTTCTCCTCTTGCCAGCATAAAAACCTATTATTAACAATATATAAACACCTATTCAATTTAATTAAAAATAATAATTTACAATTTAATTCTAAATGCCTCTGATTAAAAATATAATAGATAAACAATGATTAAAATACTAGGCACAATCATAAATTTATTTGAGAAAAAACCATAAAAATTTGGACAAAAATGAAGCTCAACATCCCCCCACGCTGAAATTCTTGCACATCCTTGTGCAACCCACAACTCTAAGACAATGAAATAACGTAGGGAAAATGTCAGCAAATGTTTTAGCAAGTAAACATGAATATGCATGATGTTGTAATGCATTCATTCACCCACAACATTACTATTACATTACCAGCTAAAACCATGTGAGATGATAAAACAAGATCAGCTACCAAAAGTAACATTTATGGAGAAAATAGTGTCTACACATACCTGTTACCTTGTTTGAGATGGATTCCCTGGCTTTTTCTGCCCAAAGTCTTATGATAAGAATCAAAATTTGTTGAAAAAGTGCAGTTTCAAAAGGAATAACACAGGATTCCTACGCCTATTAGAACATTCTTGTACCTACGTCATTCAGCACATATTTAGGGGCAACTACAATCAATATGAATTGTTGGAAACCAACACCTTGTTAATAGTCATCATTGAGCATTTCATCACTCTGAATACCTTGAAAATTAAAGTGAGTTATGATACCAATCAGCAACCTATTTATTTGAACACTCTAAGTTGTGTTGTCATCCAGATTCCAAAATAAATTTCATCTTAATCTAATACAAAGGATTACCTTCAATAAGGGTACCACATCATCCAAAGATTCTTGAATTTTGAAAGATAGAACTCAAAGCATCATGTTCAAATTGTCTTAAAAACAAAATGACGAGTCTTAGGGAAAGAAAGGGATAGCCAAACAAATCATAGTATGCAGTTAACTTTAATACCACAAACATGGCCATACTGCCCGCAGGTGTCCATAACCTCGAAAAGGATGTATTTTAAACTAGCGAAATGTCAGTATCCCACTTAATAGATACAGATTCAGAGTTACCTTATTTGACTTTTTAGCTGAACGCCACTGACCTGGCTTGGTAACCAGCTGATGGAAGTGCCACTCACAAGAAGTAACATGAATGAATAGGCCGGCTCATGATGAGACCTCCTATCTTCCAGATTTTTTTTTTGAAAGCCATTACACTGGCTTGGTGACCAGTAGCAGTAATGTCATGCATGCTAGGTCTTATGATCATGGTAGGTCGGATCATCACAATACCTCCTATCCTTCCCTAAATATTTGTAAGCTCTGATTATGATTAACCTTAAAGGTTACTTAATAAGTAGGGAGACAAATCTACTACTTAAGAGTATAGGATGGTGTGAAAAGTATTTAATGACCAATCATTTCTGGCTAATTACTCTACCCTAAAGACTTGTTCAAGATATCCCAGACAATGACTGAAAGATTCTTTGAGTTAAGAATGCTAGTGTTCTCCTAAATAGTGCATTATGATCTTAACAAGAGTGGTTCACCATAGGGGTTTTCCAATAGTACCTTCTAACGGAAAATGAAAATATATATCCGAGGACAACTTATTAAAGTGATTAATCATGGTTACTTTTTGCAAAATCATGAGGCATTAGAGTGAATTCTACTTAATAAGATCTATCACAATGTGTGTGTTAACAACTAATGTGGATAAAAAGTAGTTTTAACATGCATTATTTAAAATTCAAAACCATAATATCATTGTAGCTGCTTATTCATTTATTCTACTACCCTATTTACCCTACGAGGCGAAAGACTCATTTTCAAGTATATGAGTATTTCCAATGAAGCCATGTGCGTAAAAATTGCTGATTATACTCACGCTTAGTTTTAACGAATAGACTTCAAGGCATATGAAATCATGAGAAACCAATTTCTTTAATTGATATGGTACCAAGGGTTTCCGAATGTTGAGGAAATAAGATGGCTTGATGACTGCTCGAAACCAGGATTCAATGGAATCCACATATTTATGATTCTCCAACTATTGCAAATCTTCAACAGCTTGATATTCGCTCTCCTAGAGGCAAAAAGGATCGAGTGAAAGTCAAAATTTAAATCCCTCAATTTCAGGCTCAAATATTTGATTTTCAAATTGACAAGAATGGTTGAGAGAGATTCTAGGGTTTTGAGTTTCAACAACATTTTTAGAACAAGTTCCAATAAAATATTGCTCCTCTGTTGGTCTCTGAATTACATCCTCCCAGGGTGAATGTTCTGCAGTAATGGCGGAAGTTTCCAGATTCATTCCCTTTTCCAACATAAAACATGTGACATTTTTTTCAATAGGGGAATCAATGGAAAGAATAGGTGGTTCAAACTACTGTGTAACCTCATGGTTTAGATTAGGGTTTAAAAGATGGTTTGGGGTAGGGTTTTGGTTAATGCTTGGATTTGGATTGGGATTAGGTCTAGGGTTTGAGTGAGGGCTAGGTTTAGGGTTTGTACTAGGGTTAGGGTATCGATTAGGGTTAGGTCTAGGGTAAGGATAAGGGCTTGGGTAAGGCTACACATATGGCTGGGACCATGGAGCAGTATAACTTAATGGTGCGTTGGAAGGAAATTGCGGTTGTTGATGGTGCTCATATGATTGAATTTGCATGGGATATTGCCCTGGAGAGAAGGATCCATATGATTCTTGAGGCCATGGAGATATATGGCTCGAGGATGAGGGCATAGGCGAGGGCCACTGCATCCATGAAGTTGGATATTCAATTGGAGGAGGATCAAAAATTTGCCATGAAACTCCATGATTATAAACATGCTAAGGAACCTACTCAGGAAAATAATCATTATTCCAAGTGTCAAATGGTGTTGGGTTTTGAGTTATACCTGGCGGTTGATTTGATTCCTTACTTGATTCCATGAGTACCTTTCATAATTATGGAATTTATGGGCAATGTTCGGTTGCATGACCATCCTCGCAAGTTTCACAAACTTTTAGATCGCTAAGTGGAAACTTTCCAAGGCAGTGTTTCTTTCTATAGTTGGCACATAGGATAAGCAGTGGTTCTTCGTCCTTCTCTTGTTCCTACAAATCATCCAATTTCAAAATCAAAGATTTAATTATATTAAACTTATGTTCAAGAAAAATATTAAATTCAGCACTCGTGAATTATTCATCAGATGAGTTGTTCATCTCTGTAGTAGCATAAAAACTCCTCATTGAATGATTCCTGAAAATACCATCTTCTTGACTTCAACGAGAAAACTGGTACGTTCTATCATCACATGGATTAGTACACAAGGGTTCTTACAATACCCCAAAAATGATATAACGTTGAATATTGGATTTTGAAGATAAATGGAATTAAAATATACTGGTTGAAATAAATCTCACCACACTTATATGAAAGAAAAATTCCGAATGAAAGTACTATTTAATCTATGAAAATAAAATCAATTTGGAAATAAAATGTCTAAAGCATGCTTCTACAGGAAAGGAAATAAAAGTTCAAGAGATAAGCAAGATGATCAGACTTTGGAGCAACCCCACAATAGTGGATGCGTGGCTCTTCACTCACGTCTTACCGTACACTCTCTGCCCTCTAACGTCTTGCAATATCCTTGAAATGTTGTAAGAAAATTTTTACTTGAGCCAACATACGATTTCCCAGCAACGGCACCAAAACGTTGGGAAGTTTAATTATCAGATTAAACCTCTGAATATTAATTATCAATCCAGAAGTCGTAAACACGAGTTGTACTGTGTATTGGCTCAGCTTAATGGTTAGAGTATAAATATTCCTTTGTAATGATAAACTAGATACTGGAATGAAACACACATTTGCTGGCAAACAACCAATTGTGAAAAGGAAACCTTCTTAACCAATTTTGTTCAGTGAAAACTTCATACTGTAATAAAACTATAAGGAAATACAAATAAATCCTCAATCACATAACATTCTCGTACTCGAATTCTACTTTTAAATCTCCTATAATAACATGAAAACCTTAATATATTAACTCCTCTCACTAAAGTAAACTGGAGATAACAAAAAGAACACACATTATCCTAATAATAAATTCAAAACTTAAACTAACTAGAACTACTCTTTGTAACAAATTTAAGATTCCAAAATAACAAAAGAAACAATCCTAACTATTGCTAAAAGAAAACTATTTCACTTCATATAAAATAACACTTAAAAATCCTATTACAAATCACATTACAAATAATCTATAATAAACCTTCTATTTAAATATTTTAATCTAAATGAAAGAAATTATTCCAAAAAAAACTTACTTCAAAATCAAATCATCACACTACATTTAAACTTGACATCTCTACCTAATCAAATCGACACTCAAAGTTTGTCACATAAGGAAATTATTACACTACAAAAATAAGAATAAAAAATAAATCTAATTATTAACATTAAATCAACTTAATAAAAAAATTAAATGAACATTAAATCTGAAACATTCAAAGAAATCAGATTATGGAAACTTTGAACTAGTATTCTAAAATGATCGTATTAACACACTGAAATCCAAAACATCTAAAATTTGTTCTTATTCAAAAGTCATTATAATAAACACTTGCACATTCCACTCAAACCATAATACGTAAAAAAAACGTTGGAGAAAATTATATATTAGAATTCAAAATTCAAATGGAAATACAACATTATCTGTTGCTCCTATTACAATCCATTCGCTCTGCAAATTCGATGTTATGGTTCTACATCTGAACAATTCGATCGGAGCAATTCGAACTTGCATCTGACAAATTCCCCTCCATTCTACATCTGGGCAAATCGACTCTGCATTGAGTCCAATTGAAGGACGGACTCTCCTTCCCATCTAATTGATCAACTCCTAATTACATCCCTCTCATCAACTATGGCAACTTATATATATACATTTTTTTTAATTGCAAACTTGGGGGATCTCAACAGCTAATCAGAATATAGGAGGAGATTAACAATTTTCTGGAAATGAGATTAGTTTCAAAACATAAGGTTAATTAGAGAAATCCTCTTTTTGTGGGATGTTGTTGTTTCTAGAAGGCAGTCTTGGTTCTGGAGGAAATTTTATCTTCATTCCTTTTCTAAGAAATTTCTAAACTCCTTTGGTGTATGCGTGAACATGGCATGCACATGTTGCAAAATAGGAAAATACCACCATCTTGGCATTTATATCTACGAAAGAATCCAAGGAAAGTCATGGCTGATCTGAAACGTTTTCAGGAGAGATCTAAGTTGACTCGTAGTTAGGAAAGTTGGTCACTCCTTTGGAAGATACTTCTTAGCTAAGTAAAAAAACACAGAAGTTGACACCAGTGTAGGGTGCGATGCCAATCAGTGATGGCCCAAGTCCTCTGTAAAATGATGCAAGTCCTTCCTCTCACATCATATTTATTGCAACCTGGCTCATGGTTTTACAAGCTGGATCAACAACCAACTGCAAAAAGAGGACATCTAAAGGGTAGGTAACTAGAGTGGAAGTCATGCCTTCACAAGCTCCTGCTGCTAGTCTTCCAAGAAAAAAAAGCTCCTCATTTTTCCCTTTGAATAATTTCTTGTAAAAATTCATAAGCAAAGAGCTAGACAGAGCTGTATGGAATGACCCGCATGTCTGAGGGAGATTCCCTTTCCAATAACCTTTGATTCCCTCTTCCTTTCAAATCGTTGTAATGGCCTCAACAAAACCAATCCCTCTTTGTGCGCTTTCTTTAGTTGCCTGCATTCCACGGGTCTACATTAAGAGCTTGATTTTGTCAATGGGTGCGGTAACAATCTTGGCGGTAGCAACAGCAGTTGAACCTGAAATAAATAAAGACAAGTCATTGGGAACAAATCCTAGCAATGCCAAAGGGTGTTTTATAAGTTTCCCAATGTTTGGCCATGCAAAATTCTTCAATTCTGAGCCCTCCACAAGGTTTATCCTTAGTGGTTTCTTGTTCACGGAAACACTCTGAGACACTGATTCAAATAATCTGCGTCTTCCTTTCTCTCTAACTCTTCTCCTGTTATCCAAATGAATAACATATAGTCTCATTGAACCAACATTGTCCGTACAATGATGAACCTCATCACTGAGCTCTCTGAACTCTCTAAATACCAATTTAGCTATGGAGGGAAAAGTTCTATTAGGGTGGGTTTCTTTCATTGGAGCTTCAAGAAACCCAAAATCCCACGACGTTTTACCAATGAGGCCTTTAAACCCCTCAAGCTTTCCTTTTTATCTTATAAACCATTCTTAGAACTGAAATATGATCCACTCTTTGAACACTTTAAACATGTAACCATGAAAATTTGTAGGGAAGTGAAGTATAAAAATTGATAGCAACAAGAAAGTGGATGGTACATGAGAGGGGATTTTGCATGATTCTTTCGTCCCAAACGTGAGCCCATAATAGAAATTTTTTTCCCTTATTCAAGGAATGTAAAGAAAATCATCACCATCTATGCCTGATTAGAGGTTTTTCCATCCAACTGGAATTTTATTGAAGCTTTGCTTGGGATTAATTTAATTGAGAATTATGCTGCATGAAGCCCAGTAGACCATGATAGAAAAGCAGGTGCTTCCAATAATTAACAAGACATAAGAAAACAAAATGTTGCAGTAGCTATTAGTAGGTGAAATAGTGAGATCTTTATCCATTCCATGAGTATGCTAATCTAGTTTTTAACCTTCATTGTAATACACATGTATTTCAAGAAGTATTCCAACACTGTTGGTGCCAAACTTGTTCTCCTCCTGCCAGCATAAAAACCTATCATTAATGATATATAAACACTTATTCAATTTAATTAAAAATAATAATTTACAATTTAATTCTAAATGGTTGTGATTAACAATATAATAGATAAACAATGATTAAAATACTAGGCACAATCATAAATTTATTTGAGGAAAAACCATAAAAATTTGGACAAAAATTCAGCTCAACAATCTTGAAACTAGGTTAAATCCTTGTACTATTCCACTATTCAATTACAATAGATATTTATTTATTATCATTCTCCCGTAGACTAAGGCATTTTCAATAAATGAATAATATTGTATTGAAACTTTTTTTTGCAAGGATCAGAAAACCCATTAAACATGGTTGAAAAATGGACATGATGCATATAAGTTTCTTCTTATCCCAATATAGGGAAATAAGTGTTTACTTATGCGTTATGTAATTTGGAAACGAACAAAGTCTTCCAAAGGAAAATGAATGTACGTGGAAGAAAAAAAATGAAGCATATTATATTTCATTAATAGAAAGCTTAAGAACAACTAGGGAGTATGGATCCAATGGAATTATAGTTTTCACCAATTATGAACTTGTGTGCAACCAAATGAAAGGTGTGTACCAATTTAGCAAGGACTGGTTAAAAGAACTACATGCAGAAGAAAAAAATATTGTTAGACAATTTCAATAATTTAACATAGGACATTGTGCAAATGTTAATAGGATGTCTAATGATCTATTATATGGGGAAATGCCAATTCAATATTATTGTGTGAGACATGAATTAGTGTTAAGAAGTTATCCATCAAAATTTATTGGTGGGCATTGTAAGATATCTTTGATATGTGTGTGTTTGTTAGTTATAAATGTGTTGTTTTTAATGACCATGTGTTTTTTTCAATTCTATACTATGTGTGCCCCCACTATGTAAGCTCAACTTGATGAACATGACATGTTTTAGATGATTTTTTATTTAATTTTCAAAATGTGTATGCTTCAACATTTGTGTTTTTAGTCTTGAGTATATTTTAAATGAAGAATTTATAGCAAATAATTTTGAAGAAACCTTCACATATTTACATTAATTTTATGAATTCTTGATATTTTTAAATAAAAATTTAAACATTTTTAATTGCATGATGTAAATTCAAGGGTTACATAAATTAAATGCATGAGGTAACTTCAAGGGTTACATCAATTTTCTGAATTCTTGATCTTTTTATATAGAAATTTCGAGATTTTTAAATGCATGAGATAACTTTTTAAAGATAATGTATCTATGTATGTACATATATCCATTTCATGAATGAGCATTTTCCACATGATTCTTTAAGGGAAGCATAAATTGAGTCTCATACATCTACTAGAGGGGGAGGTCATGGATCAAGGAGATTATCAAATGAATTAGGGGGGGGGGGGGGGGGTGGGTCCATTATTAGATTGTATACATCATGATCATCGTATATATATATATATATATATATATATATATATATATATCAGTGTGTGTGTGTGAAAGTTTTTAAATGATATTTGAATATAATCATAGGTAGATACATATGGAATTTATTTTTTTATCAATTTTGCTTTAAATTAATTTATGATAAATTTCATTTTTTCAGGAGCATGTCAAACCAGGTCGAAGAGAGTTTCTACTCAATTAATGGATGGCCATCGTTCACATCATCATGGTATATATATATATATATATATATATATATATGTGTGTGTGTGTGTATGTGTGTGTGTGGATTTACTTAAATGATAAATAGGTAGAAACATATTTATGTATACATATATAGTGAATTCATTTTCTATTTTTTTAGAAGCTTCTCTCATTATGTCGTCGCGTGATGGTAAACATTCTCCCTGTGGTCAATAAGCTCAATCAAATCATGTACTTGGGAGTGATGGTGCTCAACCATATCTAGGTGGTAATGATGGTGCTCAACCATCTTCGGGTGGGAATTATTGTGCTCAACAATGTCCGAGTGGTTATTAATCTCAATCGTATCTCCATGATCCTCATCATTTTGGTAAATTATATAAAAAAAATTATGTTAAAAAAAGTTTGTATATGTATATAAATTTTATGCACATTTATATCTTGCATGTGAATTAATAAAATGTTTCACATTTTTTATATTTATGTAATTTTATATTGGTGCTGCGGGTGAAAATGTTGTTTAAATTAAACATATGTGAAGGAGGGAAATTCAAGAAGAAGGCCATAGGCCAACTAGTGCCTATCCATCTAATATTCCTGATGAGATTCCTTTAGAAATAAACCTACAACAATGTATATTAAAGTGGTACAAAGGTCATTATTCAAAATTAAGGAAAGATTTTGGGAGTTTGGAGCTCCCTGCAGAGAGTCGACAAAGCTTAGAAATAGTTGTGTACTCTCTAATGTCGTTTCTTGATATTTACAAGAAGCTTGGTCCAACCAAAGACTGCTTTATAGCTATGATGAGGTGTAGAAAGTAAACAAAAAATGGGCCCGATAAATGGGTCGAGGTTAGTAAAAGGGTTACAAAATAAAATGAAAAATATATGTTTAATTTTAAAGAAGGGCTGAAAATAAAGATGCTCACGGTGAAATATTTGAAGCACCCTGATATAACCAGACATTTGTAAGATAGGTTCCTTGCAGCAAATAGAAAGCTAGAATGGAATCACGAGGTTCCAATTTATTTTGAAAAATTATTTTATGTAGATTTGTTTTTGGGTATGAGACCCGATTATAATAAACTTCCATATGAATATTATGGTACTGGGATAGGTCGGTTATATGAAGGTAAGGGAACATTATGTGACACTAGATTTCCTCGCCCTTTGCCATCTTTGGTATGTCAACCTCCTTGTTTGGTAACTTTGTGGTCAGAGATGGATGCCACTTCTGAAATTTGTCTAGAAGAAAGGGATGCCATTATAGAAAAAATCCCGACTTCATTGACTGGAATTGATGTCAGTCCATATCGACAAAGAGCATGATCTAATGCATGTGCTAATTTTGTATATAAAACATATCTGGAGATAGATAATATAAATATTGAGGAGCTTAAAGCAAATGAAAAGTGTTGTGGGATGGTTAGCAAGTCCTAAATGGTCATGAGGAATAGGGCATGGGATCGGTATGTGTTAATGGTTCCAGTGGATGTTTTAAAATGTCGATTCACATACATTTTGCTAATTGTTTCAGATATAATTTAATACAAATGTATCATATGTTCACCATCTATAGTTAATGCGTTTGTTGAATGGAAATTTTGATAATATCAAGGTCTAAGGTATAGGTTCCAATCAAGAGATTTTGAGAGATGTTAGTTTTTTTTTAAGAGTTCATATTGATACATTTATTATTATACTTTTATTATATCGGCATCGTGAGGACATATTTTTAAAAGAAATAAATATGTATATATAATTATTTTTTAACATATTCAGATTCCTTCCAATGTTTTCAACATAAAGCCAACCTCTTCCTCCCTATTAGGAGATGTGTCAAATATTCGATTGTCAAAAATATTGAATATTTCACTTATGTTTGTTAGAAAATGAAGTGAAAGTTTCATTAAAATGAAATATTTTTATCTTACAGTTTTAAAATTTTTGAATTTTAGGTTTCTGGAGACAATTTCCGTTCTCTGGGGACTTTAGTGATGGAGTCAAAAATGGGGATAGGATCATCTAAACAATTTAAAAAATTCATCAAACATTTATTATTATTATTGTGAGTTTATGCATTTTAATGTGTAATTTAAATTTTTAATATATACTTACACATTTATTGTACAAGGCATCCAAGAGGTACAAACACAGGGGGAACTCCATGAGGTATTGCATGGAATTTCAAACTTTATTCCTTTACAAGGATTGAGTCGTCTAGACAATTTGAAAAAGTTGATACTTGATTTTTTTAACATTGAGGGTTTATGCATTTTCATGTGCAATTTTAAATTTTTAATATATATATATATATATATATATATATATATATATATATTATCCATTAGGGTGCAATGCATGGCGAACACCTTGAGGTATTGCATGGAATTTGAATTTTTTTATAATTTTGTTTTGATGATTACATTCTCATTTAATTTAAAAAAATTAAAATTTAATTTTAAAGTAAAAAATGTTATGTATATATGAAACTACACATACTGTGTAGGGCACCCATGATTTAGATGAGAGCACGAGTTTGATAGATAATATATTTTAGCGAGATTCTCTTTGATGCAAATTTTGATTTGACAGTCTTTTTATGTTATATTTACGTTTATCATGATACAAATTTGGACATATTTAAAGTAAAAATATTTATTATGAATTGATGCATATTTTTATTTGAATTTTTTTTATTATAGATTTACTTTTATAATGATATAAATTTTGGACTTATTTTAAATCTATAATTTTTTATTATGATTTAATACATGCTAATTTTGGAGTTTATGTACATTTTTCATAATGTGAGTTGATAATTAACTATTAATATAAATTTGTTCATGCAAACATACTATAAAATTGCATTATAAAACATGGTACTATTTGCATGATGCATGGTTTGATGCTTAAAACTTGGTTTTACATATTTAAGTTCATGAATATGTAGGAATGAAATTAAATTTGGATCTAATTGATACATTTTGCACAATCATTGTTATAATGTTATTATATGATCCTTAGGTTTTGTTTAAAGCTTTTTTTTTGAAGTTATTTAAAATAAATCTATTAAAATTTCAAATTACAAAACATGGTACATTTTTCATTTGAATGAATCTTATAATTAGTTGTAGATGTCTAAAACAATCATAAATTAAAATTTCATTATAAAATATGTTATGTACATTTTTCATTCATGTATAGAAAGGCTACCATGGATATCCTTTTATAGTTAAATTTTAATATAAAGTTGTTCATGCACAAACATACTATAAAATTGCAATATAAAACATGGTACAATTTGCATGATGCATGGTTTGATGCATAAAAGTTTTACATATTGAAGTTCATGAATATGTAGCAATGAAAGAAAATTTTCATTTAGTTGGTACATTTTGCATGATTATTCTTATAATGTTAGTAGATGATTCTTAGGTTTTGTTTAAAGTTGTTTTGTAAGTTATTTAATTAATAGTAAAATTGAAAATTAAAAAACATGGTACATTGTGCATTTGAATGAATCTTATAATGGTGTAGATGTCTAAAATAATCATAACTTAAAATTGAATTATAAAATATGGTATGCATTTGCATTAATGAATAGATCATCATCTTGTATAGAAGGGATACCATGGATGTGGGTTGATAGTTAACTTTTAATATAAAGTTACTCATGCAAACATACTATAAATTTTCATTATAAAATATGGTACAATTTGCATGATGCATGATTTGATCCTTAAAGGTTCTACATATTTAAGCTCATTAATATGTAGCAATGAAAGTAAATTTGCATTTATTTGATACATTTTACATGATGATTCTTATAATGTTAGTACATTTTTTATTTTAATTAATCTTATAATGTGATGTACATGTCTAAAACAATGGTAACTTAAAATTGCCTTATAAAATATGGTATGTACATTTTGCATTCATGTATAGAAAGACTAATATGGATGTCGGTGGATAGTTAAATTTTAATATAAATTTTTTCATGAAAACATACTATATAACTGCATTATAAAACATGGTACAATTTGCATGATGCATGGTTTTATGCTTAACTCTTGGTTTTACATATTTAAGCTCATGAATATGTAGCAATGAAAGTAAACTTGCATTTAGTTGGTACATTTTGCATGATCATTTTTATAATATTAGTAGATGAGTCTTAGGTTTTGTTTAAATTTTTTTTGTCAAGTTATTTAAATTGAATCCATTAAAATTGCAAATTACAAAACATGGTACATTTTGCATTTCAATGAATCTTATAATTAGGTGTATATGTCTAAAACAATCATAAATTAAAATTGAATTATAAAATATGGTATGTACATTTTGCATTCATGTATAGAAAGGATAATATCAATGTTTGTTGATAGTTAACTTTTAATATAAAGTTGTTCATGCACAAACATACTATAAAATTTTAGTATAAAACATGGTACAATTTGCATGATGCATTCTTTAATGCATAAAGGTTTTACATATTTAAGTTCATGAATATGTAGAAATGAAAGATAATTTTAATTTAGTTGGTACTTTTTTCATGATCATTCTTATAATGTTAGTAGATGATTCTTATGTTTTGTTTAAATTTTTTTTGTCAAGTTATTTAAAATGAATCTAGTAAAATTGCAAATTACAAAACTTGGTACGTTTTGCATTTTAATGAATCTTATAATTTGGTGTAGATGTCTAAAAAAATTATAACTTAAAATTGCATTGTAAAATATGGTATTTACATTTTTCATTCATGTATAGAAAGGCTAATATGGATATCGGTTTATAGTTAAATTTTAATACAAAGTTGTTCATGAAAACATACTATAAAGTTGCATTATAAAACATAATACAATTTTCATGATTCATTTTTCTTTAACATTGGATTTCCACATGAAATCATTTAATATCAGAGATTGTATGTATAAATTACTTTTCATGCATGAAAACATAATATCAATATCATGAATCATCAATACACCTACATAACAAGAAGTATACATATAACTTTGTAACTCAATATAAGACCCAATGAGAATGGATTTGATATCATCACATTCTTAAGAATGTACAACTTAAGAGTGCACAAAAATAAAGGCTAACAATGTACTTGAAATCTAAGTTCTCAAATATGAATACAAGGAGAAGAAATTGTTGGACAGTTCAATTAAAGAAATTCTAATGTAATGTCATCTTGAATGTTTAGTTCATCGTCAACTTTTGACATTCTCCTTTTTTTAATTTAATTTTTTTTTTAATTGAACCTCTATAATTTTTATGTGTGTTGCACACACCAAGTGACTATATTGACAACTTATGGCATCGGGTTGAAAGTATTGAAAGTAAAAAATACCCTCACTTTGATGAGTTTCTTGGAAAAAATAACCTTTCAGTATAATATACCCTCTTTCATATATAAATTTTTTATCATCATAGTCTTCCAATAATTTCATCTTTCGTTCGGTGCACCACATCAAATAATACTTGACATTTTCTATGTTTTTAATGGGTGCAACTACAACAAAAAAATCTCCTCCACAAAAAACACGTGTAAATTCAAATCATAATTAACATGAAATTAATTTTATGAACATGGACTTGATTTTATTATCTATTTATAGATCTATATTTTAACTATTATCTAGATAATTATACACAATTATTTTAAAAACGTAAAACACACACACACACACACACACACACACACACACACATATAAAGAAATTGAAATGCTACCTTCAATAACAAGATCAGAAACTCAATCACCTTGACATGATACTATATATAGTCTCCTCTGATTCCATCTCTTTGAAGCTTGCAATTGACATTTTCCCCTATTTAGTTTTGTATGTTGCGAACATTTTACGTACATATTTTTTTCACAAACATCATTGGATTGTGTGTCCTCTAGGAAAATAGGAAAATAACAATAATCTTTTCTTTTATCAAATGAAAATGAATTTCGATACTCCTTTGTTTTAATTGAATGTGATTTTAGAGTCCCTTTCACTATTTCAACTTCATATGTAATCGATCTACCTACATCTTGCACTCCAATATGCCAAAACAATATAGTAGATGCAAACAAGAATTTAAATATGTTATTTAAAATACAATTTATATATCAAAGATAATCATCGTGATATAATTTAAGCTATATAATTTATAAATGTTATAATTAGAAAATTAATAAAAATTATCAAGCATATTAAAACTATATGCAAGTTAATGTATATATAAACATTCCTGCATACCTCCCTTGATGGGTTAGTCTCATGGCTTAGTATAGAAATGAACCATTGAACATCTTTTTAAGCTGAGACAAGTTGGTTTGGAGAGTGGTCAATTTGATATCTTCGAAGTGCTTGTTTTATACATGCCCCTGCACCATCATGTTCTCCTTTTCCATGACGAGTCTCAAAGAAATTCCAGCAATGTTTAATGTGGGTTTTCATATGAAAATGACACAACCAAAATAAATATCGTGAATATTTGAATTTACCTGCACATCCATATGACCATATCCAATTTTCATTGAATTGTATTCCATGACTTCTCAATGTGTCATGACTCTTATCAAAGAAATTTTGTACAAAATGGGTATCATGTGTACGATCATCGCAGATATAAAAGTGATATTATTTACTAACATGTTGATTTTCTCTGGTGATTTCTATATGATCAACATTATTTTCAAAATTTATATATAGAATATAAACATACATAGAGACTTGGTAAGAATGATAATATTCGCTCTATATTTTATTTTGTGCAACAAATGTGTAATTTTCTGCAAAATCAACTATTGACAAAATGGTCCCTGGTGGAAAATTTTCAAGGGAATTTTTTAATTGTATATCATGCAATCGAGCTCTATGCAAATTCTTGGTGTATTTACAATTTTTTGTCTCAAAATTCTTCAAAAACTCTGTCACATAAATTTCTTCTTATTGTAAAACAATCCTTCTAGCACTTGTACTACTACTTGAACCAATTGATGCATGGATATATTCAGATCTCTTCCATTTCACTTCTATGTTGGTAAGTTATTGATCATTTATATCAATAGGATATTTTTTGTGAAATAAAGTCAAATTTCCACAAAGATCGCATTTTTTACCACCAACACATTTCTTTTGGTAAAATAATTCACAACTTTTTCTTGCAAAAAGAATTTGGGATATGAAATCATGGATAGTGGAAGGATGAGGTAAATTTTTCCAAAATGTTTTACCAAAATTCAGAAAGGTGTCATAATATAATTGAAATTTAAAATTATAACGAAAACAACAAGTGTCACACACAGTGATAGGTTTAACATTACATGAGTTTTGTTGCACAAAAGTAATGATTGAGAACTTAATTCCACAATTTTCTTCTATGAAATTATTAAACAAATCTATCTGAGTGGTCTCCAAGATATGTTTTGGATGTTATTTATACTGATTTTTTGTTATTATTTGCTACATCACATCCCTTAATTATGGTGAAACACATGAATTTTTCATCCAATATTCATATATTAATTTTTTAACATATTTTCCAAGTCTATCTTTGTATGGTTATATACAAATAATTGTCCAACAAGCGACATCATAATTTACATCTATTTTCCATTGAAATTTACTATGTTGGTGCAATGTTTTTCGTGAGGTAGCTAATGCTTTTTCCGTATATTTTACCAAATGATTTTCTTTAGTACTTGATGAAACCAATTCCATTTTATTGCTCTGTGTGCATATATATCACTTTTCTTTCTAGTTCTTCCAATCAATTTTAGAGCACTATTTATATTTTGAATTTCATTTTCCTTCACCATTTTATCTTTCGTTGATTTTTGAATACCCAATAGTGTTGTAGCTTCTTTCAATTTCTTTGATGTTAAGATACCTCTCAAAATGTGAGTTTGAACTATCACTTTTTCAACTTTGAAGAAATTATCAATAATGAGTTTAACACGATATCGTATAACATGGTCAAATTTTGTTATCACCATATGTATTAGTGTCAACATTTTCTAACATATCATCATTGATATTGATTTCACCTATAGATATGAGAATTATATGTAAATGGGTATAAATATACATTAAATAATTAAATTAAAAACTATAGTTTTAATGAAATTGAAACTAATGAATATTTGTAATTTCAATAATACACATCACATGTATAGACATACCCAATGGTGATTCAACTTCTTCACTTGAATATCTTTCAACATATTCAAAAACACCATCAATCATTGGTTCATTATCTTTTTCACTTTGTCTTTCAACATTTTCAATATCATCGTCAATGTTATGAGGAAAATCTCGCTTTGTTTACATTGCAAAATATTTTTCAAATTAGTTCATGAAATAAAAATTAAATTTCACAATACACTATTAAATTTTAAATATCATTTATAATATTTACATTTACATATGTGCTTCAGCTTCTAGTTGAGATTGATTTTCCCTTTCAATATTTAAGTGTTCTCCATTATTTCTTTCGTAATATTTTCTCGAGTATTCTCTACTAGCCTTAATGTCTCTTATTCGATCACATTTTCTTTTGAAATTTCTTCAATTTCCCATGATAATTCAATCTATGTATATATTTAAAATCCAACCCAAAAAATTCAGTTTCAAAATCAAACAAAAAAACTCACTTTCACAATTCATACCAAAACACTCACTTTAAAAATCCAGCACAAAAGACTTACGTTAAAAAAAAAAAAACTCACTTTAAGAATTCAGCCCAAAAGACTTACTTTCAAAACTCAGCCCAAAAGAGTTACTATAAAAATTTAGCACAAAAGACTTACTTTAAAAATTCAGCCAAAAAAATTCACTTTAAAAATTCAGCTCAAAAACATTTACTTTAAAAGTTCATTCCAAATGAGGAAAGAGTGTAAAAATAATGTTTCACCACTATTTATTTATAGAATTCAAAAGAAATAGTTTTCTCAAAGGGCTGCATCGTCTCAGTTGTGTGGCTAATGAAAAATACGGACACATTTTCCATCGCACTTTTAAAAACGTTTGGCCAAACTTTTAAAACAATTCTGCCGAACAAAAAAAGTTTAACAGACATTGAAGACAACCAAAAGTTTGACCAAATGTTTTTTTTGTTCAGTCGAACAACTTAAGCCTTCAACTCTGCAACAAATCAAATTTGATCACCTTTCTCCAACTTTGGAATAATTAAACTCCATCAAATATGGTTAATTTACTTTCAGAACCAATACCAACATTTGAAGAATTGAATCTACTTTCAGTTGATATAAATTTTATGGAATTTCATAGATATTTTCTAATTTTAATTAAATTTCTAATAAAATGTGTGCAAAAGAATTCTAAAGTTCATTATGATTCAATGAAACAAAATTTGTATCTTCCAAAATACACTGTAGAAAAGTTTAAAAAATTTATTGTTCATTATATTGGTTTGTCTTCTTTAATGGGTAGTTTTTATATTTTTAGTTTTTTCACTAACATTTTGAGAAACATGACGCTATGTTAAACATCTTCAAAATTTGCAATTTTTTCATATTGGTTCAATTCAAAAATCTCTAGTAATTACATTGTGCAATAGTTGGTTTCGTAAATACAATCATATTAAAGTAGAGTGTGTCTAGATTGTTGCAACGCATTGTTTTTTCAAAAAAAAAATGTTTATCAAAGAATACACCAGTTACAAAAAGCATGGTTTTTTATAAATCCCTTGATTTTTGAAGAAAACACATTCAAACAATTGCTAAGTTGACATATAAATTGTGAATAAAAAAAATCCAAAAAATAAGCAATAGAAAGCTAACAAATTTTTTGGTGAGTTTTATTTTTATTGTAAAATGAAATTCTAAAGAGAAAAATTGTTTTGGCTTGCCGAAATTTGAAGAACTTCTAAAAATGATATTGTTTTCTAAAAAAAGGGCAAAAAGTGTAACCCAACTTCACATTTTCACCCTTAAACAGTATACCAACATTACACAAGTAGTGGTTTTCTTGAGCCAATTCATGGCTAATCTTAGACGTGTGGCATTGGGGTGTAGTAAAGATGTTCTTTAACTATTTTTGAGGTTTTTTTAAAAAAATCACTTGTTATCATAGTGATCTTTCAAATAATCAACACTTACTGGACATATAGGTTTATGTGTATTGTAATTTGGCAGTGGATGTAGATAGAAGAAAATCTACTAGTATATATGTGTTTTGGTTGTTTCATGGAGTAGCAAGTTGGATGAACAAGTGACAAGTAATGGTTGCATTGTACACTAGTAGAGTATATGGTCATTTCTTATACATATAATAATGCCACTTGGCTTATGAAATTGTCTCCAAATGTAGGGCTCAGTTAAAAAGATATTACAATTCAATGTGATAGTAAAAGTGTCGTTTTTCTAACTAATAATTAGACCTTTCATGTAAACAAAAATAATATTGATATCAAGTACCATTTCATTTCTCACACAAGAGAAGATAGAAAGGTGTCTTTAAAGAAAGGTGACGGTTGAGAAAGGTAGACAGTGGACACTTTGTAGAATGTTGTAGATACATTGATAAAACTTGTGAGTATGAGAAAATTCAAGTGATGTTGTGAGTTTATGGGCCTTATGGCCTCTACTAATGAGCTCACAATTTGGTGCATTCTCCCGTATAATATTGCAAGGTATATCACACGATAGAAAATCACGGGATAGGTGTATCATACACCTTGCAATTTTTTAGTAGATCAACTATCTCCATAAATACTAATCAATAGTAGGCAATAAACACTAACAAATATGAGGGAATAATTATTGATTTGTAGTAGGTTATAAATGTTGAGAAGTAGCATGCAATGAATGTTGAGAAACAATGGATTCCCAGTTAATGGTCCACAATTTTACCATATAGAATTGAAAAAACATAAAGTGTTTATAGTTTTGATTTTCCTATTTATTTAGTGCTTGAGGTAGTAAGAGTCTTTAATTTATACAAATGTTTCTATAAAACCTTTAATACTCTTGTTGAAAGCATGGAGAATTTGTAATGCATTTTAACCATTTTCTAATTGTTCAATGATACATTGAACATGTTGTGGAGTGGAGTGCGATTTCTCTCTTCTAAAATTGTATTTTTCTTGAAAATCACTAATTAATAGTTATATGCTTTCACATTATTTATTATTATAATTGTCTTTATCTAATTTCATGCACATTTTTATTTTATAATTAGTGTAAGGATCATATTATTTGCCTATGTTTCTTTTGATTTTTTAATCTTAACCATTGACATATAAAAATGAAAACAATTCATTCTATGTTGTTCTCTTTTTTAATTAGAGAAATCGAAAATTAGGCCAGTTTATGGGGTATAATCCAGCCAACACCATTATAACCTTTAAATGCCTACATACACTCATTTTGTAAACATGTGTTAATAGGAAATATTTGAACATTAACTCTCATAATTTATATAATACCTCATACCACAATAAACACCAAGTAAACTACAAAAAATAAATAAACAATTTATTAAATAATATTCATAATTTATTAAATCATATTTTTATTTTAATATTAGTCATTCTTATAGTGTACCTTTTCATCTCTTAAAATGTTAAAATAATAAATAGACAAGAATTAACATGACATTAATTTGATTGGTTACATTAATATGATTCCTTTAAAAACTCACATGTTAACGATGTTCAATATTTCAAGTATCTTGGCCTCCATTGAGATATCGACTTTGATTAAGCTGAGAGGTTCTCTCTAGTCCAGTATGGTAGAGATGTTGTAATGTAATGTTTAACATTTTGACTAAGTCAAATTCCATAAAAATAAAGATCAAAATTAAATAAAAATTTGTTGTAATGTAATGTCAACATTTTAACTCTGAAAATAAAATTAAAAAGTAAAAAAAAAAATTACAAAAAAATAAAAATAACCCCATAAAATAAAATTAGTCAATGGTATTAAGAACCTATGGTATTGATCCATGGTATTGAGAACTCATGTTATCGACCCATGGTATTAATGTGCAATATAGCCTTTTTAAAAGGGGAAATTAAACCATCGTAGATCCATCTTAGCTTTGGATCTACCAAAACCAATAAGGATCAAATCTCTTGATATGAAAACCCCTTATAGAGTGAAAAGATATTTGATCTCTCTACACGTGATGATTAAAATTCAAACATGAACTACTCATCAATATCCAAACTGATAGGTCCCTATATTACTAGTATATTCCCTTATTGTTGTTAGTGTAACCCCCTTATTGTTATTATTGTACCCCTGTAACCCCCATATTGTTATTATTGTTCCCTTAAATTATTATTGTTAGGTCAGCTAGGATTACATTGTGGCCTCACTAGGATTAAATTGTGGCCCCATGGACTCCTATATATAGAAAGGAGGTTTTGTAATTTGTATCATCCAAGAATTGTTCATTCATGTAATGTATTTGAGGTTTCCCCCTCAAAGTGGCTTCTTTCTAAGGCATTGATATCTCTTTTATTCTATTTTTGGAGCTATTTTCACAACATTTGGTATCAGAGTTTTGGATTCTAGGGTTTTGCATCTCCAAACAGGTCATCGCGAAATTTTCGCTATAACGTTTTTTCTACAAATGTTAAGAAGCTGAAATTTTTAGAGTACGAAGCTAAAATCCTGAAAAAACATCTTCGCAAAATTTCAAAGCTTAGCTCGCAAGATTTTGAGAGATATGATCTATGGAAGTTAGGGCTTTTTATAGGCTCTTGAATTTCACTTAAAAAGGTCATCATGGAATTTTCTCTATAACTTTTTTTCTACGAAGGTTCAGAACCTCAAAGTTTAAGAGCGCAAGGCGAAATTCAGAGGAACTTCGTCACAAAATTTTAGAGATTTTTTCGCAATATTTTTGGAGATATGATCTGTCGAAGTTAGGTCTTTTTCAGGCTCCCGAATTTCATCTCAAAGAGGTGATCGTGGGAAAATATTCATAACTCTCTCTCTGAGCATCGGATTCAAATTATGTAAAAAGTGACTGGAAGTACACAGACTGTAGAGCCATAGGAGAAACAAGTGACATGTGGCAAGTCGTACAAGTTCGCTCTACTGAACCAGTCCATAATTAGGTCATTGTGGGAGATTGGACATAATTTTGCCTTGAAGAATCCAAATCAAGTCAGACCTATGGCATTTGAAAGAAGCTTCATAGGAATACTACAGGGTTGAATTTCAGATATTAAGGATCTGCAAGTATAGAGATAAGACAATTTCAATATCGAGCTCTTCAAAAGCAAGTAAAAGGTGTGCCTTTTTTTTTCCGAATTGCATAAGTCTTGTTTGAAGAATCAAGTTGAATTGATTCCAAGGGAATATTGTAGAATAGATATCAGTATTGGATTCTAAAATGGCCCCTAAAAAGAATTCAACACCCTTTAATCCTTTATAAGGCTCTACTATGACTCATAAAGACGAAGAATGGAAACAATACATACCAAAATTACAAGAGCAAGTGCAACAAATTTTTCTCTCGCAAAGAGAAACAAAAAATTATATGGAAGTTTTGAAGAAAGGCATGGAAACTAAGATGGATGGTTTGAAGAAAGGCGTGGAATCTAGGATGGATGGTTTGAAGAATGACATGGAAGCTAAGATGGATGGCAGAAAAGGAAGCTTTATACAATCACAGATGGATACTACGGAAGACAACATGGAAAACATGAAGAATGATCTAAAAGCAGAGATGGAAGGTTTGACAAAGTTGATACAAGAAATGTTTCCTAATGGTGAAAAGATAGTAGAGGAAACTCATGATGAGAACAAAATAAATGTTAATCGTGATTTCATAAACTCTAATGTTGGAGGGAAGAACCACCATATTCCGAAAATGGAAATGAGGAAGTTTGATGGAAAGGATCCAGTAACATGGATACTACAGATGGAGCAATTTTTTGATCTCAATAATGTGAAAAAAACAAAAAAAATTACGAATTGCAACTTTACATTTAGAACAAAATGGTATCAATGGCTTTTCTCCCATAAAAAAATTTTCATTTGGTCAATTTTTACAGAGGAAATGATAGCACATTATGAGGATAAAAAGAACAACACTTTCTTTAGCTAATTGATAAATCTCAAACAAAAGTTTTCAGTGGGGTATCACATTGAGGACTTCCAAAAAATGAATATAAGGGTAACTGATATTGAAGAGGAACATAGGATTAATCTCTTCATAAGTAATTTAAAGGATAGCATCCAACATGAAGTTCAGGTTTTGGAACCAGATTCACTGGAGAAGGCATTGAGGTTGGCAAGAAAAATTGAATGTAAAATTATAGCGACAAGGAAGCCTACCACTCACTTCTATAAAGATGGAAGTGTTGCTACTCCTAGATTTCCGCAACCTACAAGGTCGACACCACAATAATTGGAAGAAAAAATATAAAAAGGGCTTTACTACAGTTGTGATAGAAAATACACTAAAGGTCATAAGTGTACTGAGAAGAAATTATTTTATAGAGATTTTGAAGAGGAAGAATAAAATGAACAAGAATCTTCAAAAGAAGAGGATATACACCAGGAACCATCCCTAGAAGAGGAAGAAATGAGTCTGACCATATCATGTAATGCATTGGCAGGAATTACCACTCCTCAAACTCTCAAGATAGAAGGACATATCAAGAAGAAAAAGGTAATAGTCTTGATTGATTTAGATAGTACCCATAATTTCATTCATTGTAAGGTAACCAAGGAATTGAATTGTTTCTTATACCCAGCACCAGAATGTCAAGTAATGGTTGCAAATGGAGGAACTATAAATTTCTCTGGAAAATTCCATTATATCAAGCTAACCATGGGGGAATATGTATTGAATATTCCAATGCTTTCCATTCCTATGGGAGGTGTTGATGTTGTACTAGGAGTACAATGGTTACAATCTTTGGGGATGGTAGCTTTTAATTTTCAAGAACTTTTCTTGAATTTTTTTTCAAAAGGAAAGGAAGTCAAATTAATGGGTATTACAGGGAAGCCGGGAAAGATCATAAGCTCTAATGTCATGAAAAAGCTTCTAAATAAAGAACAACGAGGCGTAATTTCACAATTATGCTCAGTAGAAGTTCCAACATCAAAATCCTCTATTTCTGCAGATCTCCAAAAAGTCTTGGACAACCATTCCAAGGTGTTTGAAACTCCCAAAGGACTCCCACCTATTTGTGATGATGATTATGCTATTCATTTGATTCCAAGAAGTGTTCCTCCAAACATCATGCCTTATAGATATCCTTATGTCCAAAAGAGCAAAATTGAACGTATGATTGCAGAAATGTTAGAGGCGGGTATAATTAAACCTATTCAAAGTTATTTCTCTGCTCCTGTAGTATTGGTACAAAATAAGGATGGATCATGGCGCATGTGTCCGGATTATAGAGAGCTCAATAAGCTCACCATTAAAGATAAATTTCCCATTCCTGTGATTGATGAATTATTGGATGAATTACATGGAGCAATTTATTTTACCAAGTTGGATCTTCGTTCAGGATATCATCAAATTAGAATGAGGACTGAAGATATTCCAAAAACAACATTTCGAACTCATGAGGGTCATTATGAATTTTTGGTCATGCCTTTTGGCCTTACCAATGCACCTTCTACATTTCAAGGGTTGATGAATTCCATTTTCAAACCCTTCCTTAGAAAATTTGTGCTAGTATTTTTTGATGATATACTATTATATAGTAGGTCTTGGAAGGATCATGTTCAACATGTTGACAGGGTGCTCAAACTATTGCAGGAGGAATAATTATATGCAAAAACATCCAAATGTTTCTTTGGAGTAAAAGAGGTGGAATATTTGGGTCATATTCTATCTCACGAGGGTGTTAAGGTAGACCCTAAAAAAATTAAATCCATTAAGGAATGGAAAGTCCCCACAACCATAAAGTATTTGTGAAGATTTATCGAGTTAAGAAAGTATTATCGCAAGTTTGTTAAGAATTATGGGAGAATAGCAGCACCTCTAACAACATTATTGAAGAAAGATGCATTTTCATGGACTCCTGAAGAAATTAAGGCCTTTGAACATCTTAAAGAAGAAAAGTGCCTAGCACCGGTCTTAGCTACACCAGACTTCACAAAAACCTTTATTGTGGAATGTGATCCCTCAGGAAATGGAATTGGTGTTGTTTTAATGCAAGAAGGAAGACCCATTTCTTTTGAAAGTCGTCCAATCAAAGGAAGGTATTTACCGAAACCTATTTATGAGAAGGAAAGGTTAGCAATACTGCATGCACTAAAGAAATGGCGAACTTACCTAATGGGAAGACACTTCAAGGTAAAAAATGATCATCATAGTCTTAAACACTTTTTGGAACAAAAACTGTCTTTAGAAGAGTAACAAAAATGGGTCACAAATATGTTGGATTATGACTTTGAAATAATCTACAAAAAAGGGAAGCTAAATTTTGTTTCATATGCACTCTCAAGAAATAATTAAGAGGTGGAAGCATTTTTTTTTGCCATTTATATTATCCAACCAGATTAGATAACCGAAGCAAGAGATGAATGGAAGAAGGATGAAGAAGTGTGGACACTCATTCAAACGTTGCAGCAAGATCCTAGTACATCTGATACATTTAGTTGGAAAAATGATTCCTTATGGTACAAAGATCGCTTATATCTTTGTAATAATTTGCAACTAAAACAAAATATTCTATTGGAATTGCACACTTCTCCTTTAGGAGGACACCTAGGATTTTTAAAAACTTGCCACAGGGTGAAGATTTTTTTTTTTTGGGATGGAATTAAATCTGAGATTCAAACGTTTGTGGTGGGATGATTGGTTTGCCAGCAGAATAAAATTGAGAAAATTAAGACCCCTGGTCTTCTACAACCTTTATCCATTCCAAGTCAACGTTGGGAGGAGATTTCAATGGATTTTATCACAGGTATACCTAAGTCCAAAGGAAAGAGTGTCATCATGGTGGTACTTAATAGACTTACCAATTATGCACACTTTTGTGCATTATCTCATCCATTTAAAGCAAGTATAGTTGCTACTACATTTATGGACACAATTCAAAAGCTACATGGAAACCCAAGGGTTATTTTGAGCGACAGAGATCCCACTTTTATTGGAAATTTTTGGACGGAGTTATTTTCTTGTTTGGGTACTCAATTATCTCATAGCTCATCTTATCATCCTCAATCCGCTGGTCAAACTGAGATAGTAAATAAATGTTTGGAAGGATATCTTAATTGTTTTGTATATGATAAATAAACATAGTGGGTCAAGAAGTTACCTCTCGCTGAATGGTGGTATAACACTTCCTTCCATACTTCAACAAAAATGACCCCATTTATGGCACTTTATGGATATCATCCACCGTCCATCACATCATATTTAAGAAAAAAATCAAAGGTTCAAGCTATGGAAGATCACATCAAGCATCAACGAGAAGTTCTCCAACTCTTAAAGGATAACCTAAATTTGGCACAAAATCAAATGAGCAAGGGCAAAATCGAATGAGCAACAAAAACGGAATCAACATCGCGGCGAGAAGTTTTGATGTAGGAGGCGGGGTATTTTACAACTACAACCATACAAAAGTGCTGAAGCAAGCTCAGAAGGATAATAAATTATCTCCAAAGTAATATGGTCTTTACAAGGTGTTGCAAAATATTGGTACTATGGCATACAAATTGGAGCTTCCTGCATCTTCCCGTGTGCACCCAGTTTTCTATGTTTCATGCTTAAAGAAGGTTATAGGTAACTTCCAGTTCAAACAATATTACCAAAACTTGGTGATGTAGGAAAAATAATATTGGAACCTAAAACAGTCACGGAAACCCGGGAAAAAAAAAATTACGAAATCGATCAATTTTAAGAGTATCTTTCATCAGAGTGGAAGAACACCTTTGAAGATTCTACATGGGAGGATGAGGAATTTTATAGAAGCACCCAAAGCTACTCGGCGTTGAAGACAACACTTTTTTGAAGGAGAGGGCCTCTGTGGGTCCCTATATTACTAGTATAGTCCCTTATTGTTAGTGTAACCCCCTTATTGTTATTATTGTACCCTTGTAACCCCCATATTGTTATTATTTTATACAAATTATTATTTTTAGGTCGGCTAGGATTACATTGTGGCCCCATGGACTCCTATATATAGAAAGGAGGTTTTGTAATTTGTATCATCCAAGAATTGTTCATTCATGTAATGTATTGGAGGTTGCCCCCTCGAAGTGGCTTATTTCTAAGGCATTGATATCTCTTTTATTTTATTTTTGGAGCTACTTTCACAACACAAACACAATCAAATTTTCGTTGTTTTAGTTTTTCTTCAGCACTATTTCAATATATCGATATGTTTATGTTTTTCCAAATATCACATATTTTCTTAGGCTTTTATTTTTTAATTTTTATTTATATTTAAATCTATATATATATATATATATATATATATATATATATATATATATATATATATATATTCTTTAAAGCTTATATTTACATATAGAAAACAATTCTGTAAAATTCATTTGTATATTTAAAAACATAAAATTATAATTTTAATAATAAAAAATTATACACAATTGAGAAATGGAGGAAAATTGTCTACCAAAACTAGATCCTCAATAGATCTTGGGTCATATCAATGGGGTTCCTACTTTGTGTGGTTTGAAAAGAAAAAAACAGGAGGATATTTAAGGGCCAAATTAAGGCAGAGTTGGAGGTATGGGAGATCATTAACAAAAATATTCATTAGACCATTCTAATGGATAGATGGTGCTCGGAGGATTGGAAAGCATTGGGATAGGAAGCTATGATCCTTAACATGCTAAACTTAACCCCGTAGATGCTAGTGTCGTGCTCTTGGAAAATTAAATCCCACCCCTTCCCATCACCTTCGAAGTTCATATATCCACCAGTAGAAAAAATAAAATTGAACTTCGGCCATGGCTTTAAAGGAAACCCAGGAGAAGTGGGATATAGAGGATACTTCATAGATTTCCAGGGTAGGGTGCTCTGAGTGTTCACATCAGATTGTGGAATTGCGAGCAATAATGAGGTAGAATTCAATGCTATGAAATAGGGATTAATCATTGCTCAAAGAGAGTGAATCCAAAAATCAGTGATGGAAGGGGATTCAACTCTGGTGATAGAGACAATTAAAAATCTTCATCAAGGAACCCAGTGGGAGACCATAAGAAAAATCTGGAGAATGGCGAGGCTTACCCACAAAGTAGGGGAAATTATTTCAGGTATGTAATACCTCATTCCAATGCATTTATGTCGAGCGAGAAACATTGCATCTGACTTCCTTGCAATCTGGGGATACAACAATCAGGGAAATGAGCTGTACATTCTTGGAGACAGGGTCAACCAGGAGGAAGGGGTGGCAAAACCACAAGAAATATTGAGAAGGCATGTAGAAGGGAATGATAATCAGAAACTCTGATCGGGGTTTGAGGAAGAGAGAGGGCCTACAAATGGACTGAGGACATTTTAGTAAACCAACAGGGCAAGGTATATGGGTGGGCTACCCAACGCTGCCACATACCGTGAGTAATTATGGTTGGGAAAGGCCAAAGAAATTCCAATTGGTATGTCATGGGGGAAAATACCAGCATGCAGTATATGGTGTGGTGCATGCCCTACATGAAAAAACACTTGTGTATCAATAAGAGATTGGATAATCAAGGAAGGTGGGTGATCAAGATCCAACACAAGTGACATTGGCACCAACGTCGATAACTGCAGGTAAATAAAAAAAAAAGGTCCTCTTATGTAGTGTAGACCCTCTTTTTCCTTGAAATGAGGGTCAAGAGGAAGGAAATTATGGGATATTTGTTGGGTATGTGGTTTCTTATGCATGGGATTATAGAATTCGGGATGGGGAAACTATCCGTCTTCTTAAGAATGTCGACTTGAGTCAATTTCATACAACTTTTGCAGAGGGGTATTCAATCTCAGGGAAAGATCGGAACGTTAACCTTTGAGCTCTCACCTTCTATTAAATTTTAAAATTGGGGGACTTGGGTGGAAGTGTCTTGGGAGTCTTTGCAGGGGGGAATTGTGTCTTTGGGAAACATGGACATGTCAACATGTGTGCTCTCGCCTTCTGGTAAATTTCACAATTGGGGGCTTTGGGAGGGAGATTCTAGGGAGTTGGGGTTTACCAAGGCTGACCCAGAGGTGGGTTTGCTTGTAGCCCAGGTTATGGGAAGCTAGAAAAGGATGATAGGTGGTCGAGACAAGGTCTAGATTCTATGTTTAATTCAAATGAGCAAGTGGGGAAATAACAGAGATATGGGGTTGTGGTGTAATGCTGAGGTGGAAGAAATGAAACAAAAAGGGAAGAGTCAAGGGAGTCAAAGCCCGGAAATGAATCCTGTCAGGAGTCAGCAAGGTGGTCAAGTTTTATGTATTTGGATCAGTCAAACAGTAGTGGTGCTTGTTGGCGACCTCAAGGCATCGACCGAGAGAACACGAGTTATCAAACTTGTCCAAGGTTTTTCCTGGACAACTGTTAATGGATTGGAAAACTGCGAGGAAAAAGTGATAGGTATTGGATGTAAAATGAAAAAGCATCCTAACATTATTTCTGACTTTGAAATCCTTTTAGGTCTGCATAAATTGATTCCCCCTCTATCTCTTGCTATGTTGGTGATTTCCTCATAGATGGTTCCAAAGGACTTCCAACAATTGAAAAATTAAATGGTTATTAGAATGAAGATAGAGGAAATGGAGGGTCGGAAGGGAAGTATCAACCGCAAAAAACCTAATAAGGGGAAACAAAAGACTCTAGACCCATCCAGTCAACCGCAAAAGAAGAGAGGAAGAAGAATAAGCGAGGAAAACATGCAGAACCTATTGCATGCATACAGTGAAGGTTCACCGACGCAAGTGAAAGAGGAAATTTCAAAATGGGAAATAGAACTAAAAGAAAAGGAAGCATAAGAGAAAATCCAAGTGGAATAATGGGAACCTCTCGTAGTGGACCCTAGAAATACTTGAGGTAGGATGACCCTGTTCAAATAGGTCATCCAAAATTAATTGATAATGAAAATTATACTGGAAAAATCTATCTCAGAAGCACAATATCCGAGGGAATTACCTCACCAACATGGCCATCATAAGCCCCAGGAAGAGGAGTCGAGCCCGTTTGTAATAAAAAATGAAATACAGTTAGTCCAAGTGCAACTCTTCCACCAAAATGTTCGTCTCTGATGAATGGAGAAGCAACTGTGAAGTCTGCAACAACAAGAGAAGCCGAAGTCAAGTGCTAAGGACCCGGCCCCAATAGAGTCATCAGATGACTGACCTCTGCAAGACATGGTGTTCTAGAAAATTCCTACTATTTTTTTTAATGATTTAGGATATCTTTTTCATTTACAGTAGTGAGAATATATTTATAGTAGATATTGTAGTGTTGAAAGCTTGGTTGTACATGGTTAAACTATTTCAATTTTCGATGGCCTATGGTGTTAATCGGTGGCCAACGGACCCGGTTTCCTACAGGTAGGTTGAGCTCACAAGAAACATATTTTGTAACCTTCTTTAGGTATGATTAATACAGAGGCACTGGCAAGTTTACCAAAAAAATAATTAAGAGGCACTGCCAATTTTACAAAAAAAAATTAAAAAATTATAAATTTAATAATTTTTTATTATTAAATTTAAATATAATTATAAAAATATAAAAAGATTTATGTTTTCTCTAAATATATTATTGAGTATATACGCTTATTCTAAAATCCGGTATAAGGGTGATGTGTAATCTCTTTCGTACTTAATTTGGAGTTGACACAAGTCCTTTAAAAAAAGGTCTTTAAATGAAGAAACATTCTCAGCTGTAATAAAAACATAAATTATTATATATATTTGGCTATTTCTAATTAAAAACATTATAAAACATTAATAATTACACTCTCATTGTACTTACTTAGTTGGTTGACATTTCACTTTTTCTCTTTGAGTAATAAATAAAATATTTTGATATCAATATTAAATTATATAACTTTATAGAATTGAAGTAATTAAAAAAAAAAACCCTTTTATTGGTCTTATATTTGTGTTAATGTTTACCTTAGTAAAATATTTTGATGCTCAAAAGGAAAAAGTAATTAAAGGTAAAATAATTTACTTACTTCTTAATAAGAGGAAGATGTGTAACTCATTCAATCTTTATTATAAAATATTAATAGTAATAAAATATTCAAAAATACAATTTAAATAATGAAAAACTACACACCGTATATAATGAGAGACAAAAAAACCCACTATTGATCTATCTTAATCATGGATTTATCAAGCACCAAAAGGGATTAAACCTCATATTTTTTCAAATTTTACATTCTAAAAAAATTGTTTGCATATTATGAGATTTCATCCCTCTCCATGGTTAACATAATGTCAAAGATACTATTACCTCCAATTTTAAGGACACATTGGGGGATTTTAAGGAGCTGGAGGGTAAAAGGAAGCTAAGATACTAGAAGGAGGTAATCAACCCCACCTTTGGTAACTAGAATTATACCTTTGTGTTGACCAACACTAAGAAAAAAAATGAACATAGCTAGGATTAAAACTAATTCTCATGAGCTTCAAAGTGAAACGGAGTGGTTGTCTACTCCCATGACTCCCTGGGATGATAGAATTTGTCAAATTTGTGATACTAAGAAGGCGGAAGATGAAAAGCACTTCCTTTTATAGTGTCCATCTCTTACTCACATATTCTCTCAATTCACTAACATCTTCCACACTTCCAATGTTATTTACTTATTAAGCCAAACCGACTATAGCAAACTTGGAGAGCTTCTTTCTCTTTTTTTTATCACAGAAACAAGATTTTGGAGAATCACAGTTATATTATTTTTCTTTTCTTGAGGTGCCATATAATACATTGGTCTAGTAAACGTTCATCATCATCATTCCAATATTTTTATAAATTAATGTTCATTTAAGTTAATGAAAAGTACATTTACAAAAATTAATTAAAATACATATACATATAAATTTGCTAATCATTATAATATTTAATTTATTGTAGAAAAATATATTTCGATTGATCACATCATTAGGACAAAATCCTAATAATGTAATTAATCCAAAATATATTTATCTACATTATGGATTATGAATCACGAAAGTCTTAAATTTAATTTATTATTAATATTATTAATATCTTAATTAATTCATTTAAAAAATAATGATTATTTATTTTGTAATTATAATAATATTTAATTTATAAATGTTTTCATTAAAAGTTCAATTGTTTCATTACAATGATAATACTTTTCCATGTAAATTTAATTCTTTTGAAGATTGGGATGTTTAATTTTATAAAAAATAATAAAAACTAAAGCTAATAGGTAACTCTATTTATTATTTTTTAAATAATAATAATTCTATATTGTAACATTCTTATTTTAATTTCCATAAATTATAATGTAATTGTGCCAATATTCTTTAAGTTGGTGATTTGGATTAAATAGCCTATACTAATTAAAGGCCACAGGGATGAACATTGTAATTACACATATGGATGTAATAAGAATAGATGGTTATTATTAAAATATGAGAGGAACTAATGTTTGGGGAGTTGATTCCATAAGAGAGGGGATAAAGGGGGGTTTCGGAAATTTTAACATGCCTTTAGTGAGCGTTATTTTATTTTTGAAACTTTAAAAAATGCACTGACATTCAGGGTATGAGTGCCAAAATGGAAAATTTAAATTTTTATTTTATGTCTAAACAATGGGTTGGTAAAATACATGTCAAAAAATAAAAAATCATCTATCAAACGAGCGCTGACAAATCAAATGTTAATAAAAAAAAGTTTGTTTTATTCTGTTTTTCTTGTAGAAGGCAGTGACTTCAAGCATATATTACGAACAATTGTAAATTAAATGTTAAAAACAAAAGAAGGTTTTTGTTGGTAAGAGGCTTATTTAAAAATGTTTTTTTTTAATTTTTATTTTCCAACATGTTTAATGGTTTGGGAGATTCGAAGGAATATTTGAGACCTTGTTTTCAGGATTTTGTAATTAAATAGTTCTTTCCTGTTTTAGCCATTGTCTTCAAAATCTGTTTCCGAACACCATAAGATCAATTTTTGAAAAGAAAACTATATTTTTTTCGACCATAGACCCATTAACAAAAACCTCTCTCGGTTTTCTAACACCTATAACATTTTTGGAGTTTCGAAGGGATATCTGTAGAAATTATACAAACATATGTTTATCAATAGATTCAATCTGATCAAGAAATGTACTAAAGCTAAATACTGAATCCTTTTACAAATCAATTGCAGAAAATAAACACAATCACCAATCATGACAAGTAAAGAAAGAATCAAAATCAAACCACAACACAGATATTTTCCCGAGAAAAGTTTGATCCTCAAAACCCGTCTATTATCTATTGTATATTCAACATGGAATCATGAAACAATTACAGTGCACTCTTCTCACACGAGTCTCTTACACTCTCACAACTGTCTCACATAGTCCCAAACAAATCGACAACACTTAGCCAATTTGCATCATCTAAACAACCTGCCTTTCTTGTGCAATTCCTGATGAATGAAATCTCTATTATTTACGAATTTTGGCCTTCCAAAATTGCGGAAGCATAATGGGCAATCCAATGTGTGTTTAGTTGCATTTGTGCAACCCATTAATGCTACAACTGATAGTTAACATCCCTTTAACATTTGTATCAACTGGGTCTCCACTTGAATTGACATGCATGCAAATATTAATAGTAAATCATGAGTTGCATGTTAGATCACTGATTGTGAATTAAATAGTATTTAATTCACTTGATCTCTCACTATTGCAACAATCAGTTACAACTAGCTCAACTGACTTTAACTCACCTAGATTGAGTTAACTGATTTCTCATGCATTAACTAATGCACCAACTTCAATTCGAACTCCATAACTAATATAATCACTCAACATGCCTCACTAACTACCCTCAACACAAAATTCATGAGCTAAGTGAGTTTATCACACTCAATTAAATTTTACAAGTGATTTGATTTTTAGATAGGATTAAAATTTATTGTCCAACTTAATTAAGGGAAAATTAAATTAGACACTGCACCAATTTAATTAACTAAATTGGCCTTCACACTAATGTATCTTTATGACCTGTTGGTCCCACACTATTGTGTGTGCTACAATTTTTTGTTGGACTTCAACACTCCCTCTCAACAAGAAAGGGATTATCTGCCACCTCGATCCTACCTCTGTGGTATTTGAATTTGCTCCTAGTGAGCGCCTTCGTCAGAATATATACATACTGATCCTCCGTGGGAATGTGTTGAAGTAACATAATGCATCTCTGGACACAATCTCTAATATGGTGGTACCAGATGTCAATGTGCTTGGATCTATCATGGAATACAGGATTAATCGAGAGCTTAATGCAACTCTGGTTATCACAATGTATCACTGTTGGATCCATCTAAGAACCAAGCAAACCAAACAGGATCTTTCTCATCTATATGGCCTCACATGCAACTTGAATTTCTACCATGTATTCATCCTCGTTGAACTAAGCGCCACAGATCGTTGCTTCTTGTTGTGCCAAAAAACTGTTGCTAATCATATGTTGAAGATCCCTGCTAATGTGCTCTTTCTTTCTGATGGACTGTCTACCCAATCTGCATCCGTGAAGCCTTGAAGCTTCACTCCCACTATCCATATGTACCATAATCCATAATCTGTAGTGCCCCTGAGATATCTCAAGACATGCTTCCCCGCCTTCCAGAATATCTTGGTTGGATTAACCATAGCTTGACTCAGCTGGTTAACTGCGTAGAAAATGTTTAGTCTAGTGTTCACCAAGTACATCAGTGAACCCACTAACTGCTTGTATAAATTAGCATCCACTACTTCTCCTGAAGTAGCATCCTCTTTCCTCCAATTTCCTGGAAGAGGAGTCTCCATGGGTTTACAACTCTCCATGTGAAACTTACCCGAAACCTATTTGGCGTACTTGCCTTGAGAAACAAAAATTTCACCATCTCGCTGCCATATTTCCAAACCAAGGAAAGAGTGAAGGAGTCCCATGTTCTTCATGTCGAACTCTCTTGCAAGATCCTCCTGCAAGAATGTATCAACTGCTCATCACCTGTCAAAATTAAATCATGAACATAAAGTATGATAATCAAGAGCTTACCATCAACCATAATCAGGTACACTAGGTTTGCATCCACTTCACTTTTGGTGAAGCCCAACCTGGTGAAATAGCTATCAATCCTAGTCTACCAAGCACGAGGTGCTTACTTCATCCCATATAGTGCTCTCTTGAGTCGGCACACATGTGAATCACTGTCAAAGTTCTCGAACCTTTTGGCTACTCTATGTACACTTCTTCCTCAATAACCCCATTTAGAAATGTATTTTTCACATTCATTTGATGAATGTTCCACCCCATCTACGCTGAGAGGGCAAGGATATATCTAATGGAAGAGTACCTCGTGACTGGTGCGAAATTTTCCTAATATTCAATCCCCTTAAATTGTGAGAATCCCCGAGCCACAAATCTGGCCTTATACTTCTCCACACTCCCATACGCTACTTGATTCACTTGATAAATCAATCTATATCCAACCACTGATTTTCCGACTAGTCTTGCGACAACTTCCCATGCACTGTTCTTGACAACGGAGTCATACTCCTCTACCATAGCGTCAACCCAAATTGGTTGTTGTACCAATTCCTCAAAGGAAGATGGTTATGTCACAATACACTTGCTCATAAGCGCCATGTATTCACTAAACCTGTCTGGATACTGTCTCTATGTGCGTAGTGAAGTAGGTGCTCCTACATTCTATGCCTTATCAAGTCTCAATCTATCAGCTTCTATGGTGCGTCTTCTACCATTTTTGGTGGATGGCTACGCATGAGTGTTTTCTGCCACTCCATGGTCCTCTGCATGTGGATCATCCACATCTTGAGGTTCATTCTTTGGAATCAAGAGTTCCTCATCTACATGCAAATCAAACTCCCTCTCAAGGGACAATCACATGGCTTTCTCCTCATCAAATTTTATATCGCGTCTCACAATAGTCATCCTATTGTTTGGTAAATACACCCGATAGTTGTGGGGAGTATCAGTGTACCCCACAAATATTCCAATATCAACTGTTGGATTGAGCTTCTTCCTGATGTCTTTGGTCACATACACATAAAGAGATGAGCCAAAAATCTTAAAATGTGAAACATCAAGTTTCTTACCATTAAAAGCCTCATATAGTGTACTCATGCCAAGTATCCGATCAGGACAATGGTTTTGCACAAATACCGTTGTGTTGCATGCCTCTGACCATAGATGCAACAATAGGCCCTGATCATGCAACATCGCTCGTGCTGCACCCACAATTTTTCTATTCTTTCTTTCTGCGACCCTTTTCTGCTGTGGGTTATGAGGCACAATCAACTCTCTCTGAATTCCTTCTTTGTTGCAGAAGTTCTTGAATTCATTGGAGATGTACTCACCACCATTTTCACTCCTAAGAGTCGTCACTTGCTTCCCCGTGTCTTTCAACACCAGCGCTTTGAACTCAGGAAATGTTGAGAACGTCTGATATTTCTTTTGCATGAAGTAGATCCAGCACTTTCTAGAAAAATAATCTACAAATATCACATAGTACTTATGCTTTCCTGTCGAACCAGTAGAGAATGGTCCACACACATCTGAGTGAAATATTTCAAGGATTTCTGAAGCTCGGTTCTCCTTCTCGTGAAAAATGGCCTTTGCATACTTCCCCATAGTACATCCGTTGCATGTGTCTATCTGCGCAAGAGTACCCTTGGGAAGTCTCGTACAAATATGTTGCATGACCTTCAAGGCTCTGTGGTGTAGATGGCCCAATCTCCTATGCCATAACTCACCCTCATCCCGACTCACCACTTTTTCTCCCTTACCCATCAATTCTGCATAGCCATCTATCACATGAATCACAATATTCTTGGCTTGTCCAGTTGCTTTGTGTTGAAGGAAAACTTTTCCTCCACTAAAAACAACATCATAGCCTCTATCCTCCAACATTGCGACTGAGACCAGATTTTTCTTCAAGCCTGGTACATGCAATACGTATTTTAATATAAAGGGTTTACCTGACTGTCTCTTGAAGGTAACTGTACCAATCCTAGTAGCAATGTACCTCCTGTCATCACCCATTTCGATAAGCATCTAGAGGTCCTTCTCCTCCATGCTATTGAAAAATTCTTTATCTCCTGTCATGCGAAATGATGCACCATTATCCAAGTCCCACAACGATCCCATTGCACTTGACACCATGTATGAAATGAGTGAGAAGTCAAGCTCAAATTGTGAGGCCAAGGCCTAACTAGCTGCAGATCCTGAAGCCTTCTTGTTCTTCTTCTTTTGTGGACAATTAGTGGCATAATGTCCATGCTCGTGATAGTGAAAAAACTTCACTCTGGACATGTCGTGCTTCTTTCCATCTTTGCCAGACTCATATTTGTAATGGAATTTATTTCCTTTCCCCTTCTTCACCTTGGCAGCCAAAGCGCAATATTATTCATCATCATTTTTAGATGAAGATTCATCCTTGGTGTTCTGCCTGAATTCTTGTTGCACCAAATCTGGCCAAAGTCGTTCCCAATCTGGCAGCTTCTCCCTCCCATTGACAGAGTCATGATAACAATGCCAAATCTTGGGAATTATTAGAAGAGTTAGCCTCACCAAGTCATCATTCGTGAAAGTAATTCTGAAGCTCCAAGCTCGTTGTGACATTGGACAAACTTTGTTAAATATTTCGAAATGGTGTCGCCTTTCTCCATTTTAATTTTCCTGAGCTTCTCCTTCAGTGGAAATTTTCTATGATCACTACTGCTCCGAAATATATTTTTAAAATTTTTCCACATTCCATATGTTGTTTCTTTTCCATGGAGAGTTGTGACAATGTGGTCTCGTAATCCCTCCACTAAGATCCTCCTCACCTTTCCAACCTTATTTTGCCAAGAATCAATATTTGCGGCATCTGCTGCAGTGGGTTTTGGAATGTCATTGTCATTGAATTCTCTCAACCCATTGTCCTCCAGTACTCCCTCCATTTTGTCTTTACACGCAATATATTTAGAGCTTCCCTTGAGTTCATACTCCAATCTCAAGCCATTGAAAGTCATTTTGATCATGATTCATGTGTCACACCAAGAATACTTTTGAAAATTTGAATTATATTTAGTCACAGATTCGACTTCTCCTCCACTATAGTGATTTCTTTTGCTTTGATACCATGTATAAATTATAGAAACATATGTATATCACTAGATTCAATTCGATCAAGTAATGTACTAAAGCTATATATGGAATCCTTCTACAAATCAATTGCGGAAAATAAACACATTCACCAATCACGACAAGTAAAGAAAGAATCGAATCAAACCACAACACAGATATTTTCGTGGGGAAGGCTTGCTACTAAAAATCCCTCTTTCATCTATTGTATATTCAACATGGAATCAGAAACAATTACAATTCACTCTTCTCACAAGATTCTCCTGCACTCTCACAACTATCTCACACTATCGTGGACAAAATCGACCCAGCACTTAGCCAATTCTCGGCCTCTAGACATCCTGCCTTGCTTGTGCAATTCTTGAAGAATGAAATCCCTATTTTTTTAGGAATTTTTACCTTCCAAAATTGTGCAAGCATCATGGGCAATCCAATGTGTTCTTGGTTGCATGTGTGCAATCCATTAATGCAACAACTGATAGTTAACATCCCTTTAACATTTGTATCAACTAGGTCTCCAATGTAACCCACATGCATGTATTTATTAATATTAAATCATCAGTTGCATGTTAGATCACTAATTGTGAATTAAATAATATTTAATTCACTTGATTTCTCACTAGTGAAACAATCAGATACAACTAGCTCAACTGACTTTAACTCACCCAGATTGAGTTAACTGATTTCTCATGCATTAACTAATGCACCAACTGCAATTCAAACTTCATAACTAATAGAATCACTCTACATGCCTCACCAAATACCCTCAACTCGAAATTCATGAGCTAACTGAGTTTATCACACTCAGTTAACTTTTACAAGAGATTTTGAGATATGATTACAGTTTATTGTCCAACTTAATTAAGGGAAAATTAAATTATATAGTGCACCAATTTAATTAATTAAATTTTCCTTCACACTAATGTATCGCTAGGACCTGTTGGTCCCACACTAGTGTGTGTGCTGCAATTTCTTGTTGTACTTCAACAATATCTAGACCCTATTTTTCAGGAATTCATGAGGAAAAACCTCATGGATAGTTTTTGACTTGGATGCCACCTCATCAAATTTGACTTGGTGATCCTCATATACAACCATGACTCTAGCAACATAATGATATTTAGATGTAGATAGGTTTTGAAATATGTTCATGTATACTTATTTGAGATATACACTTCATCTCTTTACTTTTTAACAATTTGCAATTAAGTATGGAGGAGTAATTTTAGAAATTTGTAATTAAGACAGGGACTATAGAATGGAACGTGGTTAATTTTTATTGAAAAACATAGCATTCTAGTGCATTTGATATATTACAGTTTTTTATGAGAATTTGCAAATAATTTATGTATTCTAGTTCCCTGTTTGTTATTTCTTTGTTTATGAAAAATACTCTTCATGTCTAGAAACTTTAGTATCTGAGATTGGGATTCATTCTTGCTCCTTTCTATTATTTCTCAGTAATTGGCACTTGTTATTCTGTCAAATATAATATTTTTTTTCTTTTTAGTTCTCTTCTTCTAAATCTCTCAATTTGTCAAAGGAGTTATTACTACCTTTCTTTTTGTGTCCTTCTTATTAGATTTGTAGCATCATCTAATAAAACTGGAATCCATGCCCAAAGGTGTGTGTTATATATATCCCAACCAAATTTCATCATTTCTTAGACAAATATGGCCAGATATCTTAAGGTGTAAACCTACTACTACAATGACCTGTAGTAGTTTTTTTTTAGGGAGAGATCCCTCTCCAGGTTGAAGGGTCAACTTCCAACCTAAAAGAGGTTTTATGTTACCTTATATTTTTTCCCCAACAACTAGATTTTCTCTAAGAGATAACATCTCGATCATTTTATTATTATTTATATATTCATTATTTTATTATTACAAACCCTAATCACTAAAAATCATGTAAAAAGTTGGTGGAGAAATGAATTTAACCTATTTATGAGAGTATGAGCTAAGATGGGTTGATTACAACCACTTCTTAAATGTGAGCATGGAAAAAAAAGGAAATTCAAGTACAAAAAAGGGATGCAATTTTAGATGGAAAGAGTGGCGGAGGAGAGCTTAGTATTTGAAATGGAGGTGAAACCATATGATAAATCGAAAAACAATTTGTTGAAACTGAGAATCCCAGGGAAAGTTAGCGTATACTTCTATCGACACATTTAGTGTTGAGGAAATTTCTCAAGAGCATGTGAGAATGACTCTATGAGCACTCTTCTGTACAAGTAAGATTATTGGAGTCCCTAGATGAGAGATTTCTTGGCCAACCTATGGAAGATCCCTTGAGGAATGTTGAATAACATGATGGATTTCATGAAAGAGAGAGGGATCACATTATTGGGCTCTACAAGTTGAAGGGAAAGATGGTTGTTGGATTGGAATCATTGTAGAGGTTAGTATTATAATTATTTGGTAATGGGGTGGAAAAAAACCCAACCATAAGAGTCATACTTCTTTAAGGTTTGTTGTTTATAGAAAAAAAACAAATGATCTTATGGTTGGGAGAAATGATAATCATACACATCTACTTGGTGAATTTGAGCATATTGATGTTATTAATTTTTTTAATGTTGTGTTAGTTGTTATTTTTTTACATTTTATTTTATGTGTATGAATGTGAGAGATTAATATTAGTATCAATGAAAAAAGTTGTGCTATTGATCTTGAGTGATGACATTAAGTACACTACCCATCATTACAAATGAAAGATAATCATTCTTATTGGTACTTGTTAATATTCAATTCATAAATCCAATGAGGGTGCGGTTCAACGGTGAAGAGTGGGTTGTTAAGACACTCATGTTGAAATGTCATCGGTTCAATTCCCCCCGAAGGTAAAAAAAATCCAGCCATGTTAACGGTTGTTGTGGCCGAGGGCAGGTGCAATCCCCGGGTGATTTTGATGGCTTAGATGCCATGTTAAGACCACATAGCCAAACAAACAAACAAAAAATATTCAATTCATAAAAATAATTCTTGTAACAAACTATGGCGAAGAAATTTATAATATCTGAAATGAGAAAATGTAATAAATTACTATTAGTATCAAAGAAAAAATATGTGGTATTTTTCTAGAGTGATGACATTATGTACATTACACATCATTACAAATGAATAACAATCACACTTATTGGTACTTGTTAATATTCAATTCATAAAACTAAAACTTGTAACAAAAATATGGTGAAGAAATTTATCACAGTTGAGATAAGCATTTTTTTCCCGAGTTGTAAGAGGTCTTGAAATAAAATTCCACGAAGATTTTGTTTCATAAAGTAGTTACTGGAATTCGT
Organism: Pinus albicaulis; assembly: GCA_034641835.2. Lineage (NCBI taxonomy): Eukaryota > Viridiplantae > Streptophyta > Pinopsida > Pinales > Pinaceae > Pinus > Pinus albicaulis. The sequence continues at coordinate 147,517,816 of CM076577.1, read as the reverse complement.
ATGTGTACCATTGGAATTCATGTTTTGATTAAAACTATGAGTTTAATTATTAGTTTTGTAATTGAAACATATTTACAAGTTGAAAATGACATCTCAAATACACATGGTCAACAATAGTGTTACATATTCTTCAAAGATCATAAATTTTGATAAAAATGTGGCTAATGTCAAAATTAGATATAAATAACCTTTAATTTAACCATTAGTTTTGTTGAAGACTTGGCCAATATTAAAATTGAATATCAAGACATTGTTAATCTTCCCACTATTATAATGCCCATCCTTAAAATTGGATACTAAAACGTGAGTAATGTTACATTTAGCCATGATAATAATTGCTATTAGAGTACAGTAAATATTATTTCATTGAAAGTATAAAATATTTCTCTTAAGCATTAGGTATTTATTTGTTTTGAACGATTAAGAAGGAAATGCCTACAATGTTTTAAGATTTATCTCATAATATTTTAAGAGGGGAATATCATTCTTCTATGTTGATCATTGTAATATAGAAAAAATTGTCTTTATTCAAATTACTAAACATGCATTCTAACTTATTCTTATTCTATAATTATTTATGAGAATATATATATATATATCAAACTTAAAAAAATATATATAAAATAGAGAAAAGTTTACTTTTATTGAAATTATAACTAGAAACTGCACCATACGTTGGAAAGGAAATGTCATAAGCCGATAGAATATGAAGCAGTAGCATAGAAGAAATATGATGTTACCAGAGTATTCTATAGGGAGATGGGAAATAGGGGCACCCTACCTACCTAAGTAAATTACACAGAAGATATACGATGATACCAGAGTACTCTATAGGGAGATGGGAGATAGGGGCACCCTACCTATTGGCTTGAGGGGTCCTGACCCAGGTTCGGAGGTTAAGGTTTTCCAATAAACCCCTATACTATTGGCCCTTTCGGCAATGACCTACTTTCGTAGGCCAAGGTCTCACCCGAAGTATTATGGGAGGGTGCTCGAACCAGGTTTCCACACCCTAGGAGAGAGTAGGTAATTAAAGCAGATCTGTGTTCACCACTTATCGGATTTTCACAGAGCAAGTATATTCACATACTTTTAACAGTATACTCAACATATAACCATAACAAAACTATCAGATTTAATCAGTACATTGGAATCCAAATGCGCATCACCAAATACCATCATAGAGTACTTATAATCATAGCTAATAATAAACCACATATATACTTATACCATAACACAAATACATTTGCAACACAAACAGATAGCACAGATGTATGCGTAGCTTAAATAGATATCATAGATTCGTATCAACAGTAAACAAAATAGATCCAGATAGCACAAAGATACTTCAAATATATTCTGCATACATTAGTGTCCAAAAACCAAGTTACAACCAAAATCATCCTGTGCACACAGCCTAGCGGGGTCCGCACACAGCAGGACTGAGGATCTTCGAACAAACAGCCAGCAGGAGTCCTTACCCAAAACAACCCAAAACATATCTACCAATTCGCATGTAACATCAGTCTTATTTCATGCCTACCTCTAGACTCAAACTATTCATCTATTTATATCGATGTGGCCTATGCTATCCTGTGGTCTGAAAACCATGGTTTCGGATTCTAGGTCTACCATTTAACCCATTACAATGCATTCAGGGCTTTGACCCGCCCAAAAACCCTTGCGTTAGACTAATTAATACAACAAATATACAAAATTCGTAGCTTAGGGAGCCATGTTCCAATAGGCCCCCAACACAATCTTATGACTCGTCTCGAGTCACTATGGCCATGGGTTTTGCATCTTCGCCTGAAGCTGCTTGATCACATCCACCAGCAGGAGCAACACTCCTTCACTTTGCTCAGCAGCATTCTGGGAAATCTCTACCAATTTCTGCAATGTTGGACCCTCTGTAGCAGCAGTGATGCTCTCCAGAGTTTGGTTCAGTTTCTTTACTGCGATATCAACATCCTGAGATAGCTTAAGGGCCTCATCAGCCCATGGATTGAGGTGATCACTCAAAGTCTTCCTCTATTGCTGAAGAGCTTCCATGTCGTCCCTAATCGCATGGATGGTGCGTAGTCAAGCCAAGCTCTAAGTGGGGACCAGGAGTGGTCAGTGTACCCTCTATTTGGTTAAAATATTCTTCTTTCTGGCACAGTTATTGGTTGATTTCACATAGGAGAGGGTCGCACTGCACCTTGGTCCATAGCTGCATAGTTGTTTCCAACAGTTCTGAACCCTGACAAATTTGACCTGTAATGACATTGATGGCCTCTGTAACTAGCGCAGCTCGTTGGGCCCTTATCTCAGGCAGAGTTTCTGGCTGTAACTTGGCCTAAAAGGCCAAAACCTGTTATTCCATATCCGTCTTGACCGCTTGGATCTTAGTCCTTGAGGCCCTTAGCACTGCAACCAACCCCTCAATCTTGGCTTGGGGGGTGGCAGAAGCGGGGATATCTTCGATGATGTCCATGCAGAGCCTACTAATTAGTTGCTCTAACTCTGTCTGTTGCGCGGCGATGAGGATACATGCAGCCTGTGCGTGGGATACCTCAGCATTTTTTCTTCAATTGTCTTCTCAGATGTACTGAGCTGCTCATGCACTTGAAAGTCTATGTGTTGAATCTCTTTGAACAGGGACACATCAAGGATCAGCAACGGTTCATGTGGCAGGCGGGCGAGATCCAACTGTACCTATGCATAGGTCTGGACTTGTGCTCCCAAGTCGGGTGGACTCAGTATGAGGGCTGCACTCGGTAGAGGGCAGAGGCGGATTTTTGGCATACTGATTACTACGCTGCTTGTTGCTGGGGTTGACCTTGCATGAATCATACATGTCTTAAAGTAATCAGTTTTGAGTTGCAAAGCCCGGAGCTCAGCTTGGAGTGTATCAATTGTGGGCTTCTTTTGTTCTTCTAGAGCGAGCCATTTGTCTTCTGCAGCCAAGGTGATTTTATCTGCGATCTGCTCTAGGTCTTCCTATGTCAGGTTAACTCTTGTGTCGTGTTCCAGCCGTTGAGCTCATTGCTTCTTTTGTGGCCCTTTACCACCTGGTCAGCAATCTGCTTTGTACCTCGAGGGGAGTCAGCACCTGCTACATCCAGACCTTCTGCACCCAAATCCTGCTGTGAATCCTTCTACGATTTCGGTTCCACGCCCTTCTCAGTACTCTTTCCCTACTGTGAACCCTTCTGTGATGCCACTTCCACACCCTTCCCAATACTCTTACTTTGTCCTTCGATTTCTTTAGTGGTGTCCAACAGGGTGACCTTCACGATGCTCATCTCTACAGGTTCCTTCGTACCTGATTTGAAGCCAAGCTTCCAGTCTAGAGGCCAAGTCGCAATTAGGTGGTCAATTTCCTCATCAGCAACCATGTATGGGAGTGAAACCCATGTTGGATCCTTGCGGCCTCTGATCTGTACATTATGCATGGTTACTTGAAACGCTCCAATGTTTTTGTACTTATCATAAACTGTTGGTGACAAGCGCGACCGTAAATTGATTGTTGTTGTGAGCCTGCTTTGAAATAGGACCCAGAAGACTTGATTGTCCTCAATACATTGCGCGTCCTTTAAGTCCCACAAATTCGCATATCGCGCCCCCTTGCACATATATGGGGTGAGTTCAGGGAGGACTGAGTCTTCAGGGGCTTCCCATGCGAACAACGTGATGAGAAGCAGCAGCCAGGAGTAGCAGAATGCTCATCCATGATCTTGGGCTTCACGTACATTCGCTAGAAATTCATTGCATAGGAACTGGGACCAATTGTAGCAAACCCCCTTTTCACATCGCCCCGCCAGCTGAATTACATACGCAAGGACGGTGGTAGCCTGGAATTTGCACATCATCTTGCATGCTAGAAACAAGGTACCCATATGCGCACCAGGGTCGCTGATGGTGCTGATCATGAACCCCCGAGTGTTCCGCTCCACATGGTAATCCTAGTGCACATTTTCAGCAATATTTTGCTCATACTTTTTTCTGATGTGTAGCATAGGGTGTTTCCCTTCCATGGGGAGACTATTAATATGGTGAATAAGCATGGCATCAATAGGGATTTGATCTTGGATCCACAAGCTACCATCATGGACCAGGGCAAGCAGCTGGCGCACAAGTTAGTCTGTGACATTGTAGTGGCCAAAATGAGGCATCCTCGGTAGGTTTAAGAGCCTAGAACCAACCAATCCTTGCACCCATGGCATGGGGACTATCTTTATCCCATCGTCTTCCAATACTCTTTTGAGATATAGCTCTGGTGCGAGTTCAGGGAAGGCCTCCAAATTGGCCAGCTCGTGGTCGTTGAATTTTATCTCGTGGAGTTTTCCAAAGGGTTCTCCAATGATGGGGACCTCAACCAGAGTTAGTGGCATTTGCAGATAGGTGTGCATGCCATCAAGATTCTTAAGCGTGGGTGTCGAGGGCCTGCGAGGCCAAACATAGGGCGGTAGCCGGTTGATCAATTTAGCAATCTGGGCCTCTTCTTGAGCAGACAGAGTTCTCTTTAATGGGTTAGGCAAATGATCCTAGAGCATTGCTCGTGGGGGCTTCACATTTCGAGGAGAGGTGCGAGACTGTGCCCTAGCTCATTTCGTAGGTTTCCCCGACCCTTGCGTCTTTTGTTTCCCCTTCTACTTCCCTTGGCTTAGTGTGGAGATAACCTCCTCCACTTCGGGGTCGACTTCCAGTACTTCCTCAGATTCATGCTCCGTCGAGGGCACAGTCTGTGAGGATTCAACAAGATTGGTCGCTGCCATTCTGGCGCAAAATATGAACTCAAGGTTACTACTATTAGAGGGTGCAGGATGCCCAGACATTAACAAAGTGCGATAGTCTCAAAGTTTCACTAAGTACATACTGTTCAAGGTATACAAAACCCTCTTCTGATCTATCCCTCTGCCTTTATAGCCACGGGGGTCACACAACGTTTGGGTGAGGCTTATTAGAATCTTACCATCAGGTAAATGGTAAAATATCTTCGTAAATCTCCTCATTAATTTCCATCCGCCCGCTCCCTTCAACGGTTAAATTTTCTTTTTACCCATTTTTACTGTTCCAACAGCTAGTTTTCGCACCTCCTATGCTCCCAGCATACCTCCTGCACTCCCAACACACCTCCTGCACTCCCAGCATACCTCCTCCACTCCCAATGCACCCTTGCGCTCCCAACTCACTTCCCTCAACTTCCAGACTTGCGACCGACCCCTACGCGTATTCCACCCCATACAGCTACTCTGCCCATATAGTCATTTGATCCAATATGTTTTGAGCCAACTACCATTGACATATCCTGATATCATATCGCCGTGCAGGGTATCTAGCCGAATAGCTCCCCCATCAGTGATTTATTTTACCATATAGGGACCTAGCTAGTGTTGTTAGAATTTCCTCGGGTGTTTCACAAACTAGCTATCATACAGCAAGATCAATTCGCCCTCCGCAAATGTCTTTTTCTGAATACGTCAATCATGCCATGCCTTATCCCGAGGCTTTTGAACTTGCTGATGGAAATTAACAATGAAATGATCTTCCTCCAAAGCCACAAGCTGCGCTAAATGCTCCTCCATGATATCAGGCTCTTCCATGTTCGTAAAGGTTGCAATGTGCAGGCTAGGCACAATGTATTCCATGGGCATAATGGCATCCTTTCCATAAACCATCCGAAAGGGTGTTTTTCATTTAGTTTCTTATAAGTGGTGAATTTGGCCCAAAGGACATACGGGATGTGCACGTCCCAATCGCTGCGATCAACATTACGGACTGCTCCAAAATTTTATTTAAAGCTTCTACCATTCCATTTTCCTGTGGATGATACAGAGTGCTTTTCGCGTGGTGGATTCGAAATTCTTCAGTCAAGGCCTATATTATTTCATTAACAAAATGCGTACCTCTGTCACTCATTAAGATATTTGGAAAACCAAACCCGGTCTGGATATGCTCAAAAATGATGTGTGTAGTGGTATTTGTAGCGCAATCCTTCACAGCTTGTGCTTCGGCCCATCTGGTTACATAATCAGTTGCAGTGATGATGTAGCACGCACCTGTCTTCTTTCCTGGTGGGTTGATGGGCCCAACAAAGTCGATGGCCCATTTTTCAAACGCTTGTAGGGCCATTTGCAGATGTAAGGGCATTTTGTCTCTATGCGATGGCCTTCCCATCCTTTGGCACATATTGCACACTTTGCAATATTCATGGGAGTCACTATGCAGTGTAGGCCACCATAGTCTATCTCTCAATATCTTTTGTGTCGATGCTTTCCCTACATAGTGTCCTCCTGCTATGCCCTTGTGAGCTTATACTAAGATGGCATGTTGTTCATGCTCCAATACGTATCTTTGCAGCACCTCATCAGCTCCCAGCTTATACAAATGGCCTACAAAAATGGTGAAATCCATTGCATGGGTTATCAACTCTTTCTTCTCTTGTACCAAATACTGCGGGCGCCATCCCTATAGTCAGGAAATTAATGATGTCAGAAAATTGCACATCAACCAACTTAATCACAAATAGTTGTGCATCAGGCAAACTTCTTCTAGGTTTGTGGGCTCCTCAGCGCTCTCGCGATTAGATAAGAGTGGTGCGACAGCATTCAGCAACTCTGGCGGCGATGATCTCAAATTCATATTCATAGATAACATTAGCGACCATCGGCATATTCCCCCCCCCCCCCCCCCAACACAGGCTTATTCACTAGGCACTTCAAATCCAAGTGATCTGTAAACACCTTGAAGTGCCCTCCTAATAGGTAATGCCAGTATTTTTGCAGTGCGTAGACCATGGCCAACCCTTCACGTTCAGTGGTGGATTAGTTGCGCTCCGCACCAAAATTTTTCCTACTAGCAAATGCAACTGGATGGTCAATGTCTCTGTCTCCAGGCTACGTAAGGAAAACTCCCAGGGTCATTCCTGACGCATCTACGTGAATATGGAAAACCTTTGTCTAGTCAGGAAATATGAGAATAAGCGCAGAGACCATATTCTCCTTGAGTAGCTCAAAGTGCAGGTTTGAGACATGCTTCTTTACCAATCTGAGGATGGTTTAGTCATCAAAATATTCCACCAAGAACTTGTGGACGAATTCCTTGAATACTGTGACTACCACTCATGAAAATATGGCAGGGGCATTCTTGAGCCCGAATGGCATTACAGTATACTGAAAATATCCCCATTCAGTGGTGAACGTAGTTTTCCTGCGATCTTCAAGTGTGATTCTAATCTGATGGCAACCTGAGAACCCATCCATGAATGAGTATGCTTCCTGCACCCCTACGCTATCAAGGATTTCATCTAAGAATGGTGTAGGAAAGGGATCATGTATGCAGACATCATTCAATTTGTGCAGGTCAACACAGACCCGAATTTCTCTCCTGAACCACCATAGGACTTACCCAATCTGACTGTTCGACCAGTTCGATGATACCTGCGGCGAGCATTTTGTCAATTTCTATTTTGACTTTTTTTTGGTACTTGGGGTTCAACCGATAAGGGCGCTACTTTATAGGGTGGGCATCTGGTTTTAAAGTGATGTGCATGACTCCTAGATCCCCTGTAATCCCTTTGAGCTCCGAAAATTTTATCGAGAATATGTCCCGATATTCCGTGAGGAGTTCTGAAACTTTTTGCACAGTATCATCATCCCAGTAGTCCCCAATCTTAGCTACCTTAGGCTACGCCTTTGTTCCAATGTTGAATTCTCCCAGCTTCAGAGGCTTCATGACTGTTAGACTCTTATACCAATAGGTGTCATATTTCATGATTGACTTAATGAACTCTGTAATATGTTCATACCTTTTCTTGTTGCAAAGGATTTCCATATTTTCAAAAAAAAAAAAAAAAAATCAAAAAATTTAAAAAATGTAAAGAGGGTATACCCTAAAAGAAAAAATCAAAGGGTAAGAAAAATAAATTGGTCAAAAAGTGAAAGAAATGAACCCCAAACAAAATTAGACCAAGGAAAGTGTGCAAATCCAAGTGCCACTACTATTTCATGTTCTGTAATAAAGAAATTGTGTGCAGCTTGTCAAACTTTTGCCACAATTTATGAAGAGTCAAACTGTTTAAACTTGACTCATTCATGTTTCAATTTCATGTTGTAGAATAGAGAATAAATATCTGACCAAACAATTTAATCTTGGCAGATAAGTAGATAGGTAGAGTTAATAAAATGTGCTCAACATTTTAATCTGAGCCCTTGGATGTAATAAGGGTAGAATTAGATAGATTTGCCTTGTAAAAGAAAAGAAGGTCGATAAGGGTTTGCCAGTCTAAGTGCACCCTAATAAAGAAGATAAAATGGAAGTGTCAAGTAGATAGGGTAGGTAGATGGTGTTGCAAAGTTTTATGTGATGAATGATGGTACTAAATATGTTTAATCTTTTACCTTCATCACAAGTACTGAAGCAGAAAATACACTGGAAAATTCACAGAAGGCAAAGTCAAAATCATTAACTTCTCACATCACTTTCTCCCTAAGATTTTTACTAATTTCCCCAAAGTGCTAAGGTATTTGGAGATCAAAGGGGCTCAAGGCATTTCCTTGACTTTTGGAGGGACCGGACCCTCGGCCTAATGATCAAAGAAACCTAAGTACTTGAAGTTGTTTATCATTATAATCATTCACCTTTTCCTAAGTAAAATCCAATTTTACTTAGGAAAATCATGTAAATTTCCATAATAAACCCTCAAAATCACTTGCTATGCTATGTTTAAGTGTTGAAATTAAGATGTTATAATTTACTTCAAAGATCTTCACTTTCTTAGTTATAGTTAAAGTATTTTGAGTTTACCTTGTCCTTTGTCATATTAACTTCTGATGTATTTATTAAATCCCTAGTAAAAAAACCTTATCCTATAGTACTTAACTCCTTTTATCTAATATCCCAAAAACCCATCTATTATGATTTTAACCAAAGTATTTATTTCCCATGCATTCATAAAAAACCCACATTATGTGCCCTTTGGTTAAAATATATCATTATATAATATTCCCGCCCCTATGGTAAGTCAATCATATTGGTTTATTTATCATATAATAAAATATACAAAATACAAAGTTTAAACATATATTTTATGTTTAAAACAAAAATAAAAATAAAACCCCGAATCTCCGTCACCCCGACCCTTCGTAAATCAATGGGATTAATTAATTACTTGGATTAATTAATAACTGATATCTCCACCAATCAGACGCCGCCCGAAATGATTAATTAACCACTAATTACGTCGGGCCCGCGCGTTAACTCCCCTACCATCTCCCCGTCCTGTCATCCGTCCGATCTCCCGCTACGATATCAACAGCCAACATTCATTCCGCTAGCCTTCCAACACCCGAACGATAACCCGCGGGGGCACGGTGGTTTTTAATTAGTCCACCGGCCACGTGTTGACTTCTAAATGGAATCGTTGCCTCCCCGTTTAAAACTGCCCTTGCCCATAAGCGGTGCGGAAATTGCTGCTTACCGCCCGACCTCTTCCACATGTCATCCCGTACCTCAATGACGTCATTCCTCGATAAAATAAAAATCCCTTTTGACTTTGTAAATAAAACAAGTTTCGTGTTTTTTCTGTCATTTTCATTGCTGAAAGAGACTGCGCCTTTCACTGCGAAATTCAAAATTTCACTGAAAATTACTGTTCTATCCAATTTCGCTCGAGAATTCCGCTGGACCAGTGTTCAAGCATATTCTTGCCACCACTTGATACCTGTTAAATCCCAGTTTGCCTCCGAAAACGGTATTTATTCTGTTGCGCTCCGAACTTTAAAAGAAACTCTGTGTTCCTTGTTTTTCCACTGGATCTGTGTTAAAATCTTATCGCTAAGATCATTCCTTGATTTTTAAAACTATGAATTGTTCCCCCATACCTGCAACTGTGCCATTTTCCCTCATTAAAACTAAAATCACGTCATTTCTGTGAAGAAAACCCAGAAACTTCCATTTTGAGCACACAAGAACCAAAATGGAAGCTCCGGCAGCCCTGAATGTAACCCCGTTGAATGCCCCTCACAGAGAGTTAGAATACTTACCATTAGTGGATAAAGACTTCCAAATTAAAGACTTTTGTTTCGATGAAAATCCTCTTCGAAGTTATTGTCGCTGCAGAGACGATTATTCGAAGGGTCTCGATGTCATTGGATTGTGGGAATCCAATTTCCTTAGATATCTTATCCCCTCAGTCTATGTCTTCCCAGAAATTATCCACTACTGTCACTCCAACTATGATTCAACTCAAAGGGCAGTGTTGTCTCCTGACCAGAGTATCCTTTTTCCCATCACTCCTCAAGCCATCAATACAATGCTCCATTTTGAACCTGATCAAGATCTTGCTCCTTTGTCCATGGAAGAACTCCTTGAAAAGTCTGCCCAACTGTCCCCAGAAAAACTAAAATGCATTTGCCAGACTTTTATGTTGCCTGAACATCAACCTAAGGGGTCCCCTCCATATGGTTTTTCTTACTTTAATAATTTAGGCAGACTCCTCCTGAATATGATATCCTTTATCATGGGTTTCAATACAAGTGAATATGTTGATGAAATAACCTTGGTCTTGCTGTCTATCTTTACTCCTGGGCAACCTCCTGCAGTAAAATATGACTTTGCTTCTTTCATTTCCAATAAAATCCATGACCAGTTCATGAGGCTAGATAATGAAAAAGTGTTTAAATATTCCTCAGTCATTTATCATCTCCTCATCTATTATCAATCAGAGAAGTTCCCTTTTCCTGTTAAAAAGCTTGATGCCAAGGGAAACCCTAGATCAGTTATTTTTTGGTCTGCCATAATTCATTCTTCCTATGAATCTCCCTATTCTTGTGCTGAGTTCATCGATCTTTTTGTATATCCTGCAACTACCTTGTTGACAGGAATTTCCCCTCCAAGGCTCAGTAATGAGATTAAGAAGACTTTGCAGCTTTCAAGGACATATAAAGTTGGGGACTGGTATTTATATCAAAATCATTCAGTCATCAGAATATATGGATGTGAATTACATCCATTCAAATTGCCAAAATATGTGCCTATGAGACTTTTTGCCTTGGAATATTTCAGGCAAATGAATAATTCTGATATGATTCATTTTTGTAGTGTAAAAAAGAAAGCCCAACTCAGGATCAAAAGTCAATTAGGTCCCTTCATATGCAACTCTAGGGATGCTGAGCGAGAAGCAGAAGATATACTACAAAAACATTGCAAGTTCCAAAGGAGTTTCCGTTGGGTTCCTTATGATCCATTTGGATTTATCTGTGATAAAAGAATGAAGAACAAATCATCCCCATATATTCACCACAGGGTCCCTGAAATAGAACAATATGCTAACCAAGATGAATGGGTGGAAGGAACACTAGTTGAGCAAGATAATGAAGAAGACGATAGATACAAAATCATAAAATATCTTGAGAAAGAGTTTGACCTAGCATCTTTTGGTCAAGTGCAGGTACAGCATATTGGTACTTCTTCAGCAGGAAATTTCCAAAAGGGATTACAGGAAATCAGTTCACCAATTGCAGTTGAAACTAAAGGAAAAGGCAAAGAACCTGAGGTACAGGTCATTGAAACTTTCATTATGTCAGAAAAGCCTCAAACCTCTAAAGCACCAGACCAAACACAGGTTTCCCCTGTTCAAGTTAATCATCCAGAAGTTTCAGAATTACAGACTCCATATAACACGGAAATAGTCAAGAAAAGGTAGGTTCCAGATCCTACTCCTCCCAGAGAATCCTCAGAGCTACAACAAGCTAAAAAGCAGAAACTCGATCCACTTCCAGAAGTGGAAATTATTGATGAGATAATTGATGATGAAAGAGAAGACAGTCAACTAACTGGCACAGTTAGTGAAACACACACAGGCCCCAAAGGAAAATCATTGCAAAAGCAGTTGAGTACTGAAGTATCTTCTTTTAAGCCACCAAAAACAGATACAGGTGATATAAAAAGAACTTTCATTAATATAAAGGCAAAGAATGATCCATTGAGAATGAAGGTATATGATCAATATCTGAAAATGGCTCCACATAATTAGGAAAGGTTAATGTCAGCATTTGACATTCAACAAGGCAAGATGATGATGAGTCATTTTAAATCCAAGGTGCCCAAACCCACGACAGCAGCTGATTATATTAGGACCAATTTTGAGGTCCTGGCAAAATACATTCATCCCCTAGACCAGATAGAGTTGCATAAACAAACTGGGGAAATGGTATATTCCACTCTTACTGATAAGGCCATGTCAGCCCTTAGGCTACAAGATTCTTTAAATAATACAAGAACCCAGTTGCAAATTGAGAAGGCCTCTTCTCAGGCCAAAGATAACAGAATAAAGTATCTGGAAGACATAATCATCAGTTTGGGTCACAACCCCAAAGATATCAAAAGCATTGAGGCACTAATAAAAAAGAAAGATGATGATATTGCTACACTGAGAAAGCAGCTGAAATTGCCAGCCTCAAGGCATCCCCAGACTCAAGAAGTCTTGAAGGAAAATTCACAGGAAGAAATAATGGAGTTGCTCTTAAAAATGACTGAGCAACTGAGTGAAACAGAGAAAGAATTGGAACAAGCTTTACAAGAAAAGGAAGCTATCATGCAGGCACCCATCACAGAAGCTACTACAACTACAGGTACCACAAAAATAGATCAACAAACAGAATCAGCACGGGTAGACACTTCTGGTTTAAGTTCTGATGAATTGGTAAAACAAATGGAAAGTTTAAAACTCAGGGTCACAGAACTTAAAACCACAAAATTGCAGTTAGAAAACTTGGAGCAGAAATATGATATGTCCAAAAGGACTGTTGCAGATAATACCAGGGAGATTAAAATATTGGAAAAATTAGTTAAGGCTTTAGAAAAAGATCTTTCATTAAAAAAGCCTTTGAGAGAAATAAATGAAATTCTTTGGGACAATATAATTGAGTCAATAAAAAGTATTTGGTCTTTTGTTCAAACAATCTTTGAACAAAATGACTTGATCAAAGTAGCTCAGGAAGAAATAGCCAAACCAAGAGATGAATTAAAGAGCATACCTGAGCAAGCCAATCAACTTATACAGTTTCTGAACACCCGGACTAAGCAACAGCTTTCAGAGTTAGGAATTGATGACAGGACAGGCACTATCTTAGAAATAAAAAGAGTTTTTACCAAAAGAACTCTTATGCAGAATTTGGAAAGGAAGTGCTCAGATATGCTAGAATAAATTAATGCTTTTAAAGGGAAATTTCAAGTTTTATTAGACAATGGGTTACCCAGTCCTATGCTAGCAGGTGACAAGATAATGGACCTGGAAACCTATGTTACTAAAATAGACATACATGCTCATAACACAATTGTTATTTCTATCAATGCATCATAAGAAACATTGCCAACAAGGAGGAATCTCTATGACAGATTGAAGAATTTGTTTCATTTGGAGCATGAAATAAAGTATTTGTTCCCTAGTCAGCCCACTTTTTACAGATACACAGAGGCTGATGAGACATTGAGAAAACTTAAAAGAACCGTAATAGCAGAATATCAATGGTGGGAAGACTTATTGGAAATTTTGTAAAATTTATCTTCAGGCAGAGAATTTGATCTTTTTACCATCATGTAAAGGATAAATAAGGAGCACAGGTTAAAGAGTATCAGTTGGGCAGTCGAAAGAGTATAATTAAAAACGAAGAGTATCAGACAAGCAAAAGAATTACTCAACGGGACAGCATCAAGCCCTATTATAGTACCTGCCTCCAACACATCCACAAAGGAAGGAAACATCACATCAGCAGTTACTTGTTATTCTGTCTGCGAGACCATTTGTCTCCTTTTTTATTGTAAATTACTCATTAGTCACCCTAGATTATTGGCTAGGTTAGTGTGAGATATTTTCAATAATTTTTTGTATAAATAAACCCTCAAAGAGAGTGTTGAGGGTGGATTCTACTACTTGGCTATGACATTGATGTTTTTGGAATAAAAGTGTTTTGGAGAAATTTATTTGTGGCTTGCTGGATGACAATTTGAAGCTCAGGAATTTTTGCAGGATTCATGTGTCGGACTACAGTTCAATAAGTCTTTCTATCCTATGTTTTAAGTTTTATATCTGTCTATAATATCATTGTGTCCATTTCTGAATATTTTACATAAAAGAATAACTCAGAATTTACTTGATTGTACTCTGAGTTCAGTTGTGATTATTCTAAATGTTTTCCTCTAAATTAGTTATAAGCAATGAATTCTTAATTGCTCTTGCTTTGCTAATTTAAACATTTTGGTTACTATAATAAAGAATTCTTCACTGCTCTTTATTTGTAATCATTTCATTTCTTTCTTTTGAACATGGTGAAAGATTCTTAACTGCCTTTCATCCCTTCAAACCCATTCCATCCACTTTAAATTTTAAGGATTGTTCTTTGTTTGGCTATCTTGCCCTGCAAAGCCATCTTGTGTGTAGAATAGAAATCCAGTAAAGCCATCCTTTGACTCCATAGCCCAATGGACTGAAAATCTTCAACCTTGCCCTTAGTTGGCGGATTCCACCATTTTCAAACAAACTCTTGGATCTATAACTAGCCTAAAACCTTCTAAGAACAAAGATAAATTATAAAGAGAGAGCCCTCTCTGGATGCAGATTGGCTAGATTCTGCATCTGAAGGTTGGTTTGTGGTTACCTCGGGTATACTTTCCTTTTCCACAACTTCAAGGAAAACCTGAGTGTTAACATAGTGGCGACCATACTGGGGAACTGAATCATTTTTATTGTTAATATTGTTCACTTATAAGCTACAGACAGAGTCTGAAGATCAGCCAGGTAGCCTTTGAAATGATTTTGCCTTGCAACTGCATAGTAAATAAATGTTGCTTCAGTCTATCTCTGATTTAGCTTATACTTGGAACCTTAGTTTCAAATGTTTAATCGGACTCTCCAGTTCAATAAATCTTTGAGAAAATTTTAATCAAAAATCATTATTTCTTGAAGTATTTTTAGAAGTTGTATTTATTTTTCGATTAAGACCAAAAATACAAAAACACATATCATCTAGGAAATCTGGCTTCAGAAAGGATTCGTCATACTAGGTCAAATCCTGACCCTAATCCACCACCAATATTTGAAAATCCGAACCTGATCCCCAGGATTCTTAGAAGACAAGGAAGTCAAGAAAGTTCTGAAAGAGGAAGTCAAGAGAGTTCTGGAAGTTCCAGACCTCTTTCTAGATCACAGTCCTGTCCTGTGAAGATTATATATTTTGACGAAATCCCTTTTGATGAGCGTTTTGAAACATCCTTATTTGTAAATTTTTCTGAAACTGAATTATCCAGATTAGTTCGAGATCCATTGTTTTTTGAATATTTTCAATTCAGATTTGTTTCATATCACCTTGACAGACAGTTAAAAGACTCCATCCAATCTGAACAAACCTTTGAAGAAAGTTCAAACATCTCTGTAATTACTAAAGCTTCCCCAAGTTCAGTTACTTTTTCTCAAGCTCTTCAAACACCAGTCACCCCTTCTTCTCCTCCACCTAGACCACCCTCACCTATTGTTCGATTAAACCTTCCAATGGCCAATAGATATGCCCCTTTAAGGTTACCTAATAACCCTGTTGCTTTGCCTCAAGATTATCAAAGTAAGATCACACCTTTTGATGGATCAGGTACTTATACAGCTCAACAACATACTAAAAGGATGACTGATTACTTTGAATTCTATGAAATTGACACTGATGATGTTCGAATGAGAATTTTTTTTCAAAGTCTTACTGGGGAAGTTAGGACATGGTTTAGAGCCCTTGCTCCAAACAGTATTGTTGATTTACCAGCTTTGTATAGGGCATTTTTGAATAGATGGGAGAAGAAGAAAGACCCTCTTCAGATCTTATCTGAATTTGAAAAATTAAGAAGAAGACCTAATGAAACCGTGCAAGATTACATAATAAGATTCAACGAAGCATATAACGTTGTTCCCCAAAACCTCAGACCCCCACCTGACTCTGTATTGGTCAAATTTCCAGATGGTTTTGACTCTGAAATAGCTTATTCACTCAGGGAAAGAGCTCCCCAAACCCTAGAGGAAATGCAAAGCATAGTGGTGAGTGTAGAAGCAAATCTTATAGAAAAACGAGCTAGAGCTAGGGCAGAAAGAAGAATGCCTATGAATGAAGAACCTTCAGCTTTTGAAAGAAAGCTGGACGCAATCATTAAAGGTATGGAAAGATTAGGAGACAGAGTGGAGACAATCGAAAGAAAGTCTACTAGTGATAATCAAAATGTTGTGAGAAACCCAAACTTTAGGAGAAATCAGAACCAAAACATTGGGAAGAATGTCCCTGACCAAAATATCAGGCCACCTTTCCAAGAAAACTTTGTTGAAGGTTCAACTTCTGAAGAACCTACTGAGGATGTCGAAATAAATAATGTGAATGAAAAACAAAATGAACCAGAAGTTTTCCTATCTTAGGATGATCAGGAGAATCACATCCTTGAAACATTCCAAACTCATTCAGGAGAAACTTTTGATTTCAAAGAAGGCTATGACACAGCAATTTATGAGGTTCATAAACAATATAATTTGATAAGCAGACGGATTGATGTGCCAGAGAATAGCAAACAGAAAACTGCAAAACAAAATGTCAAAGATAAAGTCAACATCCCTCCTGTACAAAACATTCCCCCTGTACAAATTCTGTCTAGGACAACTCCTAACCCTTCAAATCCAATAATTGAAGATGTGTCTGACAACCAACCAAACAATAAACATCAATCTAATACTTTTCATCCTATAGGAAATGTAGAAGAAACAGTAGAAGTTAGTCCAGAAACACCTTCAAATCAAAATCTCACTCATGAAAAAGAGAAAAATGTTGAAGACCCAAAAAATAGAGAAAACCCAACTGTGCAAAACATTAAAGCTCAAACAGAAAAACCTTTCAATCTAGAGGCTGAAATAGGAAAACTAAAGATAGTTGTTCCTTTATCAGAATTGGCTAAACATGATGTCTATAGAAGTCAAATCAGCAAATCCCTAAAGATTAACATGACTGGAATGGATGATTCAGTAAATATTCTTGATGATCAACCTAAACTCCTTTTTGGCCCTGATGTAAATGGCAAACCAGAAAGTGGAGGAACTCCTCCATTTTATGTAAGCCTGAATGTTCATGACAAGATACTCCATAATGAAATGCTTGATTCTGGAGCATCTCACAATTTGATGCCAAAAGCAGTGATGGAAAGATTAAATCTAGACATTGCTAGACCGTACAAATATTTGTTTTCTTTTTATTCTAGTCAGGTAAAATGCTTAGGTTTGATTAAAGATTTGTGTGTTACTTTGGTACAATATCCTGCTATGTCTGTTTTGATGGATATAGTAGTGGCTGATATTCCCCCTAAATATGGTATGTTGTTGTCTAGATCCTGGGGTGCTAAACTTGGAGGATCTATTCAATTAGACATGTCATATGCCACTATTTCAGTATTTGGTCAGCCTAAAAGACTTTACAGAGAGACTCTGATGAAATATTTGGTTAGTAGCCATGAGAAGCCTGAAAACTTCCATGTCTATTCCATACATTCTGATATGGACTCTTTCATTTTGTACAATGCTGAATTTGATCTTCCTACTGAAATAGAAGCACCTGAAAAGGAAACTACAACTAAATCCACTGTTCAAATTCAAGAAATTTCAGAAAACCAAGAAACACCAGAAAACCAAGAACTACCGGAAAAATATAAACAACTAGCTCCTATTAAGAAACATTTTAAAACAATTGATGAGGATTATGAACATGAAATTCTGTGGCATTTAGAATTTGATGGCTCAGTAAACAAATTAGGAGCAGGAGCTGGGATTTGGTTACACAATGTTGAAAATAATCATGCTGAAGGTCATGCTTATAGGTTGAATTTCAAATGCACTAACAACATGGCAGAGTACGAATCTCTTTTATTAGGGCTTAAACATGTCAAGAAGTTAGGAGCTATTAGGGTATCAATCATAGGAGACTCCGAGCTAATTATTCAACAAATTAAAGGAGAATGTTCAACAAAAGACATAAGATTGAAACAATACAGAGAAACAGTTGTGGAAATTCTCAACACCTTTCTACAAGCTCAACTTGCCAAGATTCCCAGGAAACAAAATTTGCATGCTCACAGTCTCGCAATGTTCGCTAGCACATGTAAGTTACCTTTTGATCCTAATCATCAGTTTTCAGCTGAGATTAGACATAGGCCTGCGATACCGGACAATCTTTTGAATTGGCAAGTATTTATAAATAATAATCAAATCAATAGTTTTTTGACACTTCAAAATGAGTTTTCTAACTGTAATATAGATGAAGACATAACTATTGATGAATTTGATCAAGAAAAAGAACAAAAAATAGATATTTCAAGAGAGAATGCAATTCATATGCTGCACCCAACCACATTCACAGAAAAAGACATGCAGGATTTGAAAAACATGGAATCTGATGAGATCATAGAAGATGAGACAGAAATCATTAATCTGAAAGATAATCACTTACCCAAGGGATTAACTCCTTTGGAGGATCTTTTTGACTCAAATGATATTCCATTTAGACCCAAAATGGAACCTGTTAAGGCTGACATTGAAGAATGCAACTTATGAACTTCAGAAAATCCCAAAATGATTAAATTATCTAAATCTCTACTAGAAGATCAAAAGGTTAAATATGTTGAACTTTTAAAAGAATTCCAAGATGTTTTTGCCTAGAGTTATGAAGATCTTAAATCTTATGATACATCTATAATTCAACACACTATACCTTTGAAACCAGATCAAAAACCTTTCAAACGAAAACTTAGAAGGATTAATCCTGTTTTACTACCTTCAATTGAAAAAGAGATTAAAAGGATGTTTGAAGCAGGGATTATAGCTCCTATTAGGTTCTCTAAATGGGTTTCTAATCTAGTACCAACAAGAAAGAAAACTGGAGAAATTAGACTGTGTGTCGATTTGAGAAATTTGAATAAAGTTTCTTTAAAAGATAACTATCCCTTACCTAAAATGGACCATATCTTACAAAGGGTAGTAGGATCTTCAAGAATATCTCTTCTGGATGGATTTTCAGGGTATAACCAGATTCTGGTTCATCCTGATGATCAAGATAAAACAGCATTTACAACACCATGGGGTACTTTTAGGTATGTCAAGATGCCATTTGGACTCAAGAATGCAGGAGCTACATTTTAGAGAGCAATGGACATTTCTTTTGCTAAAGAAATACATGATTTTCTGGTAATTTATCTGGATGATTTAACAGTTTTTTCCAAAACAGATCAGCAACATTTAGATCATCTAAGGAAAGTGTTTATAAAGTGCAGAAAATATGGCATTTCTTTAAATCCTAAAAATTCATTGTTTGGTTTGGAAGAAGGAAAGCTCTTAGGTCACATTACTTCTAAAGATGGCATTCGAATTGACCCTGAAAGAATACAAGCAATTTTGCAGATACCTCATCCCAGAAACATAAAAGAACTTCAAGCTTTCATAGGAAAGATTAATTTCTTGAGACGGTTTATTTCTAGTTTAGCTGAATTACTTAGATTGCATACTAACATGCTTAAAAAAGATTCAAGCATTGACTGGAATGTAGAAGCCAAACAATCATTTGAGGAAATCAAAATGGCTTTAATAAGAACACCAGTTCTTACCAGTCCAAAGTTTGACAGAGATTTCATTATTTTTTCATTTGCTTCTGAACATACAATTGCAGCTGTTTTACTACAAAAGGATGACCAAGGATGTGAAAAACCAATTTCCTTTTTCAGTAAAGCACTCAGAGATGCATCTTTGAAATACAATATCATGGAGAAACAGGCTTTTGCACTTGTAAAAGCAATTAAAGATTTTAGAGTTTATATATTATATTCTCATGTGATAGCTTATGTGCCTAATGTTGTAGTTAAAGACATCTTGACTCAAGATGGTATTGAAGGAAAACGAGGTAAGTGGATAGCTACCATTTTAGAATATGATATTGAAATTAAACCAACAAAACTCATAAAAGCTCAAGGTTTGGCTCAACTCATGACTGAAACTAATTGCCAGGCTTTAGACATCAACGAACTGGATAACGAACAAGAGATGGCAACTCCACAGATCAGTCAAGCTTTCTTAGATTCTCCCTGGTACACTGATATCATTCATGTTTTGCTAAACCTGCAAGCTCCTCCAAGGTTGTCCAGAACAAAACAAAGATTTTTGAAAATGACATCTTTAAAATATTGTATTTTAGATAGTGCTCTATTTTGGAAAAATCATGAAGGAATCCTATTAAATTTTCTATTGAAAGATGAAGCTGACAAGGCACTTAATGAATTTCATGTAGGGGATTGTGGTGGACATCTCTACTGGAAGTCAACTGCAGACAAAATCTTAAGGGCTGGTTTTTACTAGCCAACCTTGTTTTCAGATGTTAAGAAATTTGTAACAACTTGTCATAAGTGTCAGATATTTGAGGGTAAAAGAAAGTTTTTACCTTTACCATTAAAACCAATTTCCATAGAGAGACCCTTTCAACAATGGGGATTAGATTTTATTGGAGAAATCCATCCCTCTTCTTCTGTTCAACACAGATGGATTCTTACTGCCACAGATTACTTTACCAAATGGATTGAAGCTATCCCATGTAGACAGGCCAATGATTCTGTAATTATAGGGTTTTTAGAAACCAATATACTTTCAAGATTTGGCTGTCCAGAGAAAATTATAACAGATAATGCTGCTGCATTTAAGTCAAAGAAAATGATTAGTTTCTTCAATAAATATCATATTACTTTAGGCCATTCAACAGCCTATTACCCCCAGGGTAATGGACTGGCAGAATCCTCCAATAAAAGCCTTATTAATATCATCAAAAAGTTATTGGAAGAAAATAAAAAGAATTGGCATAAGAAACTTACCAATGCATTGTGGACAGACAGACTTACAACTAAGAAATCAATTGGGACTAGTCCATATGAATTAGTTTATGGCATTGAAGCAAGATTCCCATCATCTTTAGGAATTCCTATTATGAAGTTACTTCAAGAGGCTCAAGTGGAACCAAATGACATTCAGAGAAGAATTAACCAAACAATTCACTTGCAGCAAACCAGAGAAGAAGTATATCAACGATCTCAAGTCTTGCAGGAAAAGTTAAAGAAAATGTTTGACAGAAGAACTAAAGCAGAAGATTTCCAATTAAGAGGCAAAGTCCTAAGATGGGATTCCAGAAGGGAAGAAAAAGGGAAACATGGGAAATTTGATTTCTTATGGAAAGGGCCATACATCATTCATGCCTTACAGGGAAACAACACATACTTTTTGAAGAATTTGGACAATTCAGAAGTTGAAGAAGGACCAGTCAATGGTCGAATGCTAAAGCATTATTTTGATCCTATTTACTAGGATGTTTTGATTTTTCTAACTTGTACATAATATATCCTTTTCTAATGCAGTTTTGATTGGATGGTGACTTCTTGAAGTTGAAGCCCGAAGTGAAGGCCCTAAGCTTCAAAAGTTTCACTATCATATGTACAATAAAGCTACCAGAAGAAGGAGATTACATAGTTCAGTTTGAAGACATGTTGAGGCATCTGACCTGCTGTTCTTGACTTTCCACAAGGAAAAGCCATCCCCAAGTGGAGCCAGTGTTAGACTCCTATACCAATAGGTGTCATTTTTCATGATTGTCTTGATTGAACTATGGAATATGTTCAAACCTTTTTCTTGAGCAAAGGTGTTCCATATTCTTGAAAAACCAAAAAATCAAAAAAATTTAAAAAAATGTAAAGAGGGTATACCCTAAAAGAAAAATCAAAGGGTAAGAAAAATAAATTGGTCAAGAAAATGAAAGAAATGAACCCCAAGCAAAAAATAGACCAAGGAAAGTGTGCAAATCCAAATGCCACTACTATTTCATTTCTGTAATAAAGCAATTGTGTCTGACTTCTCAACTTTTACCCACAATAATTGCAAAGTCAGCCCCAACTGGCGTGACTCATTCATGTTTCAATTTCATGTTGTAGAATAGAGAATAAATATCTTACCAAAGCAGTTTAATCTTGTGGTCATTAGATAGGTAGGTTAATAAAGGTATCAGTTCATCTTGGCCCTTGGATATATAAGGGTATATATATAAGGGTAAATTAGATAAGTTTGCCTTGTAAAAGAAAAGAAGGTCGATAAAGGATTTTTATCGAGTCTAAGTGCACCTAATGAAGAGAAAATGGTAGTGTCAAGTAGATAGGGTAGGTAGATGGTGTTGCAGTTTTATGTGTGATGAATGATGGTACTAAATATGTTTAATCTTTTACCTTCATCACAAGTCTTAAAGAAAGAAATACATTTGGAAAATTCCACAGGAAGGCAAAGTGAAATCATTACTTCACATCACTTTCTCCCTAAGATTTTATAATTCCCCAAAGTGCTAAGGTATTTGAAGATTAAAGGGGCTCAAGGCATTTCCTTGACTTTTGGAGGGACCGGACCCTCGGCCTAATGATCAAAAAGACCTAAGTACTTGAAATTATTTATTATTATGATCATTCACCTTTAATCTTTTCCTAATTAAAATCCAATTTTACTTAGGAAAATCATGCCATATTTCATAAAATCCCCTCAAAATCACTTGCTATTCTATGTTTAAGTGTTGAAATTGAGATGATGTCATTTACTTCAAAAAAATCTTCACTTTCCTAGATTTGTAAAGTATTTTGAGTTTTCCTTTTCACTTTGTCATATTAACCTCTAATTTACTTATTAAATCCCTAGTAAAAAGACCTTATCCTATAGTACTTAACTCCTTTTATCTAATATCCCAAAAACCCATCTATTAAGATTTTAACCAAAGTATTTATTGCCCCATGCATTTATAAAAAACCCACATTATGTGCCCTTTGGTTAAAATATATCATTATATAATATTCCCGCCCCTATGATAAGTTAAACAGATTGGTTTATTTATCATATAATAAAATATACAAAATACAAAGTTTAAACATATATTTTATGTGTAAAACAAAAAAATAAATAAAACCCCGAACCCCGACCCTTCGTAAATCAATGGGATTAATTAATTACTTGGATTAATTAATAACCGATATCTCCACCAATCAGATGCCGCCCGGAATGATTAACTAATCACTAATTACATCGGGCCCGCGCGTTAACTCCCCTGCCATCTCCCCGTCCTGTCATCCGTCCGATCTCCCGCTACGAGATCTACGGCCAGCATTCATTCCGCTAGCCTTCCAACATCCGAACGATAACCCGTGAGGGCACGGTGGTTTTGGAATAGTCCACCGGCCACGTGTTGACTTCTAAATGGAATCGCTGCCTCCTCGTTTAAAACCGCCATTTCCCATAAGCGGTGCGGAAATTATCGCTTACCGCCCGACCCCTGCCACATGTCATCCCGTACCTCAATGACGTCATTCCTCGATAAAATAAAAATCCATTTTGACTTTTTAAATAAAACAAATTTCGTGTTTTTTCTGTTATTTTCATTGCTGAAAGCGACTGCGCCTTCCACTACGAAATTCAAAATTTCACTGAAAATTACTGTTCTATCCAAATTTGCTCGAGAATTCCGCCGGACCAGTGTTCAAGCATCTTCTTGCCACCACTTGATACTTGTTAAATCCCAGTTTGCCTCCGAAAATAGGTATTTATTCTATTGCGCTCCGAACTTTGAAAGAAACTTTGTGTTCCTTGTTTTTCCACTTGATCAGTGTTAAAATCTTATCACTGAGATCATTCCCTAATTGTTAAAACTGTGAATTGTTCTCCCAAACCTGCAACTGTGCCATTTTCCCTCATTAAAACTAAAATCATGTCATTTCTGTGAAGAAAACCCAGAAACTTCCATTTTGAGCACACAAGAACCAAAATGGAAGCTCCGGCAGCCCTGAATGTAACCCCGTTGAATGCCCCTCACAGAGAGTTAGAATACTTACCATTAGTGGATAAAGACTTCCAAATTAAAGACTTGTGTTTCGATGAAAATCCTCTTCGAAGTTATTGTCGCTGCAGAGACGATTATTCAAAGGGTCTCGATGTCATTAGATTGTGGGAATCCAATTTCCCTAGATATCTTATCCCCTCAGTCTATGTCTTCCCAGAAATTATCCACTACTGTCACTCCAACTATGATTCAACTCAAAGGGAAGTGTTGTCTCCTGACCAGAATATCCTTTTTCCCATCACTCCTCAGGCCATCAATGCAATGCTCCATTTTGAACCTGATCAAGATCTTTCTCCTTTGTCCATGGAAGAACTCCTTCAAAAGTCTGCCCAACTGTCCCCAGAAAAACTAAAATGCATTTGCCAGACTTTTATGTTGCCTGAACATCAACCTAAGGGGTCCCCTCCATATGGTTTTGCTTACTTTAATAATTTAGGCAGACTCCTCCTGAATATGATATCCTTTATCATGGGTTTCAATACAAGTGAATATGTTGATGAAATAACCTTGGTCTTGCTGTCTATCTTTACTCCTGGGCAACCTCCTGCAGTAAATACGACTTTGCTAACAAACAATAAAATCAACGGCAATTCATAGGGCTAGATAATGAAAAAATGTTTAAATATTCCTCGGTCATTTATCATCTCATCATCTATTATCAATGGAAAGTTTAACCTCTGTTAAAAGCTTGATGCCAAGGGAAACCTAGATCGGTTATTTTACGAAATTACTTGCCATAATTCATTCATCCTATAGATCTCCTATTCTTGCGAGTTCCGCCAGTCTTTGTATATCCTGCAACTACCTTGTTGACAGGAATTCCCCCTCCAAGGCTCAGTAATGAGATTAAGAAGACTTTGCAGCTTTCAAGGACATATAAATTTGGGGACTGGTATTTATATCAAAATCATTCAGTCATCAGAATATATGGATGTGAATTATATCCATTCAGGTTGCCAAAATATGTGCCTATGAGACTTTTTGCCTTAGAATATTTCATGCAAATGAATAATTCTGATATGATTCATTTTTGTAGTGTAAAAAAGAAATCCCAACTCAGGATCAAAAGTCAGTTAGGTCCCTTCATATGCAATTCTAGGGACGCTGAGCGAGAAGCATAAGATATCCTACAAAACCATTGCAAGTTACCAAGGAGTTTTCGTTGGATTCCTTATGATCCATTCGGTTTTATCTGTGATAAAAGAATGAAGAACAAATCATCCCCATATATTCACCACAGGATTCCTGAAATAGAACAATATGCTAACCAAGATGAGTGGGTGGAAGGAACAGTAGTTGAGCAAGATAATGAAGAAGACAATAGAAACAAAATTATGAAATATCTTGAGAAAAAGTTTGACCTAGAATCTTTTGGTCAAGTGCAGGTACCTCACATTGGCACTCTTCAGCAGGAAATCTCCAACAGGGGTTACAGAAAGAGATTCCATCAATTGCAGTAGAGTTTAAAGGTAAAGGGAAAGAACCTGGAATACAGGTCATTGAAACTTTCATCATGGTAGAGAAACCTCAAACCTCCAGGGCACCAGATCAAACACAGGTTTCTCCTACTCAAGTAAATCATCCTGAAGTTTTAGAATTGCAAACTCCATCTAATATGGAAATAGGCAAGAAAAGACAGGCTCCATATCCTACTCCTCCCAAAGAATCCTCAGAGCTACATGAAGCTAAAAAGCAGAAACCCAATCCACTTCCAGAAGTGGAAATTATTGATGAGATGTTTGATGATGAAAGAGAAGATAGTAAACTAACTGGCACAGTTAGTGGAACACACACAGGCCACAAAGGAAAAGAATTGAAAAAACAGTTGAGTACTGAAGTATCTTCTTTTAAGCCACCAAAAACATATGCAGGTGATATAAAGAGAACTTTCATTAATATAAAAGCAAAGAATGATCCATTGATAATGAAGGTATATGATCAGTATCTAAAAATGGCTCCACACAATCAGGAAAGATTGATGTCAGAATTTGACATTCAACAAGGAAAAATGATGATGAGCCATTTAAAATCAAAGGTACCAAAGCCCATGACAGCATCTGATTATATTAGAACCAATTTTGAGGTCCTGGTAAAAGACATTCATCCTTTGGACCAGATAGAGTTGCATAAACAAACTGGGGAAATGGTGTATTCCACTCTTACTAATAAGGCCATGGCATCCCTAACGCTGCAAGATTCTTTAAATAACACAAGCGCCCAATTGCAAATTGAGAGGCCTCTTCTCGGGCCAAAATAACAAAATAAAGTCTGGAAGACATAATCTTCGTTTTGGGTCAACCCCAAAGATATCAAAAGCATTGAGGCACGTAAAAGAAAGATGATGATTCGCACATATGAAAGCGAGTACAGAATGCCGGCCTCAAGGCATCCCCCGGACCAAGAAGTCTTGAAGATTACAGGAAAAATAATGGAGTTGCTCCGTAATATGACTGGCGGGTCTCACGAGAGAAAGAATTGGAACAAGCTTTACAAGAAAAGGAAGCTATCATGCAGGCATCCATCACAGAAGCTACTACAACTACAGGTACCACAACAACAGATCAACAAACAGAATCAGCACGGGTAGACACTTCTGGTTTAAGTTCTGATGAATTGGTAAAACAAATGGAAAGTTTAAAACTCAGGGTCACAGAACTTAAAACCACAAAATTGCAGTTAGAAAACTTGGAGCAGAAATATGATATGTCCAAAAGGACTGTTGCAGATAATACCAGGGAGATTAAAAGATTGGAAAAATTAGTTAAGGCTTTAGAAAAAGATCTTTCATTAGAAAAGCCTTTGAGAGAAATAAATGAAATTCTTTGGGACAATATAATTGAGTCAATAAAAAGTATTTGGTCTTTTGTTCAAACAATCTTTGAACAAAATGACTTGATCAAAGTAGCTCAGGAAGAAATAGCAAAAACTAGAGATGATTTAAAGAGCATACCTGAGCAAGCCAATCAAATTATACAGTTTCTGAACACCCGGACTAAGCAACAGCTTTCAGAGTTAGGAATTGATGACAGGACAGGCACTATCTTAGAAATAAAAAGAGTTTTTACCAAAAGAACTGTTATGTAGAATTTGGAAAGGAAGTGCTTAGATATGCTAGAAGAAATTAATGCATTTAAAGGGAAATTTCAGGTTTTATTAGACAATGGGTTACCCAGTCCTATGCTAGCAGGTGACAAGATAATGGACCTGGAAACCTATGTTACTAAAATAGACATACATGCTCATAACACAACTGTTATTTCTATCAATGCATCACAAGCAACATTGCCAACAGGGAGGAATATCTATGATAGATTGAAGAATTTGTTTCATCTGGAGCATGAAATAAAGTATTTGTTCCCTAGTCAGCCCACTTTTTACAGATACACAGAGGCCGATGAGACATTGAGAAAACTTAAAAGAACCGTAATAGCAGAAGATCAATGGTGGGAAGACTTATTGGAAAGTTTGTAAAATTTATCTTCAGGCAGAGAATTTGATCTTTTTACCATCATGTAAAGGATAAATAAGGAGCACAGGTTAAAGAGTATCAGTTGGGCAGTCGAAAGAGTATAATTAAAAACGAAGAGTATCAGACAAGCAAAGAATTACTCAACGGGACAGCATCAAGCCCTATTATAGCACCTACCTCCAGCACATCCACAAAGGAAGGAAACAGCACATCAGCAGTTACTTGTTATTCTGTCTACGAGACCATTTGTCTCCTTTTTTATTGTAAATTACTCATTAGTCACCCTAGATTATTGGCTAGGTTAGTGTGAGATATTTTCAATCATTTTTTGTATAAATAAACCCTCAAAGAGAGTGTTGAGGGTGGATTCTACTACTTGGCTATGACATTGATGTTTTTGGAATAAAAGTGTTTTGGAGAAATTTATTTGTGGCTTGCTGGATGACAATTTGAAGCTCGGGACTTTTTGCAGGATTCATGTGTCGGACTACAGTTCAATAAGTCTTTCTATCCTATGTTTTAAGTTTTATATCTATCTATAATATCATTGTGTCCATTTCTGAATATTTTACATAAAAGAATAACTCAGAATTTACTTGATTGTACTCTGAGTTCAGTTGTGATTATTCTAAATGTTTTCCTCTAAATTAGTTATAGGCAATGAATTCTTAATTGCTCTTGCTTTGCTAATTTAAACATTTTGGTTACTATAATAAAGAATTCTTCACTGCTCTTTATTTGTAATCATTTCATTTCTTTCCTTTGAACATGGTGAAAGATTCTTAACTGCCTTTCATCCCTTCAAACCCATTCCATCCACTTTAAATTTTAAGGATTGTTCTTTGTTTGGCTATCTTGCCCTGCAAAGTCATCTTGCGTTTAGAATAGAAATCCAGTAAATCCATCCTTTGACTCCATAGCCCAATGGCCTGAAAATATTCAACCTTGCCCTTAGTTGGTGAATTCCACCATTTTCAAACAAACTCTTGGATCTATAACTAGCCTAAAACCTTCTAAGAACAAAGATAAATTATAAAGAGAGAGCCCTCTCTGGATGCAGATTGGCTAGATTCTGCATCTGAAGGTTGGTTTTTGGTTACCTCGGGTATACTTTCATTTTCCACAACTTCAAGGAAAACCTGAGTGTTAATAGTGACATTGATGATTTGCAGTGGGGGTCCAGCAACTGCGTGTTCTCCCTCCGACTCTAGGATAGAGACATTTCGCGGACCTTCATCGCACTCCTATATTGATAAATTGTGACAGTTGACAATATCTTGCATCTGTGTTTCCCATGTTGGTGCCACATGTGCTACGTAAGGGCGTGATTCATCAAATACTAAGGCATAAATATCTTGCAGAGCTTCTTCGAGTGCCTCCATTCCTCCTATCAACCCGAATGTCCCTACAAACTCATCCTTCAGGGTCTCCCAGTGGTGGGTGCACTGGTGTAATTCTGCTTCTAAATACCATGTGGTCGGGATTGTCTCCAAGGCATGAATGAACAGATGGACCCATTCCTATGTTGTTTTTTCGCCCATTCTTCCATCCATGCTAACAAGTGCTCGCAAGAGTCCCCTAGACCCAAGAAAGCCTTTTTGCCTAGGTGAGACAGAGGTTAAAACTATAAGACCATCATGTCGCAACATTCTTCCCAATCCTGGAATGTCCCCTTATGCATGTCCCACCACCTCGTAGGGGTTGCATGCATGGCTAGATTAAGGGCCCATAGCCTTCATTCCCTTGGGACTTCAGCTTCAAATGTTTGAAAAAATTATCTAACACTGCTAGAACCATCAAAGTAGGGTAGTTCTCTTACCTCCGAGGAGATACACCTGAAGTCCATTGTAATTTTGAGACATCGCAACGCAGATACATCATTTAACTGATTCTGCCAATTTTCGATCTCCCCATCAAAGTCAGAGAAGCATTCGCTTTCATTCTCCCAGAAAAGCACACCATTAGCCATAGGATTGATCCAATCTTCATCCTGAGTGGTTAGTTTATAGATGTGATACACATCCTCTTCTTTGCGCATTGGTTCTGCATACCACTCTCATTCCGAAGGATCTAATGGGACTATCACCCATGTACCCTCATTCTCAAACACTATGCTTCTTTTCTTTAGGTTGATGATGCCTCCCATATCTATAGCCCAATCCAGTCCTAAGAGTGCAGGATAAGGGTCTGCATCTTCCACAATATGAATTACCTCAAAGTCAGCTCGGACCTTAACTCCAATATCTACCATAATTTTTGATAGCCTCCCTAATGGTATGATATTATGTCTGTTATCCATGAACAGCTAGATAGTAGACCATTCCAACTTAAGCTCTCCCATCCACTGCCAGGTTTTCTTGGGCAGTATGGTCACATCTGACCCCAAGTCCAAGATAACCTGATCCATTTCATAGTCAGCAATCTGCGCTGTTAGTCGCATCTCCCAGCCATTGTGTTTTTTATGATTGTAAATTTTAAGCACATCCCTGACTTCCGGGGGAGGGCTAGTTCTCTCTGCGTAGCTATCTATTAGTGCTTACAGATTTTCTATTGCCTTCTAGTTCCGTAGCAGCTTCATACATGCTTGTATAAATGGTTTAACTTCATCGTCTGTCTTCAGGCTTGCTGGAGATTTTGCCTCAACCTTAGTAAAGTCTCTGTGAGCTGTGACAAAGGTCTCATACAGGCTTGTAGAAATGGTTTAACTTCATCATCTGTCATCAGGTTTGCTGGGGCTTTTTCCTCATCCTTAGTAAATTCTTTGAGAGCTTCGATAAAGGTCTCCTTTTCTTGTTTGACAGCTTCTTTCCAGATAAGAGGTTCAGCTTCAGCTTTCTCTTCAGCTCCTCCTGTATCCATGCCACTACGCGTTATGACATTAAAACTTGGTCCTTCATCACGCGGTTTTTCTTTAACCCTTTACACATTCTGCGTAGTTGTCTGTTGTTTTTCCTACATTTCTGCTATAAGAATTGGAAAATATTCAATCACATGGTCAAACTATTGACAATATTAGTAAGATTGTCTCGCAGGGTTCAGACAATCCCTTGCAAAGTGCCCTATTTCCCCGCAATTATAATAGATCAAATTTCCTCTTCCTCGACCTGCGCCTCCACCCCTTCCCCCTCCCCTGCCCCTGGCTGGGGAGCCTCCTCTGCTCGAGGGAGACAGTGGTGAAGAAGGGTCAGCCTGTATCCTGTATAGGTTTCCTCGATCTATCATGAAGTCATATGTCCATCAATTATGTTCGTCATGTCCCATAGAGGAGAAGAATCGACACCATTGTTGCTTCAATTCTAGGACATAAGCACCGAGACAGGGACAGTGGTTAGTATCATGTATCCTAGCAACACGAAAATTAGTGCACCATAACATCGGGCTACTTGGCCCTGCATCCTCCTTAAGGCATAGTGGGCTAGGTCCCCCAGCCTGCATATAGTTTTCCAGCAGAGGACACTAATCCTTAGTATGATCGGATGCCCTGCATCTTATGCACCATATGTCTAGACTAGCCTCTTTCAACCATTACTTTCGCAGATTCTATACTTCTTTGTGCAATGCCTCCAATTGTCCCTATATCCACTGCACCCCAAACTGAGCGTCATCCCTCAACACAACTTCTAGTTTTATAGAAATCTCCAAAGCCTTCTCTTGCGTTGCAATCGACTGCTGACCCATAGGTCTGCGTAGTTGAGTTAGCAGCATAGCGATAAACCATTCCTTAGGTTGCCTATCATCATATTGAAATTACCCATCTCTGATAACCTTTTTCAACTTCTGATATGCTTCCCATACTGGCTCAATGGGTCTGTGTCTAAAGTCTTTCAAGTCGACCACTATTTGAGAGTAGGACTTAGGCTTTCGAAACTGTTGTTTTAACGTTGTCTTAATCTCTTGAATAGATGGATCTGTGTTCTCTCCTACGTACCCCATATACCCATCCAAGGATCTTCCTTCAAAGGCAAGCAATAGCTGCAGTCTCTTTATAGTGTCAGGAGCCATGTTCTGTGTAGTCCATACTGACTCTGCGACAAACCAAAATCAATCCATATCTTCATCCCCTACACCCTTGAAAGTGGGCAGCTTCATGTGGGTGGCCATATCTTCTTCTAGTGGGGGCGAAGGTGTGGGTGAGTTCTTACACTTATGCTGACTTGCCGATGGTGTAGCTGGAGGACTATGCGCAGTCGATTCTCTTAATGGGTTATAGGCAGATCTATCCCCTTCTCTATTAGTTCGGTAGTACTTACCACTTCGATTTGTAATTTTTCTCTGATCAGAGTTCATTCATTTGGTGTGGCTTCACAGAATGCTCTTTTTGCACAATAATATATTGATTAATAATGGAAATGTTTTAAAAAACTTACCCTAGAACCCTTTGAAAAACCTTCGCTCTACTTCAAAATAGGATATGAACTGATCGACTACGAATTCTGTCACAAATCCTCCCAACATGCTATCCACCCAGTGATCTACTGTACAAGTGATGGTATTTTCAGTCCTTTCCAACTGTTGGATCAAATTTGGATTGCATTGCATGATTTACTCGTCCTTCCAGCATGTCTGGAAATCTACAAGCCTGGATAGCCACTCCTTCAGCTTGTGTGCAAAGGTTACAAAGAAATTTCATATACTTCAATAAAAAATGTACTTATTTTACCACTTCTCAGTTGTCAGCTTTGTGCTGCGATTCTCTTTTACAAAAAAATCCAGAATCTATCTTTCAAACTAGTGTTCAAATTCTAGCTTCTCAGGTCTCCAATGTTCCCTTGGCATTACCCGATCTCTCTCTCAAAATGGTCCCGGTCCCAATAACGGAACCATTTGTTGGCTTGAGGGGTCCTGACCCAGGTTCGGAGGTTAAGGTTTGCCAACAAACCCCTATACTACTGGCCCTTTCGGCAACGACCTACTTTTGCAGGCCAAGGTCTTGCTCGAAGTAGTACGGGAGGGTGTTGGAACCAAGTTTCCAAACCCTGGGAGAGAGTATCTAATTAAAGAAGATTTGTGTTCACAACTTATCGGATTCTCATAGAGAAAGTGTATTCATAGGATTTTAATAGTATACTCAACATATAACCATAACAAATCTCTCAAATTTAATCAGTACATTAGCATCCACGTGCACATCGCCAAATACCATCACAGAGTAATTATAATCGCAACTAATAATAGATCACAGATATACTTATACCATAACACAGACACATTCGCAACACAAACAGATAACACAGATGTATTTGCAGCTTAAAAATATACCATAGATTCATATCAACAGTAAACACAATAGATCCAGATAGCACAAATATACTTCAACTATATTCTGCATACATTAGTATCCAAAAACCTAGTTACAACCAAAACCAGCCCGCGCACACAGCCTAGCGGGGTCCGCACACACCAGGACTGAGGATTTCCATGCACACAACCAGTAGGAGTCCTTACCCAAAACAACCCAAAATAGATCTACCAATTCACACGTAGCATCAGTCTTAATTCATGCCTACCTCTAGACTCAAACTATTCATATATTTATATCGATGTAGCCTATGTTATCCTGTGGTCCACAAACCGTGGTTTGCGGACTCTAGGTCTACCCTTTGACCCATTACAATGCGTTTGGGGCTTTGACCCATCCAAAAAGCCCTACGTTAGACTAATTAATACAAAAAATATATAAAATTCGCAGCTTAGGGAGCCCCGTTACAACACTACCTACGTACTAGAATGAAAGGAGAGATTATTACATGGGGGCAAGTGCTTCGTTTGTTAATACAACTATTTGTTCCCATGTCATGGGTGTGGCGATACTGCATTATTCCAATTATAAAGGTAAGGAAAAGGGCCTCTTCTAGATGGTCTGGATGATTATTATGACAAGTACCTCTATATGAACTAGGGAAGATCTATCAGGTAATTTGTTTACTTATATCTCGTACATATGCTAGTATTTGTGTTTGATGTGGAAAACATGACTTCCTATGTTATGACTTTCATGTGAAACAGGTGGAATGTATCTCCTGAGGCTGCTAGGCCTAATCCACAAGGGTCTTTCAAATATGGAAAAATAAATGTTACTCAAGTATTTTCACGGTTCCCCATGTCCCCATAAGATGGAAAATTCCCAAATGCAAAAGGATGCCCAAAATCCAACGAGAAGAGATCGAAAATGCTGGATCGTATGTCGAAGAATAGAGGACTAAAATAATTTTTATATTGAATGTGAGACCTTCACAACCATGGAGAGGTGATCTTGGTGAGGTTTTTGGACATATAAGGGAGCATTTATACAAGTGCCACGAAATGGGTAGAATGTCCAAGAATGAAGCCAAAGAAACTGTAGGAGAAGAGTTTTCCTCTACAAAACGAAAAACAAAAATGTAAGGGTTAAGATCACCATACCAAAGGGTTATATGTGATGCCTTGTCATTTATTTCAAATTTTATCAATCTAACGACACACTACTCTTCAATTGTCTAACATTCAATCAGCAATGCAAACCAATGCAGAGTCGCAACTGGGGGATTTTTCCTCAAAAGGGGAACACCTTGAAACATAGTAAGTATATAACTATATTTCATTTGAGTTTATTCATTTTATTATTGTTCTTGTTACATCCATAGTGGAATTATTATTTTGGAATAACAAATTCTAGAATTTTAATTTAATTATCAATAATTAATAAATGAATCAAAGCGATTTATGTTAAGGTGGCTAGGCATTCTTTTTCTTTTCGGTTTAATTTTAAAAATTGTTACCAAAAATCATTTAAAATAAAATACATGTAGAATATTTAAATTATGAAATGAGTTATTGTTTTTTGGAAATTTTATTTTGACAAGTCATAGTAATATTGGCCCATGGGATTATAACTATCTTTTTAGAGGTCAAAATTCTCCATAGAAAATTGGAATGAATCTCCATAACTTTGAATCTTGTTAAGTGTCTTTTTCAA
The DNA here is from genome assembly GCA_034641835.2 of Pinus albicaulis. NCBI lineage: Eukaryota > Viridiplantae > Streptophyta > Pinopsida > Pinales > Pinaceae > Pinus > Pinus albicaulis. Next base: position 147,483,447 of record CM076577.1, on the reverse strand, counting down.
TAGATATATGTTTAACTCATACATTAATAAAATTACAATTTAGTGAATTTTAATGATTAAATTTTTTCTGGGTGGCAATGTGAAATGTATCATGAACTAAGTGTTTCGATAACTATAATAATTGATGCCTATACAAATGTACTAACCCTTTGATTTAGATAATTACAATAGTTATGTTACAATATATTTTACTTAATTGATTAAAACAAGTTACATATAAAATGTCAAATATTGTATCAAAACCCATGCTATTGTAACCAGAACTATTTAGAAGTCAAATATATCTATAGAAAAGTGAGAATGAATGTTTATAATTAAAAATATTGTTGCATATTTTTTAATATATATATATATATAGATATATTATTTTTATAATATATTTGTAATTTAATTATTTTTTATAAACAAAACAATTCCACAATTTGATAGCTTATTGACTTAGATAACTACACTAGTTATGTTTAATATGCTTCACATTATTACGTTGAACCAATGGGACCATTTTCAGTGCCCTCCTCGTATCACAAAACCATGTTTTCACTTTGACAAAGTAAAACATTTACACTTTATCTTGTTTCTTTTTCCACTAGCTCTCTTAAAATAGCTAATTAACTCTCGCATTGAGATTTAACTAGCAATTGCACCATATGTTGCAAAGGAAACGCTGTAAAGCAGTAACAAAGGAAATAGTAGTATAGAGTAAGTTGAGTTTTAAAGTGGTGAAGGATTTGGAGCTTAAAAATATGCATCATTTTGGGAAGGCTTTGGTAGCTAGATGTATGTGGAGGCTCATATCAAATAAGGGTCTATAAAGCTAAGTTATCCTCTAAAAGTACAATTACACTAATTCATTAGAAGACCTTCCAAGAATACTCATAATATAATTTGTTGATATGTTGGAAGGCCATTGTCCAAGCCTTGATGAAGAAGTTGAGTTTTAAGGTAGTCAACGAGTTGGAGCTTAAGAATATGCATCATTTTGGGAAGGCTTTGGTAGCTAGATACATATGAAGGATCATATCAAATAAGGGCCTATGAAGCTAAGTTATCCTCTAAAAATACATTGAACCTAATTCATTAGAAGACCTTCCAAGAATACTCATAATATAATTTGTTGATATGTTGGAAGGCCATTGTCCAAGCCTTTCATCTTGTGCGGAATTGTCTACTGTGGGAAGTTGTTAATGGAGAAAGAGGAATTGCCTACTGTGGGAAGTTGTTAATGGAGAAAGAGTAAAGGTCGGAGCTAATCCTTTCCGGGGTTGGAAATGGAGAAGATTATAAAGTCCTTGAAAACAACTATAACTTAGATTATACAACCTCCCTACAATCCTAATGTATATGGCATCAAGAGTGGAAGAAAGCAAACTTGATCAAGAGTGGAAGAAAGAAAACTTGCTAGGTTTGGATGGTATTGAAGGAGATTGATGATCATTTTCCAGAAGCCATTTCCATTTATAACCTACCACATACTATTGATTAAAATAGCCCATTCGAACTATTCTATGTTTTTAATAACCCAACCTCCTTCCTTATGCATAGAAATATCTTCAAGAGAGGCAAGATAAATCTTTTTATCTATAAATATGTATTTTTCTATTTATATTTTGTAATTATTTTCATATCAAATAAATACATTTACAAAGTTGGAAATTTGAGGAGAACTCAATAGTTACCATCCCCTATTTTATGGCTTAGTAATTAATAATGTTAGGCAATATTAAATCATTAATGAAAGAGATATTATTCTGAATTTAGAGTTCCTATCAAATCAATGTAATGTGGTGAATTGTGTTTTGTTGCATTTACCTGGAATGTGATTTGTATATATTCATAGTTCTTGGATGAGACGACTCTCAGTTGTTGTGTCACAAAGATGACACTATTGTCTCTTTCCCTACACGTTCTTGTCGCTGCCAAAACAATCTCACTTCTCTTAGAGCTTGTATTGAGTATTTCGACCCTATCCAGTTTGGGAGAGTCCTCTTTATTTTTATTTTTTTAATTGAACCAATTGATAAGATCCACAACTCATGCACTTTAAATTCATTACAAGAGACATTCCCCGAGATATTACCCACTTCTGATGAGTCTGTGTGTATAAACACCCACTAATAGAAATACATCTCCTCTCGTATAGTGCACTTCTCAAATGTGTCCAATTAGAATACATTAGCATGTTAAGCTCAACTAAAAAAAGTATTGGATAGTTAAAATCATATCAAAAGCTCCAATTACATATTGAATTGTAGTGATTGGAATATTGCTGCTCAACATCCAAACTTCAACAACTTCACCCAATTTTTTAGCTTCAACTACAAGCCACTTGATCCATATGCCTATATGAGTATGTAACTCAATCCTTTTCCCCTATTTTTTCACACTTCATTGTTTATGAAAACAGATTATCAATTTTTCATTTAAATGATAATATGTTAAGATATCCCCAACCTCGTTTATGTCTTTGATGGTGCCTTTACAAATGACATTGCATTGTTTTGGGAAATAAAATACTACAATGATATGCTTTTGGAATCTTCACTAATGGGGAATGGCCAAAATTAATTTCTCCTTCAAAAGGATAAGCAAACATTCAGTCTAAAACGGAGGTGGGTGTTCCCTTAAAGAATCTAGTTCTATGGTGAGGAATCACTCTTCATATATGCTCTTTTTCATATGATAGACTTACGGCGTTCCCTTTGCATCATTTTGGGAAGGCTTTGGTAGCTAGATGCATATGGAGGCTCATATCAAATAAGGGTATATAAAGCTAAGTTATCCTCTAAAAGTACAATGAGCCTAATTCATTAGAAGACCTTCATGTAGGAGCTAGTCCTTTCTGGGGTTGGAAATGGAGAAGATTATAAAGTCCTTGAAAACAACTATAACTTAGATTGTACAACCTCCCTACAATCCTAATATATATGGCATCAAGAGTGGAAGAAAGCAAACTTGATCAAGAGTGGAAGAAAGCAAACTTGATCAAGAGTGGAAGAAAGCAAACTTGCTAGGTTTGGATGGTATTGAAGGAGATTGATGATCATTTTCCAGAAGCCATTTCAATTTATAACCTACCGCATACTATTGATTAGAATAGCCCATTGGAACTATTCTATGTTTTTAATAACCCAACCTCCTTCCTTATGCATAGAAATATCTTCAAGAGAGGCAAGATAAATCTTTTTATCTATAAATATGTATTTTTCTATTTATATTTTGTAATTATTTTCATATCAAATAAATACATTTACAAATTTTTTTTTGTAAATATGCAATATTCAATTTATACATGTAAATTTTAAATAGTACACAATATATATACATTATTGATTATTCTAAATAAATATAAAACTTTTTTTTCAATAAATTAAATATACTTAATACATAAAATATAAATATACAATTAAATCCACAAAACAATCCCAAATACTTTGGTACAATATTGAAAATATTAAATCTACCATCCATCCACAATGATAGACCTTTTTCACATAAATATTCTAATTCTAAACAATAACTACAACAAAATATATCTCATTAAATCTAGATTCATATTTGTTCACTAACTATACTAATTAAAATATAACTACAACAAAATATATCTTATTAAATCTAGATTCATATTTATTCACTAACTATACTAATTAAAATATTTTATAGGGAACATATCTTTTTTTATAATAATATAAAAAACTTTAATAAGAAGCATAATTCCACTATGATTTAAATTATGTTATAAATTCCACATATAATAAAATAATGTAATGCAAGATTATATATTGGACAATTCTAATTTTATACGCATTATTAAATAATTAATTAAAATTAGGAGCTAATCGTTTATTCTAAATTTCAATGGCCCCAAAGCAATTTAGAGGACGAGTCCCCACAACTTTGGGTGGTGTTGTCATTCGACGGAGAGTGAATATAGAATGTTGTACTCATTGGAAACGTTTGGGTGGTGTTGTCACTCGAAGGAGCAGAATATAAAATGTTGCACTCATTGGAAACGTTGGATGGGGAAGATAAAGACTGGGAGTCTGGGACCTGTATGAAGATGGAAGTGGAGGGTGCCTTGAAAGTTGAAAGACGTAGTTTATAATTAACGTATTCCTTTTTGCTTTATTCCATTCCAAATTGACTTTATGAGGAAATGTTGCTAAGTAGTCAAGTACACGGTGTCGTATTTGTATTTCCCGCAAGGTCGGGAAAGAAGGAGAAGTCGTATGGAAATTGTCCTTTGGAAGGTTTGAGTGATATTTTACGCCTGTTACATGCAAATAAATTTTGGAGGTAAAAGTGGTTAAAGTGGCCCAATTTCAAAGGTAAAATTCATTAGTATTCAAGGAAAATTGCACCATCTAGAATGATCAGCTTGAATAAATGATTTACAATGAGAATTTCTCAAAAAGCCACTTATTTAATTATGAACAAACTTAATCATGAACCAAACCATCTAACTTTAATTTCGATAATTGCTAATATTAGAAGCTAAACAAGACCAATGCAAAGCATAGTCTCAACAAAAGTACAAGAGGGCTATACAGTCCCCAGGGTGGGATGGTAATGTTATTGAAACCCTTCGATATGTCATAACCATATATTACTGCATATAAATTAATAAGTGCCAGAGCAAACAGTAAAATAGCAAAGGCTTACAGGTGTGCAAAAACTGAATTTAAAAAAATACATTCATGACTTTTACTATTAGATTAAAATAAATTCGAGCAGGCTGTTGGACAAGGGTTCGGGTGGAAACCCAACCCCAAGTCACGTTGTCTCTCAGAAAATCTCTCTGCACGGACTAAGTTCTCAGATTAAAGAGAAAACAGAGATGTGATAAAGAGTTGTGACGGCTAACTGGCCTAGCCAGGGCCGGATTACCTTACATCACACCACCCACCACCCAAAAACAAAGACCCATGTGGTGCAACCTTAGCCTTCCATTTTGTTCCATTCCTATGTAAATGTAGGAAGACATTTTTTAATGTTATATTAACTAAAAAGCATACATAATGGTTTTCATACCAATACCAAACAAACTGTGAAAGAGAAAATAAAGAGGTAATAAGGAGCAGTGAATGCCATGGCCAGAATACCATGCAGCGCATCACCCAAAAACATAAACCCAATTAATGTGCCTTCCCACTTTTGTTTTGTTATGTTCCTATGCAAATGGGGGAAGAAGAATTTTAATATTATGTTAAATAAAAAACAGAATGACTTCCATACCCACACCGAGAAAACTTCCAATCACTCATATTAAAGAAAACAGAGCTGTGACAAAGAGTTGTGAAGGGCTAACTGGCCTGGCCTTACCATGGCCGGATTACCTTACAGCGCCATGGCCAGATTACCTTACAGTGCAAAAACAAAGACCCATGTGGTGCAACCTTACCCTTCCATTTTGTTCCATTCCTGTGTAAATGTGGGAAGACAATTTTTAATATTATATCAACTAAAAAACATACAGAATAGTTTTCATATCAATACCGAAAAAAATTGCAATCCCTCACAAGAGAAAAATTAGAAGTGACAGAGGTGTGACGGCTACCTGGCCATGGCCAGAGTATCATACATCACACCACCCAAAAACACAGACACACAAAAATAAAGAAACAGAATATTGAACAAACAATTTACCTGGATGGTAGACACTTGAAGCAGACCCCAATTACTACTGTAAAGGTCCTTACCATCCATCTCATTCAATGATCTCAACAAACCAAAAACACAGACCCATGTGATGTGTCCTTCCCTTTCAACAATACCAACTCCATTTGTTTGATTTAAGCTAAACCACCTATAAAAATTGAAAACTATTAAAATCAAATGATAAATGAAATCAAATATTGCAATTAATCAAGTGCCCTCAAATGGCATGCCCTGCTACTGGGACAAGGAGTAAATTAAAAACTGTGTTTCAAATTAACTCCGTGATGAGAATTACATTACGAGAGTTTCTAAGATAGATACATTCCAGCGGCAGTGAAATTCAGAAATGTTTGGTTGCCCTATCTTCCTCCAAAAAACCAAAGCAACAATAATTAATCAGTCGCTCAGTCGTCCAACAGATGAAGAAGAGTAAGGGCAAAACTGAATGCGCTCCCCTGATTTGGACGAACGAGAAGATGATATCATTACATTATGTATACAAGCACAAGGGACGCACAAAATTGAGGAAGAATCCAAAAGTACAGACAATACTGAAAAAATTACACGATTTCCATCTGGTATCTTCATTTTAGCACACAACAGAGTAGAGATACCATCAGAAAACAGGCGCTACTCACATACTGACACCCGGCCACTTACATGCAGCAAATAACCGAGAAAACTAATAAGAATTAACGAACCAAAACCCTCAAAGAAACGTATGGAAATACGAAAAGGGTCATACCTGCCAAGGGATGAGCTCGTATGGATAATGCCATAAAAACTGGAAACAACAGTTTAGAGTGTAAGTTCCGAAAGAACCCTCACGCAACGCAACGAAAGAATTGACCATGAACTATTCTGTGGAAATGCAGAGAGAAGGATTCCAAGACTGAATCATACCTTTTTGTCGTTCTTTCGGTTTCGGTGAGCATAGGTTCGTGAGCTGGCCCTCTCCATTGATAGAATGGCAGAGATAGTTTATGTGCCCAGCAGAGGCCTAAGAAACGAAAGTGACAGAGTTCCCCCTCTGATAGAGAACCAAGCGCCCATAAACGGGATGGGAACCCGGTGAACTGAGTCGGTAGAAAGAGATAGCCAGGGTTTGGCCGCAGTGGAAAGCCCGAGGATTTTCCCGCCCTCCTGCCTGCTGTAGATCAATAGATGCATCTAACGGTGAATAGCGAGCCAGCAGACTTGGAAATCTGCATAGCGACCTGCTTATTGGAGACGCCTCCCATCTCAAAGATAGCAAATTCCGCCCAAGAAGTTTAAAGTCGTTTTCATAACTGAATAATAACAGTAATCAATCAAAGGTTGAAATCATTTGAATCGTCTAACATGAACATCAACGGTACATAATGGTACAGATGGCACTTTAGGTAAGTTGTTTTCAAATAAGAACGCTTTACAGTGTAACTATATTTAGAGAGTCAGTTAAATGACCATTGAGTCAAGTTGAGTTATGTGATAGATTAATATTGAAAGTGTTTGCATGCCAAGTTATATTTGGTGAGTCCTTAGTGGAAAAGATTTAAATACCCTTCACTAGGTTCATTGTATTCAGATTGAAGATTGAATTTTGTGTGATCAATAGAAGATTCATAGCTCATGTGTTATTGTGTGTGAATTATTTGTGTTATTTTGTGCCTTGACTCTTCTGTCTTTCCAACAAATTGGTATCAGAACGAGGTTACAAACAGCAAAGGAAGACACATCAACAATAGTCTATGTGTGAGAGGGGAATTTTTTTTTCTCGTGTTTACAGCGTTAATGCACCTGGTAGGCTATATACAAGGTGTTACAACGTATGTTCATTCTGCAAAGAACCGTGTTACAATTGATTAACTTACCGCGATTTCTCCGGACACATGTTGAAATTTCGCAGCGTTATCACTAACATAGTTCAATATAGCGAGAGAAGCGTTACACGTGATTGTACTACACTCCATGAGCGTTATTAATGCTCATGCCTTCCACTAAGTGTCACGTTAGTATTCGCATAAACCTTTTTTTTCAAGGTTTGAATGTTGGTATTAACAAGTTTTATCATATACAAATGATTTAAAAGGTAAAAGCATGTGAGTCTAAAATAAGCATTTGAATTCAAAAAGGGATTTGTGAAAATTGGTTTTAATATAATTTTTTTTTAAAATATTTTTAAAGGTTTTGAAAAGTGAGATATTATAGTAAGTTTTTATTTAAAAGAGCTTATTATATAAGTTGATTTTTTATATAAATATTTTTCTTATATAAAAAAAATAAGACTTAGGGTTTTATTATAAGGGTAATTTTTTGAGCACATTTGCAAATCTCATAAAAAGAGATACTTAGAGTTTCATAAGAGAAGTGATTTTTTTTTAAAGAAATATGCCAATATCGAGTTTTCTCTCACAAATTCCTCTTTTTACAAGGAAATATTATGATGTGGATTCCATTAATATGGAGACCACGTTGAAGGTGCGTGATGTTTGGGATCATGTCAAGTTTGGGTTTGTAGAACCTCAAAGTGAAGCAGAAGAATGAGATGTCACTAATGCGAAGAGTGAAAAATGGAGGAAAGACAAAAGGAAGAATGCACAAGCCTTGTCTCTTATCCAACAAGGAGTGGACCGAGCAGTGTTCCAGAATATTATGATTACGTCTTCAACAAATACAACATGGGAAACTTTGACAACAAGCTATCAAGGTATGGCCAAAGTCAATATTATTAAATTGTGGAATAATAAGAGATATTTTGAAAGTCTGCAGATGAAAGAGACAAAGGAAATCGATTCTTACATGAATCGGGTCATGTATGTCATAAATTAGTTAAAAATTTATGGTGAAGATATTAAATATCTAACAATGGTTGAGAAGGTCCTTATATCTTTGTGTTGTGCAGGCAAATCCCCTCCGCGAACAGAGGCGATCCATCTAGCCCTAGAGTGGGTCTAACAGCAAGGGACATGCTAAATCTATGGATTCCTAGTGTATAAATGAAAAACGGACTAGGATAGATGACCTACCTCGGTCCAATGCTTCTGTCGTAGCGTGTGGCAATGATCTTATGATCTTTGTCGTCGTGCTTTGCGTTTAGTCAACGACATTGTCCATGCATCTCCACAAAGATGAAGTGAAAGATGATAGCATACGAAAACATACATCCATTTATAACTATTCGGTTAGTCAAGGAGAACCAAATATTTTTCATATAATTAGATACAAAATTGGAACCAGAACTTAGCCATGTTTTATAAATGTTGAAAGAATTTTTACAACCTTATGCCTTGACGTCACAAGCCTTCTTCGACGGGTTCAGTTGGGCGCATCTCAAGCATTCATCATCGGCTCAGATGAGGCAATGGGCTAAACTCTCTCTCGATGATGGGGTATTATCTGCTTCCTTCACACCAGCTATGAGTGTTTATCTATTCTATTGTTTTAGCTAGCTAGTCTAATGTAAAGAGGAATTATATATAGGAGGAGAGGAGAAGCTTTGGAATCCCTCATAAGGTGGAGAGAAGGTCTATCTCTTTGGAGAGGTTGCACAATTGTAGGAACCAAGAAGACAAAGGGAGGAACTTGACGTTATTTAGTCGAGAAAACCATGATGACTCTGCTCACGAAGTTGTTAATAATGGAAACTTCATTTATATTTTAAAAAACATTCCAAAAATAGCTCGGCGCAGGTGCCCCACTGAGACAGAGCACCAATGGGTGCAGACCCTAGTGCTAATTTCCTCATGGGAACGAGGTTATAACTTCCTATCAACGCTGACCCAAAAGCATATGTTTTTGGAGGCCTGCTTGAGAAATGGCCAACAGAGAATGTGTTCAGAACATGCCAAAGGACATAATGACATTAAAAGGAGTGCATGAATTTACACAAAATCACGGAAATGATCCTCCAATGTTTCGGTTGGGAATTGCAGGGATGGTGACAAACTAATGTGTAACAGATGCCTCCTAAAGCATGACGTCTGAGAGAGGGATGGGTGAAATGATTTATGAGAATACGCCTAAACCACAACACTGTAATTGGATGACCAGCAAGTACAAGCATAACTGATATCTTTGGATACATGAACATGTGGCATGGGTGCATCCATCCATAATAGAGTACATAAAAGAGTAACATCCTGAGTTATAGACGTAGCCATCCAATAACAAGGATCATCAAACAGACTCAGGTATGGTTGCAGCCATCCAATCGGAAGTGTTATGTATATGGCCATGATAAACCAAACATGTCCCACAGCCTAGATCCTATCAAAACAAATCCATGGTCTTGCACTACATATCAATCTGAAGAAGTACAAATTCGAGCATGCGAATTAATGAACTGAAGTGAACATGCAAGAAAGTGGCAAGATTACCAGCCAATGATGAAAGTTGTTAACAGGCCCGAGAGAAACCACCAGTAATGACAATGGTCCTCAAGGTAAAACTAGTAAAATCCACAGAATGTTAGCAATGAGCTAAAGTTGAACATCCACAGGATCACTTGATCGAAGGCCAGTGATGAGAACCTTTCGTCGAATGCAAAAAACTTTCCATTAAGGCATGCAAGCTCTAAGGTACCAGAAAATGAATGTTTAGGTCGGCTTCCTGGATAATGAGCTGAAGTCGACAGAGAGCGACTCGTTGAAGGAGGGCCATAATGTTTCCCACATCATTAACATGAGACAGAGGAATAATATGATGGTGAATCAAGACTATATAAAGGATAAGTGGTCAAAAAATGCAGAAGGAATTCTCTTGAACATATTGACGACGTGACTCCAGAATTTGGCAGTATTTGACATCAAGGGGTATGAGGTCATGATGACACAGAAAACAGAAGATGAGAGGTCAAAATAGACAACCCAATCCCATGGAGGAAAAATGACGAATGTAGGATATCCCCAACCCGACACTAAATGCAAACAAGTGTCATGTTCAAGAGTGAAATACTGTTGACACGACTAAGAATTGGTTCCATTTTCCCCCACCATTGCTCGTGAGTACCCCAATTATTTTTGGAAACAAGCTTGAAGGGGATAGCATGTGATTGTTGTGTAAGTTTGTCCTTCGAACAAATCCAACCTAGTACATCTTACGAGCCCTAGGAAGGAGGAACTCGGTAATGTCATGGTGACGATGTCTGATGTCATTAAGTTTTAACGAGTCTCAAAAAGGAAGAACTTGGGATCTTTTATTGTTTAGAGAGTTTGAAAAGAAGCGGAAAAGAAAACTCCAATGGGTCCCTTTTTGTGAATAGTCTCACAGATCCAAAAAGGTAGAAAACAACATCCGGGAGAAGCTCCTAGTCATGTTTGAGTAAGCTATTCCTTTTTCGTAAATAATCTGTCCCAACCCGAAAAAGGAGTAAACTTATACTTGGCAGGTGACCTTTCACAGCCTTTAATGAGTTCAAAATGACAAGAGCCTTGACAATATTTTCAATTTTACAGAGTCAACAAAGAGCTAAAAGATGACTCTAGGGGTGACCTTTTTGTGTTTTTACCGAGTCTAAAAAATTATTAAAATACAACTCGTCAGTCCATCGCCATCACATTTATAACTTGTTGTTGCACAAGAAACACACATAAAACCCATTTACCGAGATATAATATTAAAATAATTGAAAAATAAGCTTAGAAATCTAATAAGGTTTTCGAAAAGGTTATAAATGACAGAAATAGAAAAAAGAAATTACTTTTCACCTTTTACCTCTTGTGAGAATTTTTTACCATTTTCATTGTGATCTTGTGGAGCTGGTAGTGGACAATCTAGGAGACCAATCGCGAATCCATTCTGAAGGTAAGAGCTCTTATCTTTGCCTGCATTTTGAATTAACTTTCGTTTCCTGCATTTCAATTTTTCATATTTTTAGGGAGATTTTGTTCAATGTTGGGCGTGGCGGTTGGCGCAGCTTCCAGGAATGGAGTCATGCCAACCCGCCTAAAATTTTAACGAGGAATCTCCAGTCAGCACTGCTGTTTTTAAAATAGTCACGCCAACCACTGCAACTCAAAAATTCTACTAAAAGACCCATTTTAAACCATTCATAGGTTAATAATTTGATTAATGAAAGCCCTAATGGTTATTTTCCAGGTGTTTGAAAGAAAAATGGTCATTGAATGGAAGGAAAGAGAGCACGGGGAGGAAGATCTTTAGTAGTCGGTGGATGTGGTTAGACACCCCTACTGAGGTGGCTTGTGCGTGTAGTGACATGCTACCATGAGCATCATGCCGATTGGATGCCTAGGCTTTTATTTCTGCATATTTTTTTGACAGACATGATATCTCAGGATGTAACCAAAACACACATATTTTTTGAACTTATAATGCACGTGGATGAAAACACTCAATATATATATATATATATATATATATATATATATGCTTACTTTCCTATCTAAATCTTATTATGTGATGATGATGCTTTTAAAAATTACGCAAATGTCTATCTAATACAATATTGGCTACTACATCAGTTAATGCATTCATTCTTCTAGGAATATGTTGATATGTGAGATAATCAAAATTCCTTTCTAATAAATGAACATGTAAATACAACCTTAAAATCTAAGGGTTCCTAACAAAATAATGCTTATTGAGTTGAAGAATGACAAGATGAGTATCTAGATTCACAATTAATTCATGAATGTCGAGAGAAATGGCCTCAGTTAATAGTTCTATAACGACATTGTATTCAGTGACATTGTTAGTTGTTCGTCCTAGACAAATACCTTTAAGGTCTATCACCATTAGCACCATCAGCAAAGCGGACATAAGGAGTAACAGAAATCTGCACAGTAAGCAAAGACATAATAAGCAGGAAAAAATGCTCGCAAAGCACACCAAGCCAAAAAATGTACAACAATGAAAAACACACTTATGTACAAAAGAACATGCACGAAAAACTCATGCATAATATTTTTCCAGGTATAACCCATTCATAGGATGATCCAAGGGATAACCTTCATAATCAATAAGCTCATAGGTCTCGTTCAGCAAAACACGCTTAACAATGTAGGGCCCATGCCACATAGGTTCAAATTTTCCTTCCCCCAACTTATTGTGAGCTTAGTCATACAGGAGGACTAAGTCTCCTTCTATAAAGGTATGAGGGGAAACTTACTAATCAAAATGAGCTTTGACCCGCTTTTTTTGTGCTTCGATGACCAGAGCAGAAAAGTGTTGAATTTCATCAAGCCTCTCCAAATATAGGAGACATTCTTCCTCTGGCGAGGTGTTAGGCAGTAAGTCGATAGATAATTTGGGAGAAGGAATTTTGCATTCAATCAGAAGGGTAGCTTCCAGACCATAAACAATATGTAAAGGGGTGAATCCAGTTGCATCCTTTACCGAGGTTTGGTAAGCACAGAGATCTGAAAATAACATGAGATTCCAATTGGACTTGGTCATCCCAATCGTACATTGAAGCATAGTGACTAAAATTTTGTTTACAACTTCAAACTAGCCATTGGCTTGAGGGTAGTATGGCGTTGATTTGTCTTGACGTAGAACCAACTTAGAACTCAACTCAACCATCATGTAATGAAGAAAATGAGAGCCATGATCGGTGAAAATGGCTTGAGGGACACCAAACCTGGTAATAACATGATTGAATAGAAATTGTGCAGTTGTCTTACGGTCAACTGTGAGTGTAGGCATTGCTTCAGCCCATTTGGTGAAGTAGTCCACGACTATGATAATATAAGCATGCCCCCCAACCGAGTGAGGGTTGCACGTCATAAAATCGATGCCCTACTTTAAAAAGGGACCAATGGTAATGACAGGATGGAGATGAGCAGGCGGTGCGTTCATCTTGTGCTGGTAAATATGGCAATCATGAAATTTATGGAGAACAACAATGCAGTCTTTGAAAATGGTAGGCTAGAAACATTTGGCACACAAATTTTTTTGTGCAGTAGCATATCCAGACAGTGACCACCACATGCACAAGAGTGGTAGTCATTCAGGACTTTTTCAGCCTCCTCGAGGGTTAAACACTGATGGAGAACAAAGTTAGCTCCGACACGGTATAAAGTATCTCCGACTATGCGATAAGGTTGTGAATGGTGACGGATGCGTGGATGAGAATCCTTCATCAACTCAGATTGGAAAGTGGAACTCTGGAGATGTATGATGATATCACCGTACCATGGATCAAGGGTGATAATCAGAAAAAGAGTGTCGTCCGGAATGCGTTCCTTAGAACCAGAAGGAGCAGAGCCAGATGGTAAAGGGCAAATCAAATTGTCAAAAACCAATGATTTCTTCAATTTTGCGGTAGCGAATTCCAAATCGAACTCTTGGAGGATAATGATCCACTTCGAGTATTTTCCCCCAGCAATTTTCAAGTCAATATATAAGTCATGGGGGTGCAATCAGAAGTCACAGTCACTGTATGAAGCAAAATATAATGGAAAAAACATTGGACAACTTGAACAGTAGCCAATGGCAATTTCTCGACATGCACATAACTTGTTTCAGTATCAAGAAGATTGCGGATCAAATAATAAATGGCATGCTCATTACAATCATCGTTGTCTTGTACGAGAACCATGGCAATAGTGCTAAATGCGGCAACAAAATAAAGAGAGTAATCGCGATAATAATTTGGTGGACGCAAAAGAGGAGCATTGATGAGAAATGTCTTCAGTGCATCAAAATATTTCTGGGTGATCTCATCCCACAGGAACGGGATGCCTTGCTTAAGAAAACGTGTAAATCTCTTGGCTACTTCAACATAGTTCGGTATGAAATAGTGTAGGAAGTCAGCTTTCCCTTGCAAACTCTGAAAATTATGTAAAGATGAAGGGGAGGGGATATTAACAATAGCTTCGACCTTAAGCGAGTCAAGATGAATCCCATCTTTGGAAACGATAAAACCAAGGAGTCTATCAGAATCGACGCAAAAGATGCATTTTTGTGGATTATGCCGGATGTTGTAGCATCGACAGTGACGTCAGATCTGACGGAGATGATTTGGGTGATCCTTACGCTTAGTGGAATGAGCCAGAAGGTCATCTAGGTGAGGTTGAACAATGCGCTTAATATCATGAAAATCATATGACATTGCTCATTGGAAAGTAATACCAGCATTCTTAAGGCCAAAAGGGAGATTCTTATAGGTGAAAGTGCCCCATGGACAGATAAAGGCAGTCTTGTGTTGATCAACCAAAAGGATATTGATCTCGCTATAACCATAAAACCTAGCCATAAGGGAAACAATCTCACTCCCGGCACAGTCATTGATGATTTGGTCAATGAAAGGAGTAGGATAATTGTCCATAGGACAAGCGTGGTTGGTGTCACGGTAATCGAAACAAACACGAATATTTCCCTTCTTTTTATCGACAAGAACAATATTATAAACCCACTCTGTCAAGGGGATTGGATAAATCAAGCCATCTTTGAGAAGTTTTTCAACTTCACCTTTTATGGCAGCTCTAGGGTGCATAGGACAGAGACGCTGGCGAATAGGCTTGACGTTCGAATAAGTAGGAATTTCGTGCACGACTATACTTGGATTGATGTCGGGCATTTCTTCGTAGGACCAAGAAAAAAAATATCGAAACTATCGGAAGAGACCAGTATGTACCTAGATCTCATCAGGAGAATAGGTCACCCCAACATGGATGTTCTCAACGATCCCCACTTTAACGGAGATGTCGATAGGAATCATTTGCGTGATGTTTCCCATGTTACGTTCTGCGAAGACCTCGTCTATTAAGACTGGCATCTGGAGAGGATGGGGAGGAGTTTGGGAAGAAAATTTCTCAAGAAACATAGGCATGGATTCAAGGCTAGGCATGAAAGAGGAATCATTATGAATATCATCGCACAAAGGATCCTCCAAAGAAATGGTCTCCATAATACCTTGATCAGTGGGGAACGTCTCATTCAAAGGGTCGGGAGAATCCAAAGTGCCGAGCCAAGGGGATTGAGAATATGTATCGAGAGACATACTCAAAGGAGCATGATCAGTAGGAGGAGGAGCCAAAGTTGAAACAACTTCACAATAAGAAATTTTGATTGGGTTTAATGGCATTGCGTCACCAAACGAATAACTATTCTCAGGCAAAGGAATGATCCCGGGATCAGAAGACATGGAAATCATGTTGATCTAGGTAGTGTTGGGCGGAGGAAGAGAAAAAAAACCCACGAGGGCGGGATCTTTGAAAATACCCAGCCCTATGCTCTCATATGGCATAAGAATGTGATCTACATATGGAAAATTTCTCTCAGAATAAGCAGAAGTGAATAAGGATAATTGATCGACAATAATAATCTTTCCCTTGTGCGGAAATCGGAAAACACGAAAGAGAGTGGACGGAACGCATAACATGGCGTGGGTCCAAATATGACCAAGGAGAAGATTTTAATTGAGTTTAGTGTCAATGACTTCAACCTCAACATTAACCGTCTTCCCTTCCAGTGTTATAGGTAAGCTAGCGAGAACACCTAAAGGGCAAGATTCCCTTCCATCGAAGGCTTCTAAAGCATTTGGGGACTAATTAACGGTCAGAGAGCCAATGGCTTTCCAACATGTAGAAGAAATGATGAAAGTAGATTCACCCTCATCCACGACCACTCGATCGATAGTATTTCCATTAATCCCAACTTGGATAGTTAGTGCAAGTTGGTGAGGGAGACATGGAATGAAATTTTCCAAATCGAAAGTGATAAGACTCAAATCGGCGGGATTAATTCCCCCAATAGTAGAAAGCAAATCCTTCCATTGTGACAGACAGCTCTGAAGTACTTCCAATGTAGAAATAGAAGATTGCATTCGAGCCAAATCCTCAACAATACTGTAATGCTGAGCGGCCCGAGCATTTGGGTTATAGAAAGAATTTCGTAGTACACCTTTAGAAGGTGGCCATACAATGGGTTCAGGACTGGGCCTTTCAATGTGAATAGGGCCAGAAGTAGGTGAGGAAGGAGGACCATCTACAACCTCCTTCCCGCGTTGTTTGGCATAATATTTCGATCGGGTATCAATAGAGATGGGTGCAGCGCCATTCATCATGAAAACTTGAGAGCCAAATGGGATGGAGGATTGAGGTTGCTCCACAAGTTGAGTTTTTTGTGACAGTAAGGGTTCTTTAAGAACAACCAGAGTGCCTTGAGTACCTTTGAGCAAGCAACTCACCTCAGCCAGCAGTGGACAGTCTTTGGTGAAATTCTCATTGTCAAAAATATACAAGGGCACTTCGGTTTGTGTTTCAAACCATCATCAACACTTGATTTAGGGGAATCGTGTTTCAGGGTATTGGCTCTGCCTTTATCTTTACCCTTTTTCTTACCTTTGAAATTTGTATCCACTAGATTTGACTGGACGACATTCACTTCCGCGGTCTTACTAGGATTAGGAGACGGCTGCAAAGCAGTATCAGTGGAAGAAGTAGATTTTTTCTTCGCAAGATTAGGGGAATACTTATGGGAAGTCTGAGACATAGAACCAATGATATCGTCAACAGATGGCGTTACTGGTGCTTTGGTAGTCCCATGTCGTGGAGCGCCAGGCAGGAGATCATATAGCCTGCCATATTAAGAGTACATGAGATCAAGGTACTGGGAACAGGTGATGGCTTGTTCCTCGGTAACACATGCTCCCATTGCGATGTCCTTAGAAATCAGACTAATGAAAGACGTAGTGAACTAATCACTCAGAAGTTGATCAGGAATCTCAAACTTGATCAAATGGCAACGTCGCCTCCATTCATGAATATGATCGGAGATGTGAGTGGCCTGATCCTATTTCAAGGATGTGAGGAGGTGTGCCCCAGTTTCATAATGAGCTGGTAACTGAAAGTACGTGAGAAATGTCATGGCCAAAGAATTGAAGTCTTGAAAGATGCCATGAGAAAGTTCGATGTATCACTTTGCAGTGGCACTAGTCAGAGTTCTCTGGAAAAGACAGAGTTGAATTGAATTGTCAACCCAAGAGTTGGATGAGCACCAAAGATGGTATGTCATAACATGCGCTTGGGGGTCTTCTCCTGACTTTCCTTCAAACTTAGGAAAATCACCAAGGATTTTAGTGGGAACCAAAGGCCAATATGGGTTATGAATAATAAGATCATTCGTTAACTTGGACACATCAGGCAGTTCCAATGTAGTAAGAAAAGGAAATTGCAGATTGAAAGGCATCGTTGGCCTTTGATAGAGACCAGTTGTAAATTTTTGTAGATGTTCTATGCTTGATGCCACTTAAATTTTTTATCCCAATATCAGTGAGAAATCGCATAAAAAAGGAAGTAAAATTCAGATAGAACATACCAATAGATCGATAGAAGACAAACCATAAATATATAAGTGTGTTGGTGTGTTATGATGGTCAACAAGATGCTTCAACCAGCAAAGTCTAAATACGGTCAGCCAACCAGAAGTGCCACACAACCCTCTAGGAAATCTATAATATTCAACCCCAAAAGTCAGCAAAAGTCAACATTGTCAGTCAACAGTCAACAAAAACAGCAGTAGTAGCGAGGTCAATGCAGCCAAGTCAAAATCAATGTCGAACCTCAGGAATTGTGCCAAAAAATTTGAGTTTCGAAAATTGAATGTTTGGGAGAGTTTCAGGTCAATATAAACATGCGTTGACCAAAGTCAACACTGGTCAAAGGTTGTGCTAAACCCTAGGCCAAAAATAGAAAAATCTCCTTGTTGCAGTTTCCCATGTGGGAACAAAAGAGCTTCTAAGGTGATCGAAAAACCAATCAGATGAGGAGAGACAAAATGTGTGAGGATGAGATGAGTGAAAATGTCCTCCAATGTTGTCCAATATATATCCATCAATGAGGGTGTGTGACACAATATCTGGGGCTCCAAACCTTAAGGCCGACCTACACATATTTTGAATAAATTCAAAATAAATGTTCTGCTCATCGGATCAAGATGATCTTTAGATTGATCTTGCACCTCTCCGAAAGAGGAATTCAATAAAATTATTGGCATCTTCATCTGAGCATCATAAAATGGAGTTTGTACCTAGTTGTCCAAAATTAACACTCCCTCTCAACTAGGGTGAACTCCATCCACCTGTGCAATCCAAACATTATGCGTCATCCTGCCGTAACTTTCTTTGCTAGCTTATTTATTTCATAACAAAAGTGGGTTAGTCACAAAGACATAATTCTCGGCTAACAATTTTAGCCCAGAGGTCTGAAACCTCTATATGACTCAAAGAGTCACATACCAACCCGAAGTTGGTTTATCTAACCTAAAGTTAGTAGGAGGTCCAAAACCTCACTAGACTTGATCCTAGATCAAGTGGTTGTACACATTCCATCCTAGACATAGAGAGTACGAAAATATCTTATGCGTCCATCAGTATTTGCTACTAGTCTCTAGATTTTCCCACCTCACTGGCCAAATGAGAGGTACTTCCCATGAGTTCAGGACTCAATGGGTAGGATGCATACGGGGCACAAATCATGAGAGGCGAACCAACTCAACATCATAAAGGTGGGGCAGAAGCACCACAAGGTTTGCCAAGCCTAGCCCCGTGTGTGCTTATAACTCCGAGGCACTATCCCCAAGGACCCCAATAGCTCCCAGAGCTCATCGTCCAACAGGACACTCAGAATAGGGTCGTTCCACGATTCCAAGATTCTCACAAAAGGTTAGGAACTTGACCTTTCCCAAGGGATTTGTGATAATATCTGGGACTTGCTCATAATTTCCTATATGATCGAGCCTTGTGGTGCCTCTCTGTACCATATACTGGATAAAGTGGTACCTGATATCAATATGATTGGGTCGATCATGGAACACGGGATTCTCTGACAAACAAATCCCACTCTGGTTATCACAATGGATAAAAATGGTATCTAGCACATGCCCAAACAGCTCACTGAAGATCTTTCACAACCAAACTTCTTCACAATAGGCCATACTCACTGCAATGTATTCGGCCTCCGCAGTGATCAAAGCTGCTGACTTATGCTTATTTCTCATCCATGATATCAAAGCATAAGCAAGTGAGAAGAAACATCCCGATGTGCTCTTACAATCCACCACATTGCTAGCCCAATCGGCATCTCTATATCCATGGAGTGTCATGCTCCCGGCAGTGTATCTCATCCCATGGTTTATCGTGCCCCAAAGATATCTCAAAAAATTCTTGGCACCAACCCAGTGATTATGATGAGGATCAACCATATATTGACTCAAAGTGTTCACTGCAAAACATACGTCGAGATGGGTGTTCAGTAAGAACATTAGGGCCCCTACGAGTTGACGATACTTAGTAGGATTAGCTAACATAGGCCCAGCAGCGATACCACTCAACTTCTTCAAGTTGAGCTCAATCAGTCTCGACACAAACTTACATTCCACCATTCCAAATCTTTCTAGAAGTCTCATAATATATTTTCCTTGAGAAAGGAAAATCTCTCTAGGCCTCTGCCAAACCTCTAGACCTGGGAAATAGTGAATTAATACTAGGTCCTTCATCTTGACTCAGTAGCAATCTCCCTCTTGCATTGATGAATGAGATAGTCAACACCTGTCAGGAAGAGGTCGTCTACATACAACACTAGAGTGAGAGGTCTCTCTCTATCAACCTTAAAGTAAAGGTTCAGATCAACACTACTACGAGTGAAGCCCATCTTCATTAGGTAGCTATCTATCCTCTCGTACCAAGCTCTGGGTGCTTGCTTCAGCCCATAGAGGTCTTTCTTCAACCTGCAGACATGGGTGTCTCGATCCTGGACTTCTAACCATAGAGGTTGCTCCACATACACCTCTTCCTTTATCGCACGATGAAAAAATACGGTCTTCACATCCATCTGATGAAGATTGCATCCTTACGTAGTGGCAATGGATATGATAGATTGGATGGTGTTATATCAAGCTGCAGGTGCCAATATATCATCATATTCGATTCCTTCCTTTTGAGAGAAACCATAGGCAATGAATCTTGCCTTGAACTTTTCAGCACTCCCATCAGATCCATGCTTGATCTTATAGATCCATTTCGAGGTGACAACTGCTTTGCCCTCCGGTCTTGGAACCACATCCCAGACATTATTTTTCATAATGGACTCATATTCTTCATGCATAGCATCCTTCCAGACTTGATGCTTTACAGATTCTTCAAAAGATCCAGCTCAGATTGTATGATTGTACTCATGGTTGCTAGATACCCTTGGTACCTATTCGGCTTCTTGCTTTCATGGAATATCCCCCTTGGGGCCATATGTTTCTTGGCATTCTCGTGAGTGTCCCTCAGCCATGATGGTATTTTCCTCATTGAAGGAGGTGGATCAATAGGCTCCATTGGCCCTTCAACATCGAGCATCATCTCATCCTTCGATTCTTCTTGATTTCCAGTCCTTGCTTCGTGATCTTCCTTAGATCTCAGAAGATTGATTACTTTCCTTAGGGAAGCATCTTCCTCAAAGGTAACGTTGTGGCATATCTCCACTTCCTTTTGACCAGGCACATAAACTTTACAGGCTTTCGAAGTTTTGTTGTAGCCCAAAAACATTTCCTTCTTTCCAGAAGCATCCAGCTTGCTCCTCTTCTCTTTTGCTACATGAAAATAGATGGGACATCCAAAAACTCTAAAATATGAGACGTCAAGTTTCTTACCAATGAAAACCTTGAGATTTTTGGAGTCCAAGGCGGAATGCGGGCATGAGTTTTGTATGTACACAAAAATGTTCGTAGCTTCTCTCTACAAAAACTTTGGTAGACCTTGGTCACATAGCATGGCACAGATATCTTCCACAATTTTCATGTTCTTTATTTCAGCAACACCATTGTGCTCAGGATTATAGATAGTTGTGGTCTCCCTCCTGATGTCAGATTCTCTACAAAATTTCTTGAAATCATTCATCTGATATTCAGTGCCATTATCAGTTCTCAGTATCTTGATCTTCTTCTCTGTCAGATTTTCCACCAAGGCTTTGAAGGTACATAACCACATGAAAGCCTCATCCTTCTTCTTCAAGAAGTATATCTAGGTTTTGCGATAGAATTCATTTATAAACGTCATATAATAAGAAAATCCTCCCAATTATGTCACGGGTAGCATACCAGATAGATTAGAATGTATTGGTTGCAATACATCAGATGTCTTTGTGACACTCGAGGGGAAAGGTCCCCTTGTATGCTTTCGTTCAGCACAACCCTGACATACACCTTCATGATCATTTTTAAACTCGGGCATCCCCATCACCACCTTCCTTTCTTCAAGGAGGGCTTTGTAATGAAGGTGTCCAAATCTCTGGTGCCATAGTTCAGTATGTAGGATAGTATCACACATCATCGCTTCCAGTGGACTTCCTTCAACCTCATAGAGTGTATCAACTCTAAACCCAATCGTGATAGCTTCCTTAAAAATCTTCTTCCAGGTGCGCACCTTCTCATCAATGAATGCCACATTGAAACCTTTTTCTTCCATGGCCGAAATAGACACAAGGTTCTTCTTCAAATCAGGTACATATAGTACATCTTGCAACCAGTGGACTTGACCTTGAGATAAGTGGAGGGTCATAGTCCCTGTCTCTTTCACGGGATATGTGGAATTATCTCCAAGGATAATTTGTAGGTTAGTATCCTTCTCAACCATATTAGAAAGTGCTTCCTTGAACCGAGTGATGTCACTTGAGGCACCACTATCTATCAACTACACATCAATAGTGTCGGGTGGAGATGCAGCAGAGAGGGTAGATACAAGTATAATTTCATTTATTTTATCATCAACAAGATTTGATTCCTCATACCTGGAATTTCTTGACCTTTTGAAAGGCTTCCCATTTCCGTCGGGAGCCTTCATTTTCCCTTTGAACCTGTTATTCCTTTGATTTCCACTCCTCCCGTTGTTGTTGTTATCATCATCAGGAGAATCCCTCTTGAAAGGACATTCTCTAAGATAGTGGCCAGTCTTGTGACATGTTTAACATTTGCCTTTCTTCCCTTAGGCCCCTGCTCTTCCTTTGTTCCTTGGACCACCAAATTTATTCTTCTTAGCACGAGCAGTGAAGGCAACATTTCCTTCATTTTCATATTCCTTCATCCTTATCTATTCTTGTACGCGTATCGATAGTACTTCGTCAAAATAATGTATGAAATTGTTATTGAGAATGGTAGTGTTGAATACATGCCATTTGGATGAGAGACCTCCAAGTGCGGTGAGAACCATCTCTCGATTAGCTATTGTCTCCCCAATATCCAAAAGATTATTCCTGATTTCGGTCAGCTTCAGAAAATATGATTGAATAGACTCATCCCTACCTTTCTTCAGATCCTTCAATTGGTTCTTGAAGAATAGTACTTGATTCACATTGTTGGCCTTGAACATGTTGACCAACTTATCATACATCTCTTTGGATATTCCCAGCATAAAGATGTAGGTAACCAGACTCTTGTGAATTGAGTCCCTGATCATCAGCTTTGCTTTGATTTCCCCCTTCTTGTACTCTGATTTGGAAGCAACAGTTGCAGTGGATGGAGGCTCTTGGATTTTACCCTATACATAGTCCATGACATCTTCGTCTTCCACCATAAGATCTAATGTCATCTTCCAGGCATGGAATTCTTCCTTCCTAGTCAAATTTTCATCAGCCTTAAAGCCATTGTAGTTTGATGAACCCATCCTCTTCTTCGGTGGTTGCTACAAACTAGGGCTTTGTCTTCACCTCAACTCTAATACCATGTAAATTTTTGTAGATTTTCTGTGCTTGATGCCACTTTAATTTCTATCCCAATATCAGTCGGCAATCAATAAACAAGAAAGTAAAATGCAGATAGAACACACCAGTAGATTGAGAGAAGAGAACCCATAAATATATAAGTATGTTGGTGCGTTATGGTAGTCAACATGATGCTTCAACCAGCAAAGTATCAATACGGTTGGCCAACCAGAAGTGTCACACAAACCTCTAGGATAGCCAGAAAAGTCAACCCCAAAATTAAAAAAAAGTCAATGTTGTCAGTCAATGGTGAACGTAAACAGTAGCAACAGCAAAGTCAATGCAGCCAAGTCAAAGTCAACATCCAACCTTGGGAATTGTGCCAAAAAATGCAAATTCAGAAAATCAAAAGTTTGGGAGAGTTTCAGGTCAAGGTGACCATGCGTTGACCAAATTCAACGTTGTTCAAAGGTTGCGATAAACCCTGGGCTAAAAACAAAAAAATATCCTTGCTGCAATTTCCCACATGTGAATAGAAGATCCTCTAAGGTGATCGAAAAGCCAATCAGATGAGGAGAGAGAAAATGTGTGAGAATGAGATGAGTGAAAATTTCCTCAAGTGTTGACCAATATATATCCATCAATGAGGGCATGTGACACAATATCTGGGGCTCCAAACCTTTAGGTCAACCTGCACATATTTTGAATAAATTCAAAATAAATGTTCTGCTCATTGGATCAAGATGATCTTTAGATCGATCTTGCACCTCTCTGAAATAGCAATCCAATAAAAATATTGGCATCTTCATTGGAGCAACAGAACATGGATTTTGGACCTATTTGTCCAAAATTAACACCAGTGTTGGGATTCCAACCAGGTTGGGAGAAATTTTGACCCTAAATGGTTTGTCTCAGAGGATCTTATCCATAGGGTTTATAACTTTGGTAGTTCTGCGCATACACCGATCGAGGACCAGGATATTGATTCTGGGAGAACCATTGAGTTCTCGTTTGGGCATCATATGGATTTTGTTGCAAAATATAAGTAATGCCTTGGGGCGGACCTTGTACCATCAAATATTGACCTTGAGGAATAAAAGGTGGGCCTTGAGGTTGTGCGGGTTGCTGCCCCTGAAGCGGAAGCTGGCCCGACTGTTGAGGGTAGACAAGTTGTCCCTGAGGCGCAGATTGGCCTGGATGCTAAGGTTGGATGGGTTGTCCCTACGGTACAGGTTGACCTGGATGTCGAGTTTGGACAGGCTGCACCTGCGACACAAGTTGGTTTGGATGTTGATGTTGGACAGGCTATCCCTGGGGTGTAGGTTGACCTGATAGTTGAGACAGGCTAGGTTGCCCCTGAAAGCCAGGTTGGCCCAACTGCGTAGTAGAGGGTTCGCCTTGTTGTAAAAAATTTGGACCTTCCTGAATGTAAGGCTTGTTTTTTTGCACAAAAGGTTGCCCTTGAGATGGATAGGTTTGCCCTAGAGGAACATAAGATGCTCCCGATTGAACATAAGACTGACCAGTAGGACCGTAGGGTTGTCCCTGTTAGACTGAAGGTTGTCCCTGAAAAGGTTGTCCTTGTCGACCATAGGGTTGTCCCTGATGGACCGAAGTTTGTCCCTAAATGGGTTGTCCTTGTGGTCCATAGGGTTTTCCCTTAAGGTATGTGAACTGGTTGGGGTAAACCCACATTTGAGGTGTCTGAACATACAATGGACCTAGAGGATTAGGCCCATGCAAATAGATGTGATTCTCGCGCTCATCCTAATAACGCAGAGGGTTGATGGGAGCTTGCATCTGTTGAGAACTATGAGGGAGGTAATTCTCTTGCTAAATATGCAACAAATATTGTTCGTACGTCAAACCTCTAGGAATGGGCTGAGAGGAGATCAGCATACTACTAGTTGGTTGATGTAATCCCAACACATAAGGCTGTGATCCACTCACAACAGGTTTAACGGATATTGTGGAAGCAATAGGAAGTGTCCCATAAAAAACATAAGAAGACGGTAATGACAGAATCACACTGGTCGAAGGTGTGGATGAGGTCACACAAACTGTGGGTTTGGTTGGAATAGATGTGACCATGGTCAATGTAAGGGGAGTCGAAGGTGTTGGTCCTGATAAAAATGATCCCTCGAAAGGAGCTGATGTGCTTGACCATATCGAATTTTTATACAAAGATGTAGCACCAGAAATCATATGACTCATAGAATGATAACTAATCCGCAAAGAAAAAGGTTGTGAAGGTTGACTGGAGACATAAGTAAAATTCTCCATGGAAAAGGATATTCTGTCGTAGAGAGATATGTCTCCTCACTACTGATAGGACTCGTAGCATCCATGTCAGATGAAGAGATGTTGTTGGTGAAAAGGCGATGAGTGGTGGAAAACAAAGCACGTTTTAATGGTGATCCAAGAGACTCTTAAGCAATCAGTTCCGAAGGTACACGAGGAACTCTCCCTTCCCTAAGACTGGCCCAAAGGTCCGGAGGTTTCCAATTTATATAAAACGGTTCCTTCGGAGGAGACCGAGTGGCAAGGGGTTGAATAATCAGAATAATAGAACACCTATAACCTAAAAGCTAATATGTCTCTGAAGAAAATCCCAGGGGGGATTCTTCACTACGGCGCAATGAAGGGGACAACGAAACTGGTGGTTCCGCCACATTGACTTGTCTCAAAAACAAAAGAGGATAGGGACAAATGATTCCAAGCTTTCAAAACTAATCACTTAAGGAATTACTTATGAACAAGCCAAGAAAATAACTCTTAATGGGTGTGTGATCATTGGTAATCAATTTTATGCCACTGAAACAAAACTTTTCCTTTTCATATTTTAAGAGTCAAGAAAAGGGAAAAAGGTGACTCTAGTCACTTTCAATTCAAACGAGTCTGAAATGACAATTTCTCGATGATCTTTTAAATCTTTAAAGAGTCACAGAAAGATCAAAATGACTACTCAGGAGAACTAAGCAAGAGGGTGTAACAAGCTCCTGTGAACTGCAATATACACCTTGGTGATCACATTAAAGAGAAATGACCAAGGACTTAACATACGTTCAGGCAGTCTCCCCGAATGTTGTGTTCGGTGTATCATGGTTACAGGGCAACAGACTCATATTCCTAGGCATAAAGGATTGCAACCTATGAGGGTCTCCCTTTATATATGTGATGGTACCGGGAGAGCACAAGTCTATACTAGTGTTTTCTAATGCTAGATGGCGAGCGACAACTGCTAGGTTTAACGATGTCGAAACATGTCACTAGCTTAGACCTCTAAGTATGAGAATTAATTTTCAATGCTTCCTTAGGTTGATTGAGTTCATTTTAAAGTTAATCTTGAAATTATGTTGCAATTTCAAGGCCTTGCCGAATGTAGTCTCAAATCCCTATATGAAAAACTGCATGCGAAAGAACATCAATTCCATTTTATGAATAGCTAGCTAAAAGAAGGATAAGAGTTAATTAATTTCAATGATCAATCAAATGCAAGAATTATTTTCCTGATGCTATTAACACAACCAAAATTGAAAACAAAAAAAATTTCTCTTGTCGTTCACTTTGAAATGAGAAAGCTACTAATGCAAAAGAACACTTTCCATTTTCAAAAATAAAGAGAAATGATGTGAATTTCTCTCTTTTAGACAAAAGAGAAGAAATTATGCACTTATCACACTAAAAGAAAAAATAAACTAGTTTTGAGCAATTTGAACGAAATGATCAAAAACAAGGAGACCAATCCAAATTGAATATAAAATTCACTCAAAACATACGTGCATGCAAAATATAGCCTTCAAATCGACTCACTGAGCAATGTAATCTATGCTAAAGGCAAGAAAATGCAAGGCTAAGTGGACACCAAGATGACCGTTGAATTATCAAAAGACACGTAGAATTGAAAGAAAAGACCAAACAATTAGTCAACAGGAAGACTAGACTGACTCAGATTCAACCGAGAAGGCTCAGTGAGGATGTAGTCCAACAAGCAGTAGATACAACCTAGAAACCCTAGAATGACGAACCACACTGATTAGATGAGGGGAAAAAAATGAGAAGAATGAGATAGGAAAGTCAAAGCAAATCAAATGGACTAATTCAAGGGTGAAAAACCAATCTAGAGGCAAGACACACTAGCAGAACTTAGGGGGGAAGCCCAAATCCAAACCTACAGGATTCAGCGCGATTGTCCAATTGTAATCTACACTGAACAGGGGAAATTTCACCTGTAAAACATGAAACAAGCACCAATCGACGTGACTATCAAAGGAAAAGTAGCACCAAGCTATAAAAATAAGGACAGGAGAAGAAGCCACTGAGAAAAAGCGAGACTCAACACTTTGAAAATAGGTATGATGGCTTAAAACAATCAGACAAGGAAAACAAAGTAAAAAAGTGGTAACACGACCAAAGTTGGACAAACAAGCCAAACACTAGTTGAACAACGAGAGGTGAAAGACACACTAATTCCCCAGTTTGGTTTCCAAAATGTTGTGTAGGAAAATTCCATCTGCAGACAGAGGTGATCCCTCTAACCCTAGGGTGGGTCTAGCAACAAGGGGACATGCTAATTCTCTGGATTCCTAGTGTATAAGTGAAAAACGGACTAGGATAGATGACCCACCTTGGTCCAAATCTTTTGTTGTAGTGTGTGGCAGCGATCTTCTTATCTTTGTCCTCGTGCTTTGCGTTCAGTCAACGATGGTGTCCATGCATCAGCAAAAAGATCAAGTGAAAGATGATATCATATGAGAACATACATCTATTTATAACTATTCGGTTAGTCAAGGAGAACCAAACATTTTTCATATAATTAAACAAAAAATTGGAACCAGAACTTAGCCATGTATTATTAGTGTTTAAAGAAGAAATTTTACAACATTATGCTTCGACATCGTAGGCCTCCTTCGACGAGTTCAGTCAGGTACGTCTCAAGCATTCGTTGTCGACTCAGATGAGGCAACAGGCTAAACTCTCTCTTGACAATGGGGTATTCTCTACTTCCTTCTCACCAGCTATGAGTGTTTAGATATTCTACTGTTTCAACTAGCTGGTCTAATGTAAGAGGAAGTATATATAGGAGGAGAGGAGGAGGTTCAAAATCCCTCATAAGGTGGAGAGAAGGTCTATCTCTTTGGAGAGGTTTCACAATTGTAGGAAACAAGAAGCCAAAGGGACAAACTTGACATTATTCAGTCGAACAAACCATGATGACTCCGCTCATGAAGTTATTTAGCATGAAAACTTCATTTGTATTTAAAAAAAAATTCAAAAACAGCTCAGCACGGGCACCCCATTGAGACAAAGCACCAATGGTCATGGGCTCTAGTGCTAATTTCCTCATGGGCGGGAGACTATAACTGCTTACCAGCGCTGACCCAAAATCATGTGTTTTTGGAGGTCTGCTTGAGGAATGGCCAATAGATAATGTGTTCAGAACATGCCAAAGGACATAATGACATTAATAGGAATGCATGAATTTACACAGAGGTTACGAAAATAATCCTCCAATCTTCGGGATGGGAATTTCAGGCACGGTGACAAAGTACTGCGTAACACTTTTTCTACCATGTTTGATGTTGTGGTAGCAGCCATAGAAGAAGCCAAGGATTTGGAAACATTGATAGTTGATTAGTTAATGGGATCGCTTCTATCACATCAGGCAAGGATAGACAAAAATACACATTCCACTCTAAAAACTGCTTTCAAAAGTTAGGTTTCTATTTCAAGAGACAGAGGTCGAGGAAGAATTCGATCAAGAGGTAGAGGATGAGGCGGAAGATATGGTAGTCAGAGAGATGGTCAAAAAAATAATGAACAAGAAATTGGAAGCAACAACAAAAAATTCAACAATAATCAATGTTTTGACAAATCAAATATGAGATATTATTATTGCAACAAATTTGGTCACTATGCCCGTAATTGCAAGAAGAGGATAGCTGACCAAGGAAACGAAAGAGATAATGTTAGTACAGAGAGTGTTAACTCCATGTTCCTAGCTTGCCATAACATGCATGAAACTTTTGATAATGTGTGTCTATTAGAGAGTGGTTGTAGTAACTGTTATGAAACCAGCTCCAAAATTAGAAGAAGAGAGAGATCAATGCCTTAGAAATTAGCCACTTCGAGGGGGAAACCTCTGATACATTACATAAATGAAAAATTCTTGGATGTTACTAATTAAAAAACCTTCTTATATATATAGGAGTCCATGGGGCCACAATATAATCCTAGCCGACCTATGAATAATAATGTAAGGGAACAATAATAACAATATGGGGGTTACAGGGGTACAAAAATAACAATAATGGGGCTACACTAATAATGATAAGGGACTACACTAGTAATATGGGGACCTAACATGCCCCTCTCCTTCAAAAAAAAGTTTTCCTAAATGCTTGAGTAGCTCTCGATGCTTCTGTATAAAATTCTCATCCTCCGATGTAGAATCTTCAGTGGGCAAATTTTTCCACTTGATGAGATACTCTAAAATTGATAGATTTCGTAGCTGTCGAGTTCTTGTTTCCATGACTGTTTTAGGCTCCAATATGATTTTTCCTTCCTCATCAAGTTCTAGAAATATTTCTTGAACTGGAATTTTGTCACCAATAACTTTCTTTAAGCATGAAACATGGAAAGCCGGATGCACTCGCAAAGAAGCAGGAAGCTCCAATTTGTATGTCATGGTACCAATATTTTGCAACACCTTGTAAGGACCATAGTATTTTGGCGATAATTTATTGTTCTTCTTATCTTTCTTGAGGGAAATTTGCTTTTATGGTTGTATCCGTAAAAATACCCAGTCTCCTACATCAAAACTTCTCTCGCTGCGATGTTGATATGCCTGTTGTTTATTTTTATTTTGTGCCACATTTAGGTTATCCTTTAAGAGTTGGAGAACATGTTGTTGATGCTCCATGTGATCTTCCACTTCTTGAACCTTATAATTTTCTCTTAAATATGATGTGATGGATGGTGGATGATATCCATAAATTTCCATAAATGGGTTCATTTTTGCTGCAGTATGCAAGGAAGTGTTATACCACCATTCAGCTAGAGGTAACCACTTGAACCATTGTGTTTGTTTATGAAATACAATACAACGAAGATATCTTTCCAAACATTTGTTAACTATCTTAGTTTGACCATCAGATTGAGGATGATAAGATGAGATATGAGCTAGTTGAGTACCCAAACAAAAAAATAATTCCGTCCAAAAATTTCTAGTAAAAATGGGATCTTTGTCACTTACTATAATATTTGGGTTTCCATGTAGCTTTTGAATTGTTTCCATAAATGCAATAGCAATTGTACTTGCTTTAAATGGATAAAATAATGCACAAAAGTGTCATACTTGGTAAGTGTATCAACTACCACCATGATGAAACCCTTTTGCTTCGGACTTAGGTAAACCTGTGATAAAATCCATTGAAATATCCTCCCAACGTTGACTTGGAATGGATAAAGGTTGTAGAAGAACCAGGGTCTTAATTGTCTCGACTTTATTTTGTTGGAAAACTAAACATTTTGCCACAAACTTTTGAATATAAAATTTAAGGACATCCCAAAAAAATTATTTCTTCACCTTGTGGTAAGTTTTTAAAAATATTGAATTTCCTCCTAAAGGAGAAGTGTGCAATTCCAAAAGAATATTTTGTTTTAGTTCGGAATTATTTACAAAGATATAAGCGCTATTTGTACCATAAGGAATCATTTTTCCAACTAAATCTATCAGATGTACTAGGATCTTGCTGCAAATTTTGAATGAGTTTCCACAATTCTTCATCCTTCTTCCATTCATCCCTTGCTTCAGTGATCCAATCTGGTTGGATAATAGAAATTTCACAAATAAATGCTTGCCCCTCTTCGTCCTTTCTTGAGAATGGATCTGCAGCAACATCTAGCTTCCCTTTTTTGTATATGATTTCAAAGTCATAATGCAACATCTTTGTGACCCATTTTTTCTGCTCTTTTGAAGATAGTATTTGTTCCAAAAAGTGTTTAAGACTATCATGATCAATGTTTACCTTGAAGTGCCTTACCATTAGGTAAGGTCGACATCTATTTAGTGCATGTAGTATTTCCAACATTTCCTTCTCATAAATAGCTCTCTAGAAATACTTTCCTTTGATTGGACAACTTTCAAAAGCAATAGGTCTTCCTTCTTACATTAAAACGGAACCAATTCCATTTCCCGAGGCATCACATTCCACAATAAAGGTTTTTGTGAAGTCTGGCGTTAGCTAAGATCGGTGCTAGGCACATTACCTCTTTAACATGTTCAAAGGCCTTAGTTACTTCAGGAGTCCGTGAAATTGCATCTTTCTTCAATAATGTTGTTAGAGGTGCTGCTATTCTCCCATAATTCTTAACAAACTTGCGATAATACCGTGTCAACCCGAGAAATCCTCACAAATACTTTATGGTTGTGTGGACATTCCATTCCTTAATGGATTTAATTTTGTTAGGGTCTACCTTAACACCCTTGTGAGATAAAATATGACCCAGATATTCCACCTCTTGTACTCCAAAGGAACATTTGGACTTTTTTGCATATAATTGCTTCTCCTCAAAAAGTTTGAGGACCCTGTCACCATGTTGAACATGATCCTTCCAAGAACTGTTGTAGATTAGTATGTCATCAAAAAATACTAGAAAAAATTTTCTAAGGGTTTGAAAATGGAATTCATCAACCCCTGAAATGTAGAAGGTTCATTAGTAAGGCCAAAAGGCATTACCAACAATTCATAATGACCCTCATGAGTTAGAAATGTTTTTTTTGAATAAATTCAGTCTTCATTCTAATTTGATGATATCCTGAACGAAGATCCAACCTGGTAAAATAAATTGTGCCATGTAATTCATCCAATAATTCATCAATCACATGAATGGGAAATTTATCTTTAATACTGAGCTTATTGAGCTCCCTATAATCTGGACACATGCACCATGATCCATCCTTCTTTTGCACCAATAATATTGGAGCAGAGAAGGAACTTTGACTAGGTTGAACTATACCAGCCTCTAACATTTCTAAAATCATACGTTCAATTTCACTCTTTGGGACATAAGGATATCTGTAAGGCCTGATGATTGGAGGAACACTTCCTGGAATCAAATGAATAGCATGATCATGATCACAAATAGGTGGGAGTATTTTGGGAGTTTCAAACACCTTGGAATGATTGTCCAAGACATTTTGGAGATCTGGAGAAATATATGATTTTGATGTTGGAACTTCTAGTGAGCATAATTGTGCAATTACGCCTCGTTGTTATTTTTTCAGAAGATTTCTCATGACATTAGAGCTTATTATTTTTCCCCGATTCCCTGTGATACCCCGTAATTCAATTTCCTTTCATTCTGGAAAAAATTTGAAGAAAATTTCTTGAAAATTAAAAGCTATCGTCCCCAAAGATTGTAACTATTGTACGCCTAGAACAACATCGACACCTCCCATTGGAATGTAAATCATTGGAATATTCAATACATATTACTCCATGGTTAGATTGATATTGTGGTTTTTTCTAGAGAAATTTATAGTTCCTCCATTTGAAACCATCACTTAACATTTTGGTGCTGGGTATAGGAAAAAATTCAATTCCTTGGCTACCTTACAATGAATAAAATTATGGGTACTACCTGAATCAATTAGCACTATTACCTTTTTCTTCTTAATATTTCCTTCTATCTTGAGAGTTTGAGGAGTGGTAATTCCTACCAATGCATTACACGATATGTTCTGACTCATTTATTCTTCTTTTAGGGTTGGTTTTTGGTTTATATCCTCTTCTTTTGAAGTTTCTTGTTCATTTTCTTCCTCCTCTTCACAATCTATGTAAAATAATTTCTTCTCCGCACACTTATGACCTTTAGTGTATTTGATGTCACAACTGTAGCAAAGCCCTTATGCTCTTTTTTCTTCTAATTGTTGTGGTGTCAAACTTGTAGGTTGTGGAATTCTAGGAGTAGAAACACTTCCATCTTTATAGATGTGAGTGGTAGGCTTCCTTGTCGCCATAATTTTACATTCAAATTTTATTTCCAACCTGGATGCCTTCTCCAACAAATCAGGTTCCCAAATGCGAACATCATGTTGGATTTTATCCTTTAAAGTCCCTATGAAGACATCAATCCTGTGTTCCTCTAGAATATCATTTACCCTTATATTCAATTTTTGGAAGTCCTCAATGTGCTCCACCATTGAACCCTTTTGTTTGATATTTATCAATTGGCTAAATAAGGTGTTTCTCTTTGTATCCTCATAATGTGCTATCATTTCCTCCATAAAAATTGACAAAGTGACAATTTTTTTACAAGAGAAAAGCCATTGATACCATACAAATGTATTTTTTTCTAAATGTAAAGTTGCAATGCATACCTTTTTTGTGTTTTGCACATTATTGACATCAAAATACTGCTCCATCTATAGTATCCATGTTACAGGATCCTTGTCATCAAACTTCCTCATATCCATCTTTGGAATATGGTGGTTCTTCCATCCAACATTAGATTTTATGAAATCACGATTAACATTGATTTTTTTTTCATCATGAGTTTCCTCTAAAATTATTTCGCGATTAGGAAACATTTCTTGTATTAACTTCGTCAAGCCTTCCATGTATTCTTTTAGATCATTCTTCATGTTTTTCATGTTGTCTCTCATTTTTCCTTCCATGTCATCCATCTTAGCTTCCATGCCTTTATTCAAACCATCCATATTATTCTTCAAACCATCCATCTTCACTTCCATGCCTTTCTTCAAAACTTCCATTTCATTTTTTCTTGCTCTTTGTGAGAGCAATATTTGGTGCACTTGCTCTTGTAATTTTGATAGATCATGTTGAAATTTTTCATCTTCACGCGTCATAGTAGAGTATTATAAGGACTTAATGGGTGTTGAATTATTTTTAGGGGGAATTTTATAACCCAATACTGCTATCTATGCTCAATATGCACTTGGAATCACTTAAAACTGATTTTTCAAACAAGACTTATGCAATTTGAAAAAAATACACACCTTTTTCTTGCTTTTGACGAGCTCGATATCGAAACTGAATCATATTTTTAATTGCGGATCTTCAATCTCTAAAATTTGGTCATGTAGTATCCCTTTGAATCATCTTTCGCATGCCATAGGTCTAACCTGATTTGGATACTTCAAGGCAAAGCTATACTAAATCTCCCACAATGACATAATTATGGACTCGTTCAGTAGAGCGCACTTGTACGGTGCCACATCTCACTGTTTCCTTCTTCGGTTCTGAAATTGATACAAAGGAAACTAAATTATGTGTACTTGTGACCACTATTTATGGAATTCTAATTTGATACTCAGAGAGAGAGTTATGACGATTTTCCCAAGGTCACCTCTTTGAGATGAAATTCGGGAGCCTAAAAAAAACCTAACTTCCACAGATCATATCTATAAAAATATTGCGAACCTAGATCTGAAATTTTCACAAGACGTTACTCAGGATTTCAGCTTCTCTCTCTAAAAATTTTAGCTTCTGAAACTTCCTAGAAAACAATTTATAGCAAAAATTCCACGATGACCTATTTGGAGCAGTGAAACCCTAGAATTCAAAGCTCTGATACCGAATGTTATGAAACCAACTCCAAAAGTAGAAGAAAATAGAGATCAATGCCTTAGAAATAAGCCACTTATAGGGGAAAACTCCAATAAATTACATAAATGAATAATTCTTGGATGTTACAAATGAAAAAACCTCCTTCTATATATAGGAATCCATGGGGTCACAATATAATCCTAACAGACCTAGCAATAATAATGTAAGGGAGAAATAATAACAATATGAGGGTTACAGGGGTACAAAAATAACAATAAGGGGGCTACACTAATAAAAATAAGGGACTACACTAGTAATATGGGGACCTAACAGTAACCACATGATAGGCAACAAGAGTTTTGTTGCAAATTTGGATCAATCTGTGAAGACAGAGGTAAATTTGGGGACTTACAAGACTATGGATGTATATGGAAAAATAGTGGTAAACATTCTAACCAAACAGGGGGAGCCAAAAATAATAGCAGAGGTATATTATGTTCTTGGTCTTAAACATAATTTGATAACTGTTGTTCAATTGATGCAGAAATGACACAGAGTTATCTTTCAAGGACAAGAGTGTGTTATTTATGACAAGCCCCCAAGAAAACAGTTGATAGAAAAGGTGCAGATGGTGAGGAACATACTATTTCCTCTAATTGTAAATTATAGTGATCATTTCAGTTCTAATGATTACTGGTTATGGAAATTTCGGTTTGGACACTTGCACTTTTCTGGTGTAAGATTGTTGCAACAGAAACATATTGTTAGAGGATTACCTCCCATCAAAGAACCTGCTAGTACTTGTGTGTTTTTCATCTTGGGAAAGAAACAACATAAAATTTTTCCAAAGGGAGTTGCATACAGAGCAAAGAACTAATACACAACTCATTTGAATTTTATAACACTTTCAACTTTCTAGCTAGGTCTGTATTGATAATTTCCTTGCAAAAATATATGAAGGATAAAAACATTATCTTCCCTTATCATCTATTCCTAAAATAATCCATGTTTAACTATTTCATGCTAGGTCATATTCAATTATTTCATTTTTTACATGAGCCTATTATTGAAATATGTAATCAAAATAAATTTAATATTCTTCAACTTTGCTATTCAAATAAATTTAATATTCTTAAAATCTGCCATTTAAATAAATTTATTCTTGCATGGAAGGTCATCATCAATAAATATGCTTGCCCTAAGTTGAACTTGAAGTTGGATGATAATGGATTTTGTCTTATAAACAACTGAGGAGATGTCGATATCCATAAAATATATATGTCAATGATATATGAACATTCAAAGCCTTTGAAGTCTGACCAAAAATAAAACCCACAATCACGATGACGAGTATGAGGATTGTAATGGAGTAAACAACTCGTATGTTCTTTGAGTAGTTAGGAGAATGTATTACAAGAGTAAAGGGAAATGAATATAAGAGAATGCATGATTATATCATGTAACTTATATAAATTAATCTTATTAGTGTTTTTTTTCTATTTTATCTGCCAACGCTAACAAGCCAACGTGATCCAAGGCTTGCTTGGTATCTGGTCTAGTAAATTGACCAGAGAACCATCCTGATTATGTCATAGTTTACCTTGCCAGACAGTAATCTAGTTTCAAAAGTATTTGAATTTGATGCCATTTTTCATGTTCCTTCAATCCATGGAACGGGAGGATGCGTGATTCAACGAATGATATAAGGAGAGACGATTCAGATGACATTATGGTATATTATATGACTACTTGGACCTAAAAATTAGCGTTTCCACGATCGAGTTTCTTGCATGCAAAGTTCAAGCAAACGAGATAGAAGAAAAGCCTGAAACTATTATCACCAAACCAAATGTTCTGAGTGCATTCAACTATTTATGATCTATAGTGACAGAATTTTAGCATAAATATTGTTGTGTTTGGACTTTTAGAATTTAATGAGGAATTTTGTTTTGATTTGAATTTTCACTAATGGATAATATTTTTAATTGCTAAAATAGTGGAGTGATACTTTTCTTGATTATATTTATGTATGTTTTTTTGATCTTAGCAGCTATATCTGTGAAAGCGTTTAGTCTCAATAAAGCATCTAAGAACATTCAGGACTCCTATGGAACAAATGCTACAAGGAAATATTGTTCTAATATATTATGTAGACGTGGAAAATTTTAAATGGATACTTGATTTGGAGTTGAAAAGAGAATTATTCCAACAGGTTCAGATCCCTTACATAACTTGAATAACTGATGAAAATGAAATGTGTTTAGAGAGTCTTGGGCACAACATGCATTGCATTTACATGCAGGGACACGTAGGAGACCATCCCATCTGCATTATATATTTAGAGATACCAAAATGTTAAAATAATAATCTCTATTCTCATCCGGGCCTTTCATACGTCATGATGACCATCTTGTAATTGATTTTGATATCATTAATAAATGAATTTGGATGAGTTATTATATGTAATATCTTATCTCAAATATTAAAAATCATTCCAAGAGCATAGAAAGAAGTTTTGTAACATTTTATTTGCCAAAACTAATGACAAAAATTACGAGAAAAAGTGTTGTTTGGTTCTTTATCATTCATCATTCAGTTGAATTTATTCTCGAATTTGTAAGGATTTGTTTTCTGCCATTTTTTTCCTACTAATCATAGAATTATTTTAATATACTAGTTACATTTATGGGTAACACGCTAAATATATTATGCAATACAAGGTGTAAGATTTTGACCGATTAGATATGATTTTTTTGGGATTTAACTGTGTTAAGTAAGTAATTTATCTATGAACATTTCTATGAGAGGTGGTCATAATAGACTAATTTCTCGTGATTTTTTGAATAGTCCATTTAGCACTCATTACATCCGGTGATGCTCACAAGGGTAAAGAAGTGGGATTGAAACTAGTCAAATTAATCACATAGCATCAATTATCACTTCTGGGGTTTGCGCCCGGTAACCAGGACTTCTAGGGAGGTCACCCATCCCAGATCACCTCTAGCTCGAGCGTGCTTAACTGTGGATTTTCCCCCACAATCAATCCCACTTAGCTTGCCACCCCATTTGAAAAACCTTGACAAGTATTTTTCCTCATGAACCATTCAAGTAGAGCTCCCTTCACTCTTTGTATTTAAGTATTGAGGGGTTTTCGCAGTGCATTATATTATATATCATTTTTCTCGGATTTAATCACGTTATGAAAATTTCCATGAGAGGTAGTAATAACTCACTAATTTCTCATGATTTTTTGAATAGTCCACTTAGCACTCATTGCATAAGGTGATGCTCAACTATGCCACATAATTAAAAGGGAAATTTGAAAAGCATAAACCCTATAATTTAGTCCAAAATGACAATGAGGGCACTTTTTAAACGCAACCCTTTCAAAAATTTGCCACTGTGTAACTAAAAAAAGCGTTGATTAGTTATTATGATTTTTATTGTACACTGATATTGCAGGCTTCTCAAGCCATGTGCAGAACATCCTACCAAATAAGATTTTCTTGAAGTAGAATACATTCAATAAAAAAAATTCACTCCTAGTGATTTTCATACAATCACTGAAACCCGTTAATAATGCTTTTCAAGAATTTCCACTCCCTCGACTCATTGTAACTCCAAATATGATAATACCCATTCATTTTATTTTCAATTAACCAGATATTTCTATGGATCTAACCTCGGGTTTAGGAGGTTGCTTGTGAACCGTTATAGTGAGCACTCTATTCTCCACTGTAGCCCTTACCTAGTTCACCTTTGCATTTTCTAGGAAGCGGAAATGGCAAATAACTTTTTCATGAGAGAAAATCCAGAAAAGCTACCACGAAAGGAACAAAAATCATGTAATAGGCATGATGAATACCTAGAGGATCATCCTTGAGGTGTGCGGATTAGAAGTTTCCTTCTATTCTAGTTGAGTGTTGGAAAATTCCTAGATTCAAAAGGGTCCCCAAAATGGGGTGAGAAGGGATCGACAACGTTGGATCGTCTACCGAAGAAGGGAGGACTGAAAACAATTGATATTGAACTTATACTAGCACAACCACATTATATTTACTAATGTGGTTGATATACGCCGATAGGCGTATATCCACTACCCATCACATTAATTTATATATCAATAAATAAATATTATATATAATAATTTTATTATATTAACTTGAAATATATATATTATATATTAATAAAAATATTAATATATTAAATATATTAATTATGATTAAAATCAAAAAAATATCTTATATATATTAATAAAATTATAATAAGTATTAATAATATATATTAAAAATATTTATTAATATATTAAAAATATTAACTATATACATACTATAAATTAACTTGAAATATATATTATATATATTAATATAAAAATAATATTAATGATATATAATAATTTAATATATCATGGATGGTTATATTATTTATAAACCAAAAGAACTAATAATATATTAATAATATATATTAATATTATTATAATATTACTAATAATCACTATTAATAAATATTTGAATATTTATTTATAATGATTATTATTAATATTACTAAATAAATATTAAAATATTATAATATTATTAACATATATTATTAATATTATATATTAATAATATTATAATATTACTAATAATCATTATTAATAAATATTTGAATATTTATTTATAATGATTATTAGTAATATTATAATATTATCAATATATACAAAAATATTTTATATATATTATTAATATTATAATAAGTATTAATAATATATATTAAAAATATTTATTAATATATTAATAATATTAACTATATACATACTATAAATTAACTTGAAATATATATAATATTTATTAATAATATTTATTAATATAAAAATAATATAAATAATACATAACATTTTAATATTTATTTATATATTAATATCATAGATGGTTATTTTATTAATAAACCAAAAGAACTAATAATATATTAATAATATTATAATAATATATATTATATATTAATAATATTGTAATAATATTATAATATTACTAATAATCATTATTAATAAATATTTGAATATTTATTTATAATATATATTAATATATTAATAATATTAAACTCAAGAGAGTAATAAACCATATGAAACAATATTTAAAAACAAAAAACCTAAGAGATTAATAAACCCTAACAATTAATATTTTAAAGTGAAGATATTAATAACCCCAAGGGATAATTAATAATACAAACTCAATATCATCATAAACCAAATGTTTAAATATTATAAACCATAGGAATTGGTGAACCCAAGGGATAAATATTATAAACATAAGGGATCAATATTAAAAACACAAGAGATTAATAAACCGTAAGAATTGATGTTTTAAACTAAAAAACCTAATAAATTAATAATCCATAAGAATCAATATTTTAAACATAAGATATTAATAAACCAACGAGATTATTAACATTATAAACCAAAAGAACTAATAGACCCAAGGGTTTAATGTTATAAAGCAAAGGAATCAGCGAACCCAAGGGATAAATATCATAAAGCTAACGGATGAATATTATAAACAATAAAGATTAATAAACCCTAAGAATTAATATTTTAAACTGAAAAATATAAGAAATTAACAAACCCTGAGAATTACTATTTTAAACTCAACAGAGTAATAAACCGAATGTGTGATTAACATTATAAACCAAAAGAACTAATAAACCCAAGGGTTTAATATTATAAACCAAAGGAGTCAGTGAACCCAAGGGATAAATATTAAAAACCTAAGGGATCAATAAGGCTAAGGGAAATATTAAAAACAATAGAGATTAATAAAACCCAAGAGTTTAATACTATAAACCAAATCAATTGGTGAACCCAAGGGAAAACCATTACCCAAAAAATTATAAACCAAAGGAATTGGTGAACCCAAGGGAATTGATTTAAACATTGAGACAATTGTTGTCACAATGCGATGTTGGACCAATATGACCAAGGTTGGCCATGGGTGATTTTCATATTGAGACAATATTTTTCAGAATGTGACATTTGATCATGGATGACATTGATCGATTATTCATATTATAAACCAAAAGAACTAATAAACCCAAGGGTTTAATATTTTAAACCAAAGGAATTGGTGAACCCAAGGGACAACCATCACCCAACAAATTATAAACCAAAAGAAATTGGTGAACCCAAGGGAATTGATTTAAACATTGAGAGAATTGTTGTCACAATGCGACGTTGGACCAACTATGAGCAAGGTTGGCCATGGGTTATTTTCATATTGAGACAATATTTTTCAGAAAGTCACATTTGATCATGGATGACATTGATCTATTATTCATATTATAAACCAAAAAAACTAATAAACCCAAGGGTTTAATATTATAAACCAAAGCAAGTGGTGAACCCAACGGAAAATCATTACCCAAAAAATTATAAACCAAAGGAATTGGTGAACCCAAGGGAATTGATTTAAACATTGAGACAATTGTTGTCACAATGCGACGTTGGGCCAAGTATGACCATGGTTGGCCATGGGTGATTTTCATATTGATACAATGTTTGTCAAAATGCGACATTTGATCATGGATGACATTGATCGATTATTCATATTATAAACCAAAAAAACTAATAAACCCAAGGGTTTAATATTATAAACCAAAGGAATTGGTGAACCCAAGGGACAACCATTACCGAAAAAATTATAAACCAAAGTAATTGGCGAACCCAAGGGAATTGATTTAAACATTGAGACAATTGTTGTCACAATGCGACACTGGACCAACTATGACCAGGGTTGGCCATGGGTGATTTTCATATTGAGACAATATTTGTTAGAATGTGACATTTGATCATGGATGACATTCATCGATTATTCATATTATAAACCAAAAGAGCTAATAAACCCAAGGGTTTAATACTATAAACTAAAGGAATTGGTGAACCCAAGGGACAACCATTACCCAACAAATTATAAACCAAAAGGAATTGGTGAACCCAAGGGAATTGATTTAAAAGATTGAGATTATTGTTGTCACAAATGCTATTACTGGGATCATAATCTATGACCATGGTTGGCCATGGGTGATTTTCATATTGAGACAATGTTTGTCACTTCTATCAAAACATATGATCGGGATAACATTGATTTAGTTATTCATATTATAAACTAAATAAATTAATAAACCCAAGGGTTTAATACTATAAACTAAAGGAATTGGTGAACCCAAGGGACAACCATTACCCAACAAATTATAAACCAAAAGGAATTGGTGAACCCAGGGGAATTGATTTAAACATTGAGACAATTGTTGTCACAATGTGACGTTGGACCAACTATGACCATGGTTGGCCATGGGTGATTTTCATATTGAGACAATATTTGTCAGAATGTGACATTTGATCATGGATGCCATAGATTGATTATTCATATTATAAACCAAAAGAACTAATAAACCCAAGGGTTTAATATTATAAAGCAAAGGAATTGGTGAATCGAAAGGAAAACCATTACCCAACAAATTATAAACCAAAGGAATTGGTGAACCCAAAGGAATTGATTTAAACATTGAGAAAATTGTTGTCACAATGCGACGTTGGACCAACTATTACCATGGTTGGCAATGGGTGATTTTCATATTGAGACAATATTTGTCACAATGTGACATTTGATCATGGATGACATTGATCATTTATTCATATTATAAACCAAAAGAACTAATAAACCCAAGGGTTTAATATTATAAACCAAAGGAATTGGTGAACCCAAGGGAACAACCATTACCCAACAAATTATAAACCAAAAGGAATTGGTGAACCCAAGGGAATTGATTTAAACATTGAGACAATTTTTGTCACAATGCAACGTTGGACCAACTATGACCATGGTTGTCCATGGGTGATTTTCATATTGAGACAATGTTTCTCATAATGTGTCATTTGATCATGGATGAAATTGATCGATTATTCATATTATAAACCAAAAAAACTAATAAACGCAAGGGTTTAATATTATAAACCAAAGAAAGTGGTGAACCCAACGGAAAATCATTACCCAAAAAATTATAAACCAAAGGAATTGGTGAACCCAAGGGAATTGATTTAAACATTGAGACAATTGCTGTCACAATGCGACATTGGACCAACTATGACCAGGGTTGGCCATGGGTGATTTTCATATTGAGACAATATTTGTCAGAATGTGACATTTGATCATGGATGACATTGATCGATTATTCATATTATAAACCAAAGGAACTAATAAAACCCAAGGGTTTAATATTATAAACCAAAGGAATTGGTGAACCCAAGGGACAACCATTACCCAAAAAATTATAAACCAAAAGGAATTGGTGAACCCAAGGGAATTGATTTAAACATTGAGACAATTGCTGTCACAATGCGACGTTGGACCAACTATGACCATGGTTTGCCATGGGTGATTTTCATATCAAGACAATGTTTGTCAGAATGTGTCATTTGATCATGGATGAGAATGATCGATTATTCTTATTATAAACCAAAAAAAATAATAAACCCAAGAGTTTAATATTATAAACCAAAGGAATTGGTGAACCCAAGGGAAAACCATTACCCAACAAATTATAGACCAA
Source organism: Pinus albicaulis (assembly GCA_034641835.2). NCBI lineage: Eukaryota > Viridiplantae > Streptophyta > Pinopsida > Pinales > Pinaceae > Pinus > Pinus albicaulis. The sequence goes on along the minus strand of CM076577.1, from coordinate 147,440,015 downwards.
AGGAATTGGTGAACCCAAGGGAATTGATTTAAACATTGAGAAAATTGTTGTCACAATGTGACGTTGGACCAACTATGACCATGGTTGGCAATGGGTGATTTTCATATTGAGACAATATTTGTCACAATGTGACATTTGGTCATGGATTACATTGATTGATTATTCATATTATAAACCAAAAGAACTAATAAAGCCAAGGGTTTAATATTATAAACCATAGGAATAGGAAAACCCAAGGGAAAATCATTACCTAACAAATTATAAACCAAAGGAGTTGGTGAACCCAAGGGAATTGATTTAAACATTGATACAATTGTTGTCACAATGCGATGTTGGACCAACTATGACCATGGCTGGCCATGGGTGATTTTCATATTGAGACAATGTTTGTCGAAATGTTACATTTGATCATGGATGACATTGATCGATTATTCATATTATAAACCAAAAAAACTAATAAAACCAAGGGTTTAATATTATCAAACAAATTAATTGGTGAACCCAAGGGAATTGATTTAAACATTGAGACAATTGTTGTCACAATGCGATGTTGGACCAACTATGACCATGGTTGGCCATGGATGATTTTCATATTTAGACAATATTTGTGAGAATGTGACATTTGATCATGGATGACATTGATCGATTATTCATATTATAAACCAAAAGAACTAATAAACCCAAGGGTTTAATATTATAAACCACAGGAATTGGTGAACCCAATGGAATTGATTTAAACACTGAGACAATTCTTCTCACAATGCGACGTTGGACTAACTATGACCATGGTTGGCCATGGGTGCTTTTCATATTGAGACAATATTTGTTAGAATGTGACATTTGATCATGGAAGACATTGCTCAATTATTCATATTACAAACCAAAAGAACTAATAAACGCAAGGGTTTAATATTACTTAAACCAAAGGAATTGGTGAACCCAAGGGCTTGATTTAAACATTGAGACAATTGTTGTCACAATGCGATGTTGGGATCAACTTTGACCATGGTTGGCCATGGGTGATTTTCATATTGAGACAAATTTCGAATATGACATTTGATCATGGATGACATTGATCGATTATTCATATTATAAACCAAAAGAACTAATAAACCCAAGGGTTTAATATAAACCAAAGGAATTTGTGAACCTATGGGAATTGATTTAAACATTGAGACCATCATGGTTTTAATGCGACGTTGGACCAACTATGACCATGGTTGGCCATGGGCGATTTTCATATTGAGACAATATTTGTCAGAATCCGACATTTGATCATGGATGACATTGATCGATTATTCATATTATAAACCAAAAGATTTAATAACCCAAGGGTTTAATATTATAAACCAAAGGAATTTGTGAACCCAAGGGAATTGATTTAAGCATTGAGACATTTGTTGTCACAATGCGACGTTGGACCAACTATGACCATGGTTGGCCATGGGTGATTTTCATATTGAGACAATATTTTTCGGAATGTGACATTTGATCATGGATGATATTGATCGATTATTCATATTATAAACCAAAAGAACTAATAAAACAAAGGCTTTAATATTATAAACCAAAGGAATAGGTGAACCTAAGGGAATTGATTTAAACATTGAGACAATTGTTGTCACAATGCGACGTTGGACCAACTATGACCATGGCTGGCCATGGGTGATTTTCATATTGAGACAATATTTGTTAGAATGTGACATTTTATCATGGATTCAACATTGATTGACTATGGCTAATGCTAATTAACAATGGTTTCTCATGGTTGATTTTCATATTGAGTCGGTGTTTTTCATAATGTGAAATTGGACCATGCATTAGTATTAGAATCTAGGACAAATATTTGAACCCCAATATTTGGGGAACCTAAGGGAAAAATATTAAGAGCATAAGAGATCAACAAGGCGAAGGGATACCTATAAAAAACAAAAAAAAATAGTAAAGGCTAGGAATAAATATTTTAAATACAAATGAATGAGAAACTCACATGATTAATAATGAGATTAATAAATCTTAGGATTCAATATTTTAAATGAAAATCATTGTTAAGGTCACAAGATTATTAATATTATAAAGCGAGAGAAATAAGCATGGTTTATGAGTGATAGTAATTGAGTTTGTTGGAAATGTTTAACCATATTTAATTAAAATGATTAGCATGTAAATATTATTAATTATTAAAAGTAATATTAGTAGTATTTTTATTAACATCATTAATGATAATATCATTGATACTTTTAATCATATTGTTAGAGTGAATAAAAGTTTAAATCTAATTTTATTAATAATTATATTGTTAATTATTAAAAAATAAATAGCATTTTTCTTATTTATCAATATTAATGTTAATATTAATTTTTATAACAATATTAATATTCTTAATAATAATAATATTACAATGTAAATATTATTATCTTAATAATACTCAATATCAAAAATTTAAAAATTTTGAAACTTTATTAAGATTCTTAATATTACAAATATTATTTTTTAAACATTATTAATATTGTATTTAACGGTATTATTAGTAATATTTCTTTAATACTAATTTCAATTCTTATTTTAATAATAATAATAATAATAATAATAATATTAGAATATAAAAAATAACCATGAAAATGAAAATGTGGATATTAATGAAAATGTAAATATTAGAATGTAAGTATTATTAATTATTATTACTAAACTTAATAGTATTTATATTAATAACATTAATTACAATATCATTAATACTTTAATCATACGGTAAAAGTGAATAAGAGTTTTAATTTTTATATTGTTATTAATAATTATATTGTTAATTATTAAAAAATTAATATTATTAATTTTATTTATTAATATTAATATTAAGATTATTACAATAGTTTAAATTTATATGTTTAACATGTGTATTTATTATTAATATTAATTAACATTAAAAGAGGTATTCACCAAAGTTTGGCCTTGGTACACGTTAACCAACACCATCATGATTATAATCAAATTGTTTATATTTAATATTTGTATACTAAATTATGTATATTTTAAAATTTAAGATATATATATATATATATATATATATATATTAAAATTAACAAATAAAAAAACTTTATTAAAATTTTTTCCTATATTTCAATAAAATAAATATTATTATTTATATAAGTTATAATCAAGAAATTGTACAAAAGATGTCTTTTTATTTAAAATTAACAAATAAAAAAACTTTATTTAAAGTTTTTCTTATATTTCAATAAAATAAATATTATTATTTATATAAGTTATAATCAATAATCAAGAAACTCTGCAAAATATGTCTTTTTATTAATAATAATAAAATATGTTTTTCTAAAAATTAGTAATGGTTAAAATTATATTTCAAAAAACAATATTAAAAATTATAGACTCACTTTTCTCTTTGAGAGAAATAAAATAATTATTTTGCATGCATTATAATATTTCACATATATAGTTTTATATAAAGTATATATATTCTTTTTTTAATTAATTTAACCAAATATGAATTATAACATTAACAATTAATCCAAAATATTTTAAAAATATAATATCATACCATATCATTGTTTTGGGCATCCAGAAAGGGTTACAGTAAAAATCTATCATACTATATCATTGTTTTGGGCATCCAGAGAAGTAATAAAGGGTTGCAATAAAATTTATTAAGCCAAGGTTACAACCACAATTACACTACAGCGCACGTGAAAAAGTTATTGAAATATTATGGACTTCAAGAATATTTAGAGCAGAAAGAATGGCTTGCAATAAAATCTATTAACCCGAGATTATAACCACAACTATTCACTGTGTCAATCTCCTAACGAAATTGTTGAAATTTACACCTAGAGTACAAACTTTTTTTCTATGCACCTGGTAGTGCCCTATGCCAAAAATGCATGAAGATGACCTCATTTAATTGCTCTAAATTAGTCAACCCTATTTTACGGCCAAATAATTCGAAATGGCCATTAAAATCAAAATAAATAAGCATTGAACATAGAAAAAAATCGTTTAAATTGTGGTTCTTATAAGCTTTGACGCTGGGAAAACATGTATAGTTGAATGCTAGGTTACCGTAGGCTGCTAGCCTGAGCCAATCTCTTCAGTTACTTTCCGATTGCACATCTTGCAAGCACGGTACCACAATGGTTGATCAGGCTTAATAAAGCTGATATATATACTCTAACATTGAAGTAGGTTGGCTGGGCAAAGGCAAAAGCGAAACAATTAACCAAAACTAAGCAGCATTCTATCGTCTAAATTAAAAACAATAAACATAAATATACTAAGAGAGATAGGTTATTGTGATCAATAAATGATCTAATGGGAGGAGCAAATTTTGACACATTATAAATTATACCATTGTACGTTGTCACAGAAAGAAATCTTAACACATTATAAACATATATATATAGATTAAAATACACTAAAACTAAAGTACAATACTCAGTAAGGATGGATGGGATAATCTAAACAAGACAGAGTAGAAATGTACAAAAAAATATTGTCATAAAACTACACAATATACTCTGTCCATAATGTTGTGTGGCATGGGAAGCGGAAAGAAAGACGAAATAAACGACTATCCCTGGTTCCTTTGAGAGTAAAAGAGGCCTGGGAACTATTGAGAAGTAGCAGTGATCATGCTTTACCATCTCAAATGAATCTGCTGAAAAATTCTGACATGACATAAATGAATTATAGAGAGGGAGAAAAGGACGTAGATTATAATTATTGAAATGAATTAAACTATATATATGTATATATATATGTGAAAAGCATGAGGTAGAGGAAATTAATAATATTTACCTGCAATTAAAAGAAGCCATAACCCATCAATCATTAAGAAAAAGTAGTGAGTGTTCAATGCTCAACCGCGCTTCTTTTGATATTGTTTGCTCCAACAGAGGATGATCCAAGTGCCTCCACCTCTATCTCATGCTGACGCAGCATAGAAACACACTCAGATTCATGCATACCTAAAACAAATGTCATAGAAATACAATGATACGAACCTTTCCTTCACCTACAGAAGGCTTAACGATTTGGGAAAGAAATGCACGCTCAGAATACAAGGACCTAGAACCAGCCCTTGGAGTCCCGCTAGGAAGTGTGGATGCAACGTGCGCCATCGATGAGCCCTTTCCATCTGTGTCATACCTGCGAGGCAATAGAGTATGAAGGATTACATGTGGTGTTTACTAAGCGATACAACCGGTGTCGAGGGACATGTATGGATCGAGTAAAACTGGCAGCTGTTAGAGAGTGTAGTGTCCATCTTTCGACCTTCCACGAGACATCCAAAAGAAATATGGGCCATGGATGGACGCATGCAAGCATTCCACGTGTAAATTGTGTACAAACTCAACAAAGCGTTTCCTTCACTGTAGTTAAAACCATCACGCATGCATTGATAATTTGAACCATCATGCATAATGGCCCCAGCCTGCGCAGCGTCTACCATCCACATGGTATCCCATGTTTGCCACATGGCATCCCATGGTATCAGTCTCTTTTCAGATTTCACCCGAATTTGATAGGTGGTGGTCAATAAATGGGATAGTAAATTTTTAATTATGTTTTGTAAAAAAATAATTTAAGTATGGTTTAAACACGTGATTTAGATATGCAAGGAAGTTAATTTTTTGAATTTCATCCATTGATTTAGTGGCGACGACCAGAATATACTGGCATATTTCAATCTATACCATCAGATCAAAAAGATTAATTAGCCTAATCACAAAAGATTCTCCTTCCGATAAAGGGATACGCCTATCAGCGTAATTTTCAGCACCTAACGAATATTACCCTTACTTTGATTACGTCATTCACTCTAGTCGACAGAGGGAGTGCGTAGATAAGAAGTGAGGACTGAAAGTAGATACTGTAGAACGTATCTTATCAGCACCGGATGAATCTTATCCTTACTTTTATTACTCCCTGCACCCAAGTCGACGGAGGGAGTGCGTAGACAGGTAGCTGAAATTGACTAACCCCTAATCGTGGTTTGAGAGATTCTAAGAAACTGGGCATAATTTCAAATCTAGAAATGCAGAGAATCCACGACGAAAAGGAACAAAAACCATGTAATAGGCATGATGAATACCTCGAGGATCAACCTTGAGGTGTGCGGATTAGAAGTTTCCTTCTAGTCTAATTGTGTTGGAAAATACCCAGATTCGAAAGGGTCCCCAAAATCGAGTGAGAAGGGATTGACAACATTGGATCGTCTATTGAACAAGCGATGAGTGATCTTATCAGCACCAGATGAATCTTACCCTTACTTTGATTACTCCCTTCACCCCACTCGACGGATGGAGTGTGCAAACAAAAAGTGAGGACTGAAAGTAATTACTATAGAACTTTTCTTGTCAACACCAGATGAATCTTACCCTTACTTTGATTACTCCCTTCACCCCAGTCGACAAAGGGAGTGCGTAGACGGGTAGCCAAAACTGACTAACCCCCCAACCCCGGTTTGAGATATTCTGAGAAAGTAGGCATCATTTCAGCCATATTAGTGCATTTGTGCTATCTCCCTCTCTCAATATAAAGGCACGAAGGCAAACGGTTAAAATAAGTTTCCTAGGAGTTAAACGTTGTTAATTATTATTAACTATTAACTGACTACTACCCTAATACTACTATTAACTAACTATTAATCTCATAGTTGACTATTGTTCAATCGTCTAACTTTAAATCTAAAAGTGCATAATGGTGCAAGATAGCACCTAAAAGAGTCTTTAAGAACATCTTACAAAATAAATATATATTCAATTTAATTTATAATTAGATATCAAAATTAAATAGTGTACATCTACCTGAATATAGTCTATTTTAAGTTTTAATAATCACTAGTCATAACAGATTAAGATAATTTAATGTATGTATATTCATAAAAAAAAAAAATAACATCATTTAATATTATTTTTAAAAAGATAATCATTATTATTAAACTATGTAATTTTTACCAAACAAATCTCTTTTAACAAAATATTTATTTTAATTTACTAATATAAAACAAATTAAATTAACAATAATAATGATAATTTTATTTTAAAATTATAAAAATAAATATGTGAAAACTTTTCTTTATAAAATAATAAATTAAAAACCTCACTCATAAAAATCTACTATACTGCTCAGTGATAAAAATATACTATTCTCATAAGTTGAAACCCTTACAAATTCCATTTAATTACGTTGAATTATAATCATTTACTAAAAATGTTAATTAACATTCCAATTTTAATTAAATGTTAAAAAAATAAACATTAAATTCATTCCTTTATCGTCAAGCGTCCAAAAAATGATTTCTTATTTTTAAGTTGAAAATAATAATAGTTTGTGGTTTTTTAAAGCTGGAAGGCGATAATTTCACGTAAATTTAAATATTTAAATCATCAGAGAGAGTTGATAAATCTTTAGCTGTTTACCCTCCTTTCGAATCCGAACACCAAGTCAAAAACCACTTTTTATTATACATCGTCATTATATAAGAACCTTATGGTGAGATTGTTTATTCGCAGCGAAAGTGCTATGTTCCTTTTGCTGCAGATGTCATTTTGCCTATTTTGATGTTTCCTGTTTTCGCAGATATGATGATTATATATTTTCTGTAAATGTAACCGCTTATATTAATATTAGAACTGTTCTTTTTCTCAAAAAGAATTGGGAAAATTCTAAACATTTTTATTTTGGATTTTCCATCCATATTTAACATTATAATTTAGTTATTTAATATTTAGTTTTACTGAAATTACATTTTTATATTATGTGTATTGTATCTTTTTCATATATAAATAAATGTATGGCTTTGGAAAGAAAAAAATATTGTATTTAGATGATTTTATTGATATTTATAATTCCTAACCATTTTATTTCAAATCTAAATTTACATTTTATATGGAATTGAGGAAAAACATCAATAAAATATTATAGAATATAATAATTAAACTATATATTTGGCATTACACTTGATAAATATAATATTTATAATACATTAAAATTCAAAAGCAATTCATAACCTATAATCTTATGATCAAGGGGAATACTCCCTATCCTATCCTTTTGATCGAAGCTCGCATGTTCCCCATTGAAAGAAGGGCTATGTTTAGATATTTGATGTATAAGAGGAAGCTTTACAACATGGAATCCAAGAGGCTCCCAAAAATTACTTCTAACTTTATTCAAAACCCCCACCTGCACCTCAAGTGTGGGTGACATAAGGATGCCCAGTCTTGCCTCAACCATTGGGGGATTAAGGAGGAGATCATCATGGGAAGAAAGGATAGTGTCAAAGATACTATTACCTCCAATTTTAAGGACAAGTTCTGAATGATAAGTAGATGGAGGGTAAATTAAAGCTACGATGCCATAAGGAGGTGATCAAACCCACCCTTGATAACTAGAATTATCTCTTTGTTGACCAACATTAAGAAGAAAATGAACATCGATAGGATAATAACTAATTCTCATAAGCTTTGAAGTGAAGTTGGGTGGTGGTCTACTCCCAAGACTCCCTAGGATGCTATAATCTGTTAGATTTGTGATACTAAGATGATGGAAGATGAAAAAAACTTCCTTTTAGACTTCCTGGCTCTTACTCACATCCGCTCTCAATTCCCTATCATCATCCACACCTCCAACCTGCTTGAGTTATTAAGCCAACCCAACTATATTGATCTTGGAGCTCTTCTTTCCCTTCTCCTTGGTCATAGAATTTTTTTTTTGAAGAATCACAATTAGACTTTTTTTTCTTTTCTTGAGGCCTTATAGACCACATTGGTCTTAGTGGATGTTAATCATCATCATCAGTATTAATTATATTTATTAATATAAATATTTTTAAATAATTATTGTTCATTAATTAAATATTGTTAATTAATATATTAATATTGTTAATTAATTAGTTAAAATTTATATTTATTAATAAAAATATTGTTAATTATTTAAATAATAAATAATTCATTTAATTATTAAACAGTTATTTCATTCATTATTAATAATTAAATATAAATAAATAATTCATTTCATCATTAAATAGTTAATTCATTCCTTATTAATAATTAAATATAGACCAATAATATATTAATTATTAATAATTAATATTTATTAATAATAATTAATAGTTAATATTTATTAATAATAATTAATAGTTAATATTTATTAATAATAATAATTATTTATTAGTTAATATTTAATAATAATAAAATGATTATTATTAATTATTATTCATTAATTAATAATAATAAAATAATTATTATTATTTATTAAATTCTAGAAATAATATTATAAACCCTATCAATATTATTATACCCTTGAATTATGAAACCTTAGATTAATAAACCCAAGAGATTGATATTATAAATCCAAGGCACTGATAAATCCAAGGGATTAATATTGTAAACCCAAGTTATATAAACCCTTAGATAAATATTATAAACCCTAAAAGAAACATGATTGACCACATGTGACAATGGTTGATTTTCATATTAAGACAATCTTTGTCACAATGTGCTATTGGACCATGGTTGACCATGGTTGATTTTCATATTGAGAGAATGTTTCTCACAATGCAACATTGGATCCTAGTTGACTATGGTTGACCATGATTGACGATGGTTCACGATGGTTTATTTTCATTTTGAGACAATATTTGTCAGAATGTGACGTTGGACCAAGGTTGACCATGATTGTCACAATGTGACATTGTACCATGAGGGAATATTTGACGCAATGTGACCATGATTATTAACCATGGTTGACCATGACTAATTTTCATATTGAGACAACCTTTGTTGAAATGAGACATTTGACCATGGTTTATGATGGTTGACCATGGTTGGCTATGATTGACAATGATTGACCATAATAGTTATTATAAACTCAAGGGATTAATATAATAAACCCAAGGGATTGATATTATAAACCCAAGGGATTCATATTATAAACCCCAAATAAAATTAAACCCAGGGGATTAATATTATAAACCCAATGTATATAAACCCTACGATAAATATTGTAAACACTAAAATAAACACGGTTGACCATGATTGACCATGGTTGGCTATGATTGAGCATGGTTGACCATTATTGATATTATAAACCCAAGGGAATAATATACCCAAGTGATTAATACTAAAACCCCAAGATATTATGAACCCACGGGAATATTATTAAACCCAAGGGACTAATATTATAAACCCAATGTATATAAACCCAAGGGATTAATAAGCCCAATGAATTTGTATTATAAACCTAATGGATTATAAACCCAAAGGATTTATATTAAACCCTAGGATTATTATTATTATTATTATTATTTAATTTAAGGTCACAACCAAGCCAATCACCAAAATGGTGTATGAGACTCCCTTGTTTGTGGGACAAGGGACCCACCTTAGCGCAATGATTTGAATGCTAATTCTATGGAGGAATACATACTCTACCCCCTCTGGTTTTGAACTTGTGACCTCTTAGGATGAAACTAATGCTCAACCATTAGGCCCATTCAAATCTTATCAATATTATTATACCCTAGAAGTATGAGACCTTAGATTAATAAACCGAATGGATTGATATTATAAACCCAAGGAACTAATAAGCCCAAGGGATTAATATTGTAAACCCAAGCTATTTAAACCCATAGATAAATATTATAAACCATAAAACAAACATGGTTGACCATATATGACGATGGTTGATTTTCATATTGACAAAATATTTGTCACAATGCTTTATTGAACCATGGTTGACGATGATCAGTTTTTATATTGAGAGAATATTTCTCACAAAGCAACATTGGGCCATGGTTGACCATGATTCACGATGTTTCATGATTTTTTTATTTTAATATCGATACAACATGTCTCAGAATGTGACATTGGACCAAGCTTGACCATGGTTGTCACAATGTGACCTTGGACCATGAGATAATATTTGACACAATGTGACCATGGTTGATTGTCATATTGAGACAATCTTTGTCGAAATGCAACGGTTGACCATAGTTGACGATGGTTGACCATGGTTGGATATGATTGACCATGGTTGATCATGAACCCAAAGGAATAATAAACCCAAGGGATTAATACTAAAACCCTAAGTGATTATGAACCCAAGCAAATAATATTAAACCTAAGGGACTAATATTATAAACCCAAGGCATATAAACCCTATGATCAATATTGTAAGCACCAAAACAAACATGGTTTCTCATGATTGTCCATAGTTGAACATGATTGATATTAGAACCCAAAGGGATTAATACTAAAGCCCCAAGGGATTATGAACCCAAGGGAATATTATTAAACCCAAGAGATTAATATTATAAAGCCAAGGTATTTAAATGTTACAAATTTATTTGTCACCATGCTCATTTTCCTATCCCTGCTCCTGAAATGCCCCGTGACGAATCCTATGCAATGTTTCCATCATCAAGAAATATGTTGACATATCCCCTTGAAGATACAAGGAAGAATTCCTTGAAATATTACTGGAGAAACCTGGTCAATTCCTAGTTTCCTCGGTTAGTACCCTTCCTGGTGCCATGACTGTGGTGATGTCTTTATCCCAGTTTTGGCCCAGCATTTTCAGCACCCTAATTTATTGGAAAATCACATTGATTCCCTTTTTGGAAGTGCTTCCTAAAATGGAGGAGAAGCTTCAACCTTTAGAAGCTGAAGGGCAGTGAGTTGGTTGTTGAACATAGATGATAAGGTTGAGCTCTCTCATTTTATAGCCTTGATCTCATCCATGGGGTATCATCCCTTATAAATTGGGCCTTCCTCCTCCTTTCATTGGCTCACAACCTCCTTCTCCCTACTATAAATTCACATCCCTTATTCCCCCAAGTTTAGAGCTTGGTTGATCATTTTCAGACTCATCTGAAATCTCATCCTTTCACATGCTTGCATCGTTATTAAGCCTCAGTGCACAAGAGAAGGAATGATTTTGAGTTGGGTGAAGGAATCACATTTTCACCTAAGGATGCCTTCAACATCAAGGCCTGGTTGTAAGATCTCCTTTTGTAATTTATCAATAATAACATCTGATGTTTTTTTTCTATATCTGTCTACATGATAATGCAAATATTCTAGTACTCCTTGATCTGCTACATAGCTAGTGTTTACGTTTATTATACAATGTATCTCATTTTCTTTTGTCTTCCGATCATCCATAGGTATCCGCACACCATCATTAGCAGGAAGTGGGCCTACAGGGATCATGGGTCAAGGTCACCATCAACAGATCCAAGGATAAGCGATTGTAAAAAGGTAATTATGTCTCTTTCCTATTTTTGATGTAAGCATTAGTTAAGAAATATTATTTTAGAAAGAATCTCATGTTGCTAGGCCCACTCTAGGGACAGACAAATCGCCTTTGTCTGTAGAGGGGATTATATTGAAAACATAACTCGCACCTTCGCTGGGAAGCTTCAACCTTTTAAGTTCTCCTTCCTTGAACTGATCTTGGATCAGTTTATTCGATTTATGAAATTTAAATCTTCTTAGGTCTATGTGAGCTTGTGTAAAGGTTGTTTGTCACTTCATTGTGCCGGGTCTGGTGTTTCTGTGAGACTCTTTTTATTTTTGCCTTGTTTTTAGCAACCAACGGCCTTTCTATCCTCACAGTAGTGCTGACAGCATTGTACTATATAGCACAACCGTGTTGGTTCACCTTTCAACACCCTTCTGCTCAGTACAGAAGCATTGATCTTAGCCTTGGAAAATTTTGAGTTTCCCTCCTAATTATCGAGTGTGTCCTGACCCTTGAAGGAGTCTGTGAGATCCCAATGATATCCTTGTTGTGTGTTTGACTTACCTATCCTCTCTGAGCGAGTCTATTTCATCTCTTTGAGTTGTTGTAAGTTTAACAACTTTTTCCCATTTCAAATACTCTTTGTCACATTTTTCTTGTCTTGTTTCGAAGAGAGTTGGTGTGTGCTTTGGTCATCTCTGCATTTCTGATTATTTCCCTTCGGTTCAGTGTCAAGCACAAGATTACATTTTGTTTGACGTGCAAGCCTAGAAAATTGTGTTTGTTTAAATTCAAAATAAATTGGAAGTGATTTTATTTTTCGTTTTTGATTTAGATTATTTTCGTTGTTTTAAGAAGAGTGAAAATCATTTCATTCATGCAGTCTTTAAAATAAAATTTGTTTGGTTTGATTGAAATAAAATTAAAGGGAGTTTGCATACCTTCCTTCGTTCATTTGTTTTTCTTTCATTTTAAAGTGAAAAACAAAAAATATTTTCATGCATTGTAGTGAAAGGAAAGGCATTTTCATTTACAATAAGTTGCATCTGTTGGGAAAGTGAATTCGATTTGAAAAGCTTTGCATTTTTGAAACTCTGAACTAGTTTGAGGGCATTATCATTGTTTTATTTAGTGCATTCTTGTTTGTCTCTCTTCCCTAAGCAGTTCAAAATTCATCAAAACTGAAAGCTTATTTATTACATTTAGTCTGCATCATAAGGATTCAGGTGATATTCGTTTTGAGCCTTGAAACTGAAAATTTAATCAATATCAACTTAAAATGAACCAAATTTACCTTAAGGAGCATTGAAATTAACACGAATATTTAGTGGTCTATGCTAGAGACGTGTTCCAGTGTCATTAAGCGTAGGAGTTGTCGCTAATGGTCTGCGTTACAACTCGAGGGTGATATCTCTTCCCACATATGGAAGTATATTGATGTATGATAAGTATATTAGGGGCACTCTCTTTGAAATATTATGCATTAGACAACACTACTACATAATCGAATCCCACGTACCATCGTATATATTTGGGGAGACACCATTAGGTTGCAAGCCTACCATAGGTAACCGAGTCGGTTGCCTTGTAAACTTGATACACCGAACACAACATTTGGGGAGATTACCTGCCCGTACTTCTTGGTTCTCTAGGAGGTATTTTTTAGTTCACAGATGCTTGGTAAACCTTTTTTCCTAGCTTACAACTTTTTTATTTATTTTTTATTTAATTTCTAAAATTTACTGCCCACGGAATAACATCTTACCCGTGAAAAACTCCTTAGAAGATATTAGGTTGAGACTGATGGCAACAGTTCCTGAGTTTACCAATCAAGGTATCCCCTCAGATGGGAATCTTGGTTCTTTTCATTATTTTGGAAATGTTGGTACTCCTTATATGGAAACTTTGTCCCTCTCAGGATTAACAATTGGTTAGACAACTTGGTTATTTTAAACCCCCATGGTTCCAAATGTCCAATTTTATTCTCAACCAAGTTCATCTTCACTTGAACAGTTTCAACCTCATGTTGATCCTAAATTTGACACCTCGCCTTCTGCACCTGTTTCTTCACTCCGTTCTTCCTCTTCGCCTGGTGAAACTCTAGATTCTAGTAACCATGAGGTGAAGAAGAAGACAAAGAGGAGGAAAAAGAAGAATAAAAATAAGAAAGGGAGAAACCAAGCAACCATTTCTACTAATTCAATTGATGTTCAAAAACCTTCCAATCCATCCTGCAATGTCAAATCACCTTCCAAGCTATGTAAGGATGACCACCTTCTTAGTGATTGTCCTAGCACTCCCAGGGTGTTAGAAATGTGGTCTACCAACTTGAATCAGCCTTTGTCATCGGCCTTTGGTGATCATGCTGTGAAAAACCCTAAACTAGTGAAAATAAGGCCCATGGAAAAAAGGGTAAAGTAAAATTTCCTTATAGGTTATGTGAATGGAATCATCCCATTCACCCTTTTAATTATATGGATGAAGCCTCTAAAGCATTGGATAACCTTACAGCTTCTCAAACTGATCTTTCGGTTGGCTATCATAAGATTTTCCTTGATCCTTGACTAGTTGATCAAGTGCTTAATCTTAAGTAATCTCTAGTCAATCCCACTCTCCCTGAAAGTGAATCTTAGGATTCCATTCCCGACCAACCATTGGTTGAAAAAATGATCGACCTGATTCCACCTTTAGTTGATCAGGCTTTTCCCATAGAGAGTGAACCTCATACCAGTCAGGTTCTTTTTGTTTCTTCATATTCCCATGAATTGGAGGGTTATCCTCTAGTTCCCTCAGTACAGGATGGTGATCCTCATGTTCCCATAGCAGAAGGGGGAAGATCACCTGTTCCCACAACACCCCCTCATAGTAATTTAGTCACTTGATTTGATTGGAGTTGGTTGGTACGATATCTTCTTCCTTATTACGTGCTCTTTGAGATAATCGTACAGGCCTATAATGTGGCCATACTAATCACAATAATCGATGAAGGCATGTCTATTAGTATTTTATCGCCAAATACTTGGCAAGCCTTCAGTTCTCCGCAACTTGTGCTTGTTACCTAGAATATGTTAACGTTTAATAGAGGAGCCAGTCCACCGTTAGGGATCCTTCCTAAGTTTCCTATTACATTGGGAGGAAAGACTGTCTATATAGATGTGATGGTTGCCTAAGGCCCTTTGGACTTTAACTTACTCCTTGGGCTTGACTATACTTATGTCATTGGAGCTCTTGACTCTTATCTCTTTCATGTGATTTGTTTTCCACATGAAATAATAATTGTGATCATTGATCAAATTTCTTTCATTGGTCCAGATATGGGTCTCAATAAACCATCATCCCTAAATGGTCCTTACATGCAAGTGGGATCTTCCACACTATAGGTTAATTATGTGGAAACATGTTCCATGCTTGTGTCTACTGATGAGATGGTCAGTGATATAGTGTGTCATGTACTGGGGGCATTAGACCCTAATTTCTAGAGTATTATTCTCCCGTGTAATGAGAACCTCTTGGAATCCGTGACCTCTTATGGGTAATGATAAGGTTTTCTGAAGCATATTTATTTTTCTTGTGTCAAGCTCCTTAAAAAATGAATCAAGCTCTTCGGAGCATATTTATTTTTCTTTTGTCAAGCTCCTTAAAAAATGAAACAATATATTCATATCATAGTTCCTTTTCTTGTGTCAAGATCCTTAAAAAATGAAACAAGGTCTATGGAGCATATTTCCTCTTCTTGTGTCCAACTCCTGAAAAAATGAAAAAAGGTGTCATGAGGATTGTTCTGTTATTGTATCAACCTCGCTAAAAAATGAAACAATTTCCTTCTGAGCATAGTTCTTTTAATGTGTCAAGCTCATTAAAAAATGAAACAAATCCCCTTTCAATTCGAGTCTTTTATTAGATCTTTTAAAATCCCAGTCAAGTCTTTCATTGATCTCGTAATTGAACCTTCATTACATCCACATTTTAGTAGCCAATAGTCTACTTAGCTGAATGAAATAAAGTTGGGGGGCATGTACCTCGAATTGAGTCAACATGCTAGGGGCATGCCAACTTATTCCAAGCATATTTTGTCTTTTTTCAAGCTTGTGAAAAAATGAAACCAATTCTAAGAATAGTTTCTTGTTTCAAGCTTGTGTAAAAATGAAACCATCCTCATACTACCTCTCGTGATTTCCCTTTTATTAGCCTGTTTTTGGCCAGATGAGCCTTGGTTTTCTCATTCCATCGTCACCATCTGCTTGATCGATCATACACTTTCACTTGGTTGTTTTAACCTTTCCTGGGGAACTGCTGCGATGAGTGGTCTTGTTAGCTAGCCTCTTGACCTTTACATGTTTTCAGCAGTTCGACGATCATCGAAACCAGTTGCTACCTTTTATACCAGTCGTTCCTCTAGGAGGAGTCAAATTTCATCTCTTTTCTGACTCTTTAAAAGTGAAAATATTGTTGAGTACTTGTCATTTTGAACTTCTTAAAGTGAATGAATTGATGTGGTCTAAGTATATGTTTACCCATTTTTTGGGCTGATATTTACTATTTATGAAATTGGAATAGCTTGATCAAATATGGTCAAGAGGTTCTCTCAGATATTGTTTTCTACCTTTTCATATTAGAGAGACGATTTATGAAAAGGGACATAATGGATTTTCCTTTTTATTTCTTTTCAAACTTAAAAATGACAAGTTACCGAAATTACCTTTCGTTGGACTCATTAAAGATTAAATGACGAAAGAATTTTCACCATGACGAGACCGAGTTCCTCCTTCCTAGGGATTGTTAAACATAATAGGATATATTCATTCGAAGAATGAACTTACATGCTCAGAATATGCTATCCTCTTCATGCTGGCTAAAAAATAAAGAGGTACTCGTTAGCAATAATGGGGAGAAATTGAAAGTGAACATCCTATGTGTATTTTGGGCATGGTATCGCTCTTGAACGTGACACTCATCTACAATTTGTGTTGGGTTGGGGAGATCATACATTCGTCACTTTGCCTCCATGGGTTTGGGAAATCCATTTTCCTCTCATATGATTACCAATTTTGTCAACATGACCTCTGATCCTATTTGAGTCAAATGTTGCCACACTCCAGAGTCGTGTCGCCAATATGTTCAAGAAAAATCCTTTTTTTAAAGCACCTGCTGCATATTAGACCTCCTCTAATACAATCCTAAATCACTCCTATCATCTTAAGATATCTATTGTTTCATATCAATGATGTGGGAATCCTTATGGCCCTCCTTCGACGAATCACTCCCCGTCGACTTCAGCTCATTATCTAGGAAACTGGTCTAGAGACTTCTTTTAGTTCTTTGGAGCTTACATGCCTCAATGGGAAGTTCTTCGTGTTCGACGACAGGTTCACATCATTAGCCTTTGATCGAATGATTCTGAAAGTGTTCAACTTCAACACATGTATTCACACTTTTAGATTGTGTTGTTGTACCTTGAGGTGCATCGTCATTATTCGTGGTCTCTCTCGTGCCTATTAACAATTTTTATCATTGACCGATAATTAGATGGTTTCTAGCATGTTTGACATCAACACATTTATTCACATGGTTAGATTTGTACATTGGGTTGATTGAGATTGCGGTGAAGACCTTAGGTCACATCTGATTTTTGGTCCAGGATGCGTGGATTTATTGAGTATTCATGATTTTATACATGATCCTATCTATACAGATGCTTATGTCCATAACGCGGATCCATTTATATGCTCTCTTTTAAATCGATGGCTGCGACCATACCGTGGTCTCATGTGTCATTTCATGCCTAGTGAAACATCATGTGGATAGGAATATTCATACCAGAGATGTCATATATTGTAAGTGTTTGATTTGGAAGGTTCTTCGAAGGTGGTCTGCATACTTTGCCTTGGTTCGTAAAGAATTTCAGCCATCACCCCCAATTTTTCCTTCATTCTTTAGGGGGCATATGTTACATAGTAGCTTGTGACCATGCTCATTTTCCCATCCCTGATCCTGAAATTCTCTCTAATGAATCCTATGCAATGTTTCCATCATCAAGAAATATGCTGACATATCCCCTTGAAGATCCAAAGAAGACTTCCTTGAAAGATTATTGGAGAAACTTAGTCAATTCCTAGTTTCATGGGTCAACGCCCTTCCTAGTGCCATGACCGCATTGATGTCCTTATCTCAGTTCTGGCCCAATGCTGTCAGTGCCCTAATTTATTGGAAAATCATGCTAATTCCCTTTCTAGTAGTGCTTTCTCAAATGGAGGAGAATCTTCGACCTCTAGTAGCCAAGGGCGGAGAGTTGGTTGTTGAACAAAGATGATAAGTTCGAGCTCTCTCATTTTAGAGCCTTTATCTCATCCATGGGGGGTAATCCCTTAGAAACTGGGCCTTCCTCCTCCTTTCATGGGCTCCCAACCTTCTCCTCCTTGCTATGAATTCACATCCCTCATTCCCCCAAGTTTAGAGCTTGGTTGATCATTGTCAAACTCATTTGAACTGTCATCCCTTCACATGTTTGCATCATTATTAAGCCTAAGTGCATGGGATAAGGAATTCTTTTGAGCTGGGTGAAGGAATCATATTTTCACCTAAGGATGCCTCCAACATCAAGGCCTGGTTGTAAGCTCTCCTTTTGTAATCTATAAATAGTAACATATGATGTTTTCTTTCTATATTTGTCTACATGATTATGCAAATACTCTAGTACTCCTTGATCTGCTACATAGCTAGTGTTTTATATATATATATGGTATCATGTTTGTTGTTGTCTCCTGATCATCCATAGGTATTTGCACGCCATTAGTAGCATGAAGCAGGCCTACAAGGATCGTGGATCGAGGTCACCATCAGCAGATCTAAGGATAAGTAATTGGAAAAAGGTATTTATGTCTCTTTACTCTTTTCTTTGTAAACATTAGTTAAGAAATATTATGTTAGAAATAATATCATGTTGCTAGACCCACTCTAGGGCTAGAGAGATCGCCTCTGTCCGTAGAGGAGATTTATCTTGACAACAATAAACCTAAGATAAATATGTTAAATAGTAAAATAAATATTGTTGAACTTTGTTGACCATTGTTGCTTTTCATATAGAGACAATCCTTGTCACAATTCAACGCTGGACCACGGTTGACCATGCTTAGCCACGGTTTATTTTCTTATTAAGACAGCTTTTGTCACAATGCGACGTTCGACCATGGTTGAGCATGATTGACCATGGATGAACATGTTTGAATTTATAAAACATGGTTAACCATGCTTGACCAAGTTTTACCGTGCTTGACTAAGGTTGACTATGATTAACCATCGCTGACCATGATTATCATATTGAGATAATATTTGTTATAATGAAATGTTGGACCATGGTTGAGACAATGGTTGATTTCCATATTGAAACAATATTTGTCACAGTGTGAGGTCGACCAATGGTTGAATCTGATTAACCATGGTAGACCTTCATTGAATAATATTAAACCAAAGGGACTAGTATTATAAAGCCAAGGTATATAAAACCTAAGATAAATATTATAAACACTAAAATAGACATGGTTGACCATGGTTGACTATGGTTAATTTTCATATTGAGACAGTCCTTGTCACAATATGAAGTTGGACCATGGTTTACCATGCTTGATGATGATTTATTTTCAAATCGAGGTAATCCATCTTACAATGTGATCTAGATTTATGTAGGAACACAACATAATACACACAACCATAAACATAGAGATGCAGTAGAAATAATGCCTCCTTTTTTTAAAATAAAATTACTGAAATATGCTTACATACACAATGTAAATAAAAAAATAGGGTTCTGGTAGGCTTATCTCTGAGAAGATATGTGGCGGCTATAGGCATCTGAACTGTGTTACAAAACAAATGACTGAAACATGCTTACAGGAATAATGTAAATGAGCGGGCAAGGGCACTAGTAGCGTATCCTTGAGAAGGGATGTGATGGCTACAAGCCTCTCCACTATGCTACAATGAGGCTTTGAGGCCTATTTATTGTTTAGAAACAATGCAAAACCTTAAATGTTCGAAAACCTAACCCTAGAAGATGAAGCACCAAAACTGTGGGTACTGTTTGGGTAAATTGGTGTTTCAAATTCCCTGGGACATAACTTTGGCATCTGATCTCTGTTTGACGAACTCAATAGCTCGTTAGAAATATCTATCCGATGAATACAACTTTCACTGTGAGACAAATTGGTCCATGGACCCTTGCTACTCCTGATTTTCCCAAAAAACGTCGTTTGGGGCCTCAAAACGACTTCGAAAGTTCAGAACGCAAAAAACTAATAAAAATAGTAAGTTGTGCTGAAACTTAAAATCTGAAAGAACCGATGGCGGGGTTTCAAATGGAATAGTTGGGTGGCCTCCAATATCCACCTGGATCATTAAGGCCCCAAAATGGCTCCGGGAGTGTAGGACCTACTAAAAATATTAAGCTATTGGAAGTGAAAAACTAAAAGAATTGATGGTGCGGGTCGAAATGGAATAGGTGGGTGGCCACTGATATCCACCTAGATGACAATGTGACATTGGACCATGGTTGACCATGTTTTATTGTCATATTGAGACAATATTTGTCATAATGAGGTGTTGGACCATTGTTGAACATGATTGAATT
The DNA here is from genome assembly GCA_034641835.2 of Pinus albicaulis. Lineage (NCBI taxonomy): Eukaryota > Viridiplantae > Streptophyta > Pinopsida > Pinales > Pinaceae > Pinus > Pinus albicaulis. The sequence continues at coordinate 147,419,134 of CM076577.1, read as the reverse complement.
TATAAAACATGGTAGACAATGGTTGGACATGGTTGACCATGATTGACCATGGTTGACTATGGTTGACCATAGTTGACCATGATTGATAATAAACCTAAATAATAATATTAAACCCTAGGAATATGAACCCTTACATTAATAAACCCAGGGGATTGATATTATAACCCCAAGTGAATAATAAACCCAATGGATAAAAATTATAAAGCCTAAGATAAATATTCTAAACCCTAAAATAAACATGGTTGACCATGTTTGATTTCCATATTGAGACAGTCTTTGTCACAATGTGACGTTAGACCATGGTTGACCGTGATTGATTTTCATATTGAGACTATCTTTGTCACAACGCGACGTTGGACCATAGTTGACCATGGTTTATTTCCATATTGAGATAATCTTTGTCACAATGTGGCATTCGACCATGGTTGACCATGCTTGGCTGTGATTGGCCATGATTGACCATGGTTGATATTATAAACCCAAGGGAATAATAAACCTAAGGGATCGATATTATAAACCGAAGGGGTTAATACTAAAACCCCAAGGGATTATGAATCCAAGGGAATAATATTAAACGTAAGGGACTAATATTATAAACCTAGTCTATATAAACTCGAAGATAAATAGTATAAAAAGTAAAATAAAAATGGTTAACCATGGTTGATTACATATTGAGGCAATCCTTATCATAATTTGACATATGACTATATTTGACCATGGTTGACCATCGTTGATTTTCATACTGAGTCAATCCTTGTCACAGCGCAACGATGGACCATGGTTAACCATGGTTGATTTTCATATCAAGACAATACTTGTCAAAATGTTACCTTCAACCCTGATTGACCATGATTGACCATGGTTGACCATGTTTGACTCTATAAAACATGATTCACCATGATCAACCATGGCTGATCATGGTTAACCACGATTGTCCATGATTTTCATAACAAGACAATATTGATCTCAAAGTTTATATACCTTTGTTTTCTAATATTAATCCCTTGGATTTAATATTATTCCCTTGGGTTTAAATATCCATTGGGGTTTTAGTATTAATCCATTGGGTTTTTTATTCCCTTTGGTATTATAAAATCGATCCCTTAGGTTTTTTAATCTACAAGTCATATGCATAGGGTATGATATTATTCAAAGCATTTATAATATTATTCAAAGGGTTTATTGCTGAAAGGTTCTATCCCTTGTGATATTTGCCAAAACTTTTCTCAATAATTCAAGTAAGGATTAAATAAGCCTGAAAATTATAAATCTATATAAACAATTAAATATTTTATATTTTATATATTTAATTCTAAATTATAAAATGTACATATTTTCCATTTTATATAATAATAATTAAATTATTTTAAATAATTAAATATATTTCTAATTAAATATATTTTTAATTAAATAATTAAAATAATCTAATAATAATTTAAAAAAAAATTAAAAATAAACTATTTTTATTACTATTATTAAAAAAAATATTATTTATTATTATTATTATTAATTATTTTTGCTTCTTCTTATGATTTTATATTCAAAATATTATTCAAAATTATAAATAATTTTTTTTTATAGCTATTAAAAATATAATTAAAATAATTATTCCTTATTATTAGTTTAATTATTATTATATTATTTTCTTTATTTTTAATTATCTAATTAAAAATAAAGTTAATGTCCTAGTCTAACCAACTTGCTTTTTTCCCTAAAAATCATGGAAATTCCGGCAAGATTTTATTAAAATCTGACATGGATTTTTGTAAATCCAGGTTATCACTGTCAAACTTCAAAATTTTGGGTGCCTTTGAGGCTTTTGAAGGTGCTAAATCCATTTCCACCATAAAAAGCATGATTCAAACAATGCTACTGCAAGATTTCTTAAAACCAATTTCCCTGAATTCCGACCAATTTTAGTCGTCTAGAAAATTCCTTCACTTCTATAGACAACTCCAAATTTAATTATATAATTAATTATAAATTGTTAATAATAGTTAATTATATTTAACCATTTCCATTCGGAATAAGTGACATATCCATCCACGATTTATATTAAATGTTGTGATAATTTAAATTTTCTATTTATTAACTTGGAACACATATAAAAAAAATTATGGTTAATCATATTTATTTCCAATACATAGTATTTGTGATAATTTAAATTTTCTATCTATTAACTTGGAACACATATAAAATTTTTTATGGTTAATCATATTTATTTCCAATACATAGTATTATCATATGGAGGGCATGTAGTGATATTCATCTTGCAATTATCCGAATTACCAGTGCGATCTACTGAAACGGGCACCCAAATATTTCCAATATGTAGAAAACAAAATGTTATCCATAGAAGATGTGGAATTGCATTCAATTGTTATATGATGTAGAAAAAAACTGTGAAAAAGTCTGAGAGGCAACCTGATGCCTATGAAGGCTTGGATCAGAGGCTAAAGGTCCAAGATAATTGATTTGTATTTATTTGTGACACAATTCATTCGGGTATAAAATTATAAAGACAGTTGCATCCCAAGTTAGATCATCTAGTGTACGATAAGTAACATCTCTCTAATATTTACAGTATAGAATAATATGGTTTCCAAATTCTACTAGGCTTGCGCTAGACCATTATTTTCTACATCGCAATCACCAGGTTGATCCGATCAGAAAACCCTCCTCTCTCTGTTTAAAATGAGTTGAAAGCCTTCATTGGGCGACTAGAAGCCATGGAGGGATTAATTCTCTTCCACCCGTGGTTCCATCATCAATATATGCATTCCTCTAATCCTTCCTACATTAATGTAATATATTTATTTGGTTCTTGAAATTATATTTTTCTACAAAGCTTGCCGCTTTCCCTTTCTCCAAGTTCATATTATCATGGTTTCCTGAAGCAATTGGTCCTAGGATACAAAGAAACGATACGGAAGAGGGAGGGTGATCAACATATGGACAACTTTTCCAATAGGGTAAGTGAACTTGAAAATTGGAAAGAAACTTACCTCTGGTTTAACCCAACGCCTCATCCTTCATGTCATGTTCTCATACTTGTGGTACTCTTTCAGACATTTATAGCAAGTGCGACACTACCTCACTTTTTCTTTTATCAGTACTAGGCGAGTACTCTTTCAGACATTTATAGCAAGTGCGACACTACCTCACTTTTTATTTTATCAATACTAGGCGAGTAAACTACACCTTACTTCAACACTTAGTTAATTTATCTTCAAGTGTTCTTCAATTATGAAGTGGAAATAAATACAATAACCATAAACATCAATACATATATATCACCATGTATGCACAAAAATACAAGGGAGTGGAAATTCCATAAACATCAATACATATATATCACCATGTATGCACAAACATACAAGGGAGTGGAAACTCCCAAATATGAGTTTTCCTAATATTATGTTTGATAAACAGTCTTGGAACATACAATTACAATACTCAAGTCTGCACACTTCAATTTTCACAAACACGGACTTCAATTTTCACAAATACGACTTTTACAAGCTTTCCTCGGCAGCTTGTGCATGCCCTTCACGCCTTCGAGTCTTGTCGTGCACATACTACATGTTTTCTTGGATTTCTACAAATATTGTGCACAGTCGTGTTTTTTCTACATGCGGTTTGCCCTCGAGTCATGTTGTGAGTTTTTATGCATGCAGGCTACACTGTGAGCTTTCCTACATGCAGGTCACCCTCGGGTCAGTTTGCACCTTCTACACATAGGTCGCACTTACGGGTCCTGTCGTGCCTTTTCTACACGTTCTGTCCTCCAACACGTCTGCCTGGCTATGATTATTTTCACTGCAGCGGTCGCTACCTGACCTATGCTCTACACTTGGTCGTGGTCACGACTCGGCCTTGAACCTTCATGCCTTCACTATTCGAGAAATCGCTTTTTTATGGGTTAGAAAAACTTCGACCTGTGCATCCACCTATTTCCTTCCCACAGCTACAACTCTGCTTCTAAGTACGAGCAGTAGCTTCCTTGTTTTCTAAACTTGCCTTGTGACTTGTTTGATGATCCAAATGATCCTCACTGCTCACCAATATATACAGTTATGAGTGGACCCGTGGAGGGGCTCCCATGACTCAAGTCGTGGGTCGGCTCTTCCACCATAACGCGTTGGCTCTCCAAATTTCACGACGTCTGCGCACTCGTTTGCCATGAAGAATTGGAGTTGTCTACCGAGGCTGCGTTTTGGCCCAGATGGCAGAAATCTGCCGGAATCTGGTCAACTAAATTTTAAAAAATTAGATAGTTGCAGTGCTTGGAATCCATTTTTGATAGTGGAAATGGATTCAGCACTATCAAAAACCCCTAGGGCACTCAAAATACTAATGTTTAACAACTGTAAACAAGATTTTGGGCAAATCTTTGCCGGATTTTCTGAAAATCGTTACCGGATTCTGGGTCAAAACACGGCCTCAATAGACTACGCGTGAAGAATTTAGCCACTATAGACCTCGGTGTCCATCCACATCTCTTCATCGCATTTGTCTTCGCACTTGTTGTTCCGTCACGTCTTCACCGTGGCACGTTCAAGTCATGCGGGAACCTCGGTCAGATTGTGTTTCCCATGTCTCACTCCATCATGCCCATGCCATTCACAATCCTGTCGTACACTCACCCATTCTACCTATCGCATTATATCATCGCAATACTACCAAACTATCATCGCATGCTGCCTTCGTGGCACGTGCTCAACTGGGCGCCTGGTGCACGGGTCACCCGAGTGCGCCCTACGCTCATTGGTCTACTAGAGTGCGCCCAACTTGTGCTTTGTCGCACTATCACCAAAATTTTTTCGCTTTCCCACCAAGTTGGGTGAACATCCCTCCAAAGCACGCCTGCCGCTTTTGGTCATTGCAATCATGACTCGAGGACCTGACATCCTCCACCACTCTAAACATGTTTGCATCTTTGACAACATCGTCATATCGTCGCAATATCCCATTGCAATATATTGTCGCAAAATTTCATCGCAAAGTATCATTGGCTCCAGCATATCCATGTTCATACCACCAACACTGCAATATCCTCTAGATGAAAAAAATATTGTCTCATCATCTAGATGTGATCACCCTTGATCTTCTCCATGCTCTCAAATTAGTCTACAACTTTGCAAGAAATCATGTGTTAGATCCCCCTTGTGATGGTGATAAGTTGGGTAACTAATCCAACCGAAACATCGCCTCAATAAGAACATATGCTCCCTACATCATCACCACTATTGAAACATATTTCTATGAAGTGTCCATCTCACTCCACTACCTGCTCATAAATTTAAGAGGACTCACTTCCCTGAGCAAGAGAAAATGAGCCCCATCCCATGTCAGTCTACGAATAAAGGGGGAAAGTGGAGGATGAAGTCTCTCCTTCTTACTCAGCTAATAGCTCAATACACTTATTTGGATCTTCCTCCTCTGATATCTGCATGTATACTTCCCAACATTCAACCTGAAACTTCGGTCTTCATCTTATTTCCCTTCCACTACCCTAAGTCTTCTTGTGACATCCGAGATATTGTCGAACAATGCCATAATAACCTATGACTTCTCCTCAATTTTTCCTTTTTGAGTGATAATATCTCTTGGAGTTCTTCTTCCCGTTTTATGTCTATCACACTCATAGATGTTAATTTACACCCGGCTGAATCAACCCCTATGGTAGGAACACTAATAGGATCATCTTCCCTACCATAATAAATGAACACATTCTTCACATGTGGTGCCATCATAGCTTCACATTACTTAAAAAAATCAATCCCAACCACAACCTCATTATCATCAATCCATAATACCATTAAATCCACATTTCCATGCCAATCCCCAACATGAATGAGTTTCTTTTCAACAATACCATTAACATAATCAGGTGGTGACTTCATTGCTTTCAATCAAGCTTGGATTGTTTTGAACTTCAATCCAACTTTCCTAGTAGTATCCTCCCCAATGAAGTCATGAGTTGTACCACTATCAACCATAGTGAGTAGTGTGCATTTCCCAATCCTCATGTTAACATACTCAAGTTTGTTTCTCTCAGGATCACGTCAAGGGACAACTTCCACAGTCACTGCAACTCCCAATACTTGCATAGTCCTAATCACTGGTTTTTTTTCCTTGCTCTTCGTAGATTGTATCATGGCATCCAACTTTTGGCTAGAAGGAAAATTCTTCACCATGTGGTCCTCTCTGCACAACCAAAATTTCAAGGGCTTCATCTTCGGCTTGGCACTCGATCTTTAAGATTCTTCCTTTGTTGTCTTTTCTTTCGGTATTTTAGGTTTCTCCTTCTTTTCGGTGCCCTCATCATAGTTTTCAATCATCCTATCCACTGCAGCAAAGGATTCCTCAAAGGTTTTGACCTTTTTCCTCTTTACCTCATTGCGTGCCCAAGGTTTTAATCCAATAATGAAGTTAAAGACCTTGTCTTTCTCAACCATGTCTAGTAATTCCAGGATAGTACTTTGATACTCACTTTGATACTGCTATAGACACCTGGTCTGTTTAATATACTTAATCACAATTATCACATCCCATGTTTCATCTTGTGGACTAAAGTGAATCTCCAAAGATTCCTTAATTTCTTCCCATGTAGTGATATCATTGCCTTCACCATGAGAAATTTGGTCAAGCTTCCTTCTCCACCACATTTTCGCATCCTTCATCAAGAATTGAGGAACAATCTTCACATTGGCTTCTTCATTAGGAAATACCTATTGGTCCAATTATTGCTCCATACCCATAATAATTTTCCAAGTTCTCTTGCATTGCTCATACCATCATATGATTTGGGTTCTTTTATCTTGACTTGGGGCAGTCCCTCCAGAAGTTCCTTGCCGAACAATTCTCTTCAACAATGCTATCTAATCCATAATATATTTCAACTTTTCTCATGATTTGGAAATCTAATCTATACCAAGATCCCTAGCCACTTCAATGTCTTTCACCTCTTTCAAGGTTTCACCAAGTTTCCATTCAGTGTACTCATAACGCACGACCATTGCATCATACTCGGTTCTCCATTTCACATTTTCTTGTTCCAATGCTTCGACCTTCTCCTGGATCAATTTATGAAAGTCTTACAATTCATCCATATGATCCAACAAATTATCCATGAAGACATCCTACAGAAGTAGTTGCGGTCCCTCAACAACTTAAGGTTCATCCACCATACCCTCCATTTGTCTTGCTTCAGAGCAGGTTAATACCATATACTTGTGTTTTATTTCAGCCCTGTAATATGCCCCTGTCAAACTATGAAAATTTCAAGCTTCAATACCACCTGCAACCCTGAAAATGTATTCCTACTTCCTGAATAATCAAACCCTTAGAATGGGTTCTGATACCAACTATCAGAGCCCTCATAATTGTGGTCCTCTTTCAACCACTTATAGTGGATTCGACACTACCTCACTTTTCCTTTTTATCAATACTAAGTGAGACAATAACCATAAACATCAATACATATCACCATTTATGCCCATACATACAAGGGAGGGGCGACTCCCAAATATGAGTTTTCCTTATATTATGTTTCATAAACAATCATGCAACTTAAAATTACAATAATCAAGTATGCATACTTCAATTTTCACAAATACAACTTTTACAAGTTTTCTCCAGCAACTCGTGCACCCCATGCACGCCTTCAGGTCCTCTCGTGCACATCCTGAATGTTTTCTTGGATTTTTGCACATATTGGGCATAGTCATGTCTTTTCTGCACACGAGTCACCCTCGGTTCTTGTCGTGTGTGTTTTCTACACGCAAGCCTGTGGGTCCTATCGTGTGTTTTCTTGCACACAGGTCACCCTCGGGTCTGTTCACGCCTTTTGCACGCAGGCGGCACCTGCGGGTCCTGTCATGCCTTTTCTGCATGCTCCATCCTCCAACACTTCCACCCAGATATGGCCCTATTCACTACTGTGGTCACGACTCGACCTCTGCTCTGCACTCGGCCTTGCAACTTCAGGCCTTCGCCACTCGAGAAACCCATTTTCAATGGGTTGAAAAACTTTTTCCCGTGAGTCCGCCTGTTGCCTTCCCATGGCTGTATCTCTACTTCAAAAGCTGGAAAGTACTTATATACAACAATGGGTGTGCCCTTTGAATGAATACACATTGTACATTTTCCACATTTGACTTTTTCTTAGTTTTGCAACAACCTGCAAATTGATGACAACTATTTTCATTTGGTTTTACTTTATGGATCGCTCTATACATTTTGGGATTTATTTGTGTCAAAGTACATAATTACTTCCCGCATGCAGAAGTTAGACAAATAGTTAGGTGAACTAGTTGAGTTGAGTTATAGATAGATTTGGTGAGTGAGTTAGAGAGTGAGTTAACTGAGTTGATCAAGTTCAGTGATGTGAGAGTGTGTGCATGTCAATTTGGATTAAATACCCTTCACCGGGTTCATTGTATTTAGTTTTATGATTTAGAGTGATTAAGATTAATTGAAGAGTCGCAGCTCATTGTTTCGTGTGTGAAATATTTTTGTTAATTGTGTGATTGAATCCTCTGGTTATCCAAAAAATTGGTATCGGAGCTGAGGAAGGATCAGAAGATCTGTGGGCGAGAAAATCCTGAGAAAGAGGCCAAGAGAAAAGGCCATCAATTTTTTTTTTACACAAAAAAATAAAAATTTCTTTACCCGCGGTCCGCACGTTTTCAGTGCAACACTTGCGGAGGGTCCGCAACTTCTCCCAAAACAAACTTTAGAACTTCGGAAAACTTACGATTTTTGAAAAAATCACATTAGACTGCGGTTTACAAGAATCGGGGGCGCGGAGTCGAGTTTTTGTGTGTAAAAGCGGACAGACGTGTGTCAGTCAATGCACTGTTCAAGTTAACTTTATCAAAATCGGTACGTACGCTTTCCACGGAATTTTTTTTCAAAAAAGAGAGCTTTGGATGGTACGAGCATTTTTAAAGGGACTTTAATATATACTATTAAAAGCCCATCCACAAGGCATTCGAATTTTATTATTTGGGTTAAGTAATACATAATGCATTAAAGATTGTTTTTTACAAAATCCATGCCATGATAAATATTATAATAAATCTTTATTAAAATATTTTATTGTAAAAGATATTTTTTATATATAAGTTTTTTTATTTATTTAATATATAGAAATATAGAAATGTTTTTTAAAGAAGCTTTGCAAAGTTTTTAGAAGGTAAAAAAGAAGATAAATTTAGGGTTTTTGTCACAGACAATTTTTTTTTTTTGAGGCAAGATGGCCACATCTAGTTTTCAGCCATAATTTCCATCTTTCATTGGGAAAGATTACGATGTGTGGGCTATTAAAATGGAGACTATGCTTAAAGCACATGATGTATGGGATCATGTCAAGTTTGGATTTGCAGAACCTCAAGATGATGAGGAGGAATGAGCCCTCAGTGATGCAAAGAGGGAACAATGGAAGAAAGATAAGCGGAAGAATGAACAAGCGTTGCTTCTTACCAACAGGGAGTGGACTGAGCAGTGTTCTAGAAGATCATTATACCTTCTTCAGCAAAGGAATCATGGAAAACTTTGGAGACAAGCTATCAAGATATGGCCAAAGTTAATATTGTTAAATTTCAAAATACTAGGAGAGACTTTGAATGTCTGCAGATGAAGGAGACAGAGGACATTGATTCCTTCATGAATCAGGTCATGTCTGTTGTCAATCAGTTAAAAATCTATGGTGAAGTTGTTAAATATCGAACAGTGATTGAGAAGGTTCTTCGAGCTTTTTCTACCAAGTTTGATGTTGTGGTAGCAGCCATAGAAGAAGCGAAGGATTTGGAAAAACTTATCGTTGATGAGTTGATGGGATCCCTTCTGTCGCATGAAGAAAGGATAGACAGAAATAAGGATTACACTCTAGAAAACGCCTTCAAAAGTCAATTTTATATTTCACTAGGTCGAGGCAGAGGTCGATCGAGAGGCAGAGGATGAGGCAACAACTATGGTGGTCACAGAGATGGCCAAGAAGAGCATGAGCATCAAAATGGAAGCATCAGTAGCAGAAACTTTCATAACAATCAAAGGTCTAACAAATCAAAGGTAAAGTGCTATTACTGCAATGGATTTGGCAATTATGCTCGTGATTGTAGGAAGAAGATTGCTGATCAAGGAAATCAGAGAGATAATGTTAAGACAAATAATACCGACTCCATGTTTCTAGCATGCAACACCATGCATGCATCGTCTGATAAGGTCTGGCTATTAGACAGTGGTTGCAGTAACCACATGACAAGAAACAAGAATTTGGTTGCAAATTTGGATGTCTCAGTGAAGACAGAGGTAAAGTTGGGGACTGAAAAGACTATGGATGTAGATGGAAAAGGAGTGGTCAACATTTTGACCAATCACGGGGAGCCAAAGACCATATCAGAGGTATATTATTTCCCTGGACTCAAACACAATTTGATTAGTGTTGGTCAACTAACGCAGAAAAGATACAAAGTTATCTTTCAGGGGCAACAGTGTGTTATTTACGACAAATCCCCAAGCAAGTAGCTAATTGCAAAGGTGCAGATGACGAGGAATAGACTCTTTCCTCTAATTATGAACTACAATGATCAAGTTATTTCTTTTACAACTGCATGTTCTGATGATTACCCATTATGGCACTTTCGGTTTGGACACTTGCATTTTTCCGGTTTAATATTATTGCAACAGAAACAGATGGTGAGAGGTTTACCTCCCATAAAAGAACCTGCTAGCACTTGTGAGTGTTACATCTTTGGAAAGAAACACCATGAAAATTTTCCGAAAGGAGTTTCTTACAGAGCAAAGAAACCACTTGAATTGGTGCATACTGACTTGTGTGGACCTATGAGGACACAATTGATTGGTGGAAGTTGTTACTTCCTCACTTTTATTGATGATTATAGTAGGAAGACTTGGGTTTACTTTTTGAAGCAGAAGTTTGAAACATTTTCAAATTTCAAAGAGTTCAAAGCCTTAGTGGAGAACCAAAGTGATCGACAGATCAAGGTATTAAGATCGGATCGTGCTGGAGAATACGATTCGAAGGCATTCCATGAATACTGCAAATAACATGGAACCAAAAGACAGTTTACGACCAGATACACACCATAGCAGAATGGTGTAGCAGAGAGGAAGAACCGAACAATCATGAACATGAAAAGGAGCATGTTGAAAGCAAGACACTTGTCTAATGAGTATTGGGCAGAAGCAGTTGCATGTGTTGTTTATGTGATAAACAGATCTCCTACAAAGAGTGTGATGAACAGAGTTCCAGAAGAAGCATGGTCAGGTATGTCATGCAGTGTATCTCATTTCAAATTTTTTGGATGTGTATCCTATGCACATGTACCTAAGAAAATAAGAGGCAAATTAGATGATCAAAGTGAAAAATGCATATTTACTGGTTATAGTGAGCAATAAAAAGCTTACAAATTGTATAACCTTGTCACCAAGAAGACAATCATTAGAAGATATGTTGTGTTCAAAGAACCAGAGTCATGGAATGGGACTATAGACACACTAACCAATGCTCAAACACCATTGATTGAGGATGATGATGTAGAAGAAGAGGAGTAGCAAGAACCAAGAGAGAAGACACCAAACATAGTCACACCAGCACGGACTCCAATATTTTCATAGCAGCATGGATCTTCAAGCAAATCAACATACCAGAATTCTCGAAGCAGTGAATCAGGTAATGAATCAAGCAATGGTAAGAAAAAGATGAGAATTCTGAAAGATATTTATGATGATTTGGATGTTTGTTCAAATTTTGCATTGTTGGCATTCCAACCTTCTTTGTTTGAAGAAGCAATCAGAGATGACAATTGGGTGCAAGCCATGGATGAAGAGATGGATTCAATTGAAAAGAATGATACATGGGATTTGGTTGATTTACCAAATGACAAAAATCTCATTGGTGTGAAGTGGGTATACAAGAAAAAGTGAATGAGAAAGGTGAGATTGAAATATTTAAAACAAGACTTATAGCAAAAGGATTCTTGCAACAACCGGGAATAGACTTCGGGGAAAGATTTTCTCTGGTAGCCAGATTGGATACTGTAAGAGCAGTTCTAGCGACAGCATCTCAGAACAAGTGGAAAGTATATCAGATGGATTTAAAATCAGCCTTCTTGAATGGAATTCTAGAAGAAGAAAACTATGTGTAGCAGCCTCCAGGTTATGAAGTGGAAGGTAAAGAAGATAAAGTTTACAGATTGAAGAAAGCGCTCTATGGACTGAAGCAAGCACCTAGAGCATGGTATAGCAGAATTGATAGCTACATGATCAAGAATGGTTTCTGTAGAAGCATCATTGAGCCTACCTTATACACAAAGGTAAATAAGCATGGACAGATTTTGATAGTTTGCTTATATGTTGATGATATGATTTTTACAGGTGATCTTGAGATAGATGAATTTGAAGCAGCCATGATGAAAGAATTTGAGATGACAGATATAGGTCTCATAAAATATTTTCTTGGCATTGAAGTTGAGCAATCTGAAAAAGACATTTTTATTTTCCAAAATAAGTATGAAAAATATTTGTTGAAAAGATTCAGGATGGATAATTCCAAACCTATACCTACACTAGTTGCAACAGGTACAAATTTAAGTAAGGATGATGAAGGAGCAGATGTCAATCCAACTCTATTCAAAATATTGGTTGGCAGCCTCATGTATCTCACAGCTACAAGACCAGATATTATGCAGGGAGTATGTTTGTTTTCCATATTTATGGAGACTCCAAAAGACACACATTGGAGTGTTGGAAAAATAATTCTGAGAGACATAGCAGGAACCAAAGATTATGGCATAATGTATGCAAGTACATAAAAGAAAGAATTGATTGGATATACAGATAGTGATTTTTCAGGAAGTTTGGATGATCGGAAGAGCACATCTGGTTATGTGTTCCATATCGGTTCAGGAGTGATAGCATGGGCATCTAAGAAGCAGCCCATTGTGACATTATCATCAGCAAAAGCAGAATATGTAGCAGCAACTTCAGCAGCATGTCAAGCAGTATGGTTAAGAAGAGTATTGGATGGACTCAAGCAGAAACAACAAGTATCAACAACGATATACTGTGATAACACATCAGCGATTGCACTATCTAAGAATAATTTGTTTCATCAAAAGAGAAATCATATTGATACTAGATATCACTTTATTCGAGAACTTGTGAGCAATGGAGAAGTTCACTTGAAGCCTTGTAGAACGAGTGATCAATTGGATGATATCTTTACAAAGCCATTAGCAGTAGATTTGTTTGAGTTTCAAAAAAGAAACTTCGGTGTTGTAAGCCTAGCTGAGACATAGACTAGTAGGCATGTTTGAGTTGTCATGAGTTATGTTTTAGTTTAATGGTCGTAATTAGGGGGGAGTGTTAAAATATATAATTACTTCCCGCATGCAGAAGTTAGACAAATAGATAGGTGAATTAGTGGAGTTGAGTTATAGATAGATTTGGTGAGTGAGTTAAGCGAGTTGATCAAGTTCAGTTATGTGAGAGTGTGTGCATGTCAGTTTAGATTAAATACCCTTCAACGGGTTCATTGTATTCAGTTTTATGATTGAGAGTGATTAAGATTAATTGAAGAGCTACAGCTCATTATTTCGTGTGTGAAATATTTATGTTAATTGTGTGATTGAATCCTCTGGCTATCCAACACTTTGTTTCAATAATATTTTGTCTTGCGTGATATTCGTCCCTGTCGAGGGAGAAATTTATGCTAATTTATGCTTCTTGTGTTGTAGGGATTTTGCCAAATTGTTATTGAAGTTTTTACATCTAGCGGGTTATCGCTTTTCTGTGCCTCATATTGCGAGTTGTGATAAACTTGTGTGTATTCCCTTTCAACAGTAAGGGGGGAATTTCATCCTATGACTCTGAGTGTGCCTCTAAATAATGCATTCAATGAATTTCCCCAACAAAATCTTATTCGGTGGGTTAAGTCACTCCTATGCAAATGGCATTTTTAAGATATTTTTTTAAGACAAAAAATTATTTGTGTTAAAAAGTCATTTTTTATTTTAGTTATTTTACATTAAAATTTAATATCAATTGAATTGTAATCATTTGAGACAAAATTATTTTAAGACAAAACATTATATTTAAGACAAAAACAGTTTGAGACATAAATATTTTAAGATGAAACCATATATTTAATACAAAAATAGTTTGATACAAAAAAATTAAGGCAAAACCATATATTTAATATAAAAGAGTTTGTGACAAAAATATACAAAATTTTAAGTTTAAGAAAATGGTCACTTAAGTCAATGGAAATTAAGATGAAACCCATTTAAGAAATTAACAATTAAGACAAAACCATATAAATTTAAGACAATACTATCTAACACCTGTAAAATTGACTCTGACAGTGTGCCCTATGTCCACTAGCTTGTCAGCTACTATTGTCTCACGCCAATACTGAAGTTGCTTATATTTAATTTACGATTCGACTTATCATATATAAAAGAAATAATTTTTTAGGATCCTCATTTTGTGTGGGTTACTTATATTTAATTTACGATTCGAGTTATCATATATAAAAGAAATGATTTTTTGGGCTCCTCATTTTGTGTGGGTAGCACGCGAAAACATGAAATTTAATCATATTAATTTTTTTATTTTATATTATATTTTTCTTTTTTCATTAACCTTTTTTAATTAAATATAAAATTAAAATATGCTAATTATATTAATTTTATAATTAATTATAAAATTAAAATATAACATTATGAAAAATTAGAATATTTTAAACTAATTTTTTAGTATTTAATTTAATGTATATTTATTTGAAAATTATAATAAAAATTACAGAAAAGTAATAAATTAAATATAGTTTGATTACAAAAAAATTACAATATACATACCACATTCTAAAAATATAATAAATAAACATATAAAAATGATTGGTTTTTGGTTGGCCTGATTCACGGGATTTGAACTTTAAATCTAATTCTCTTACATATTACTCTGTAGCAAGGTGATTGTAAATTGAGTTACACTCTATGAGCTAAAATTATTTATTTTTTTAAATATGTTAAAATTTTTAAATTACTTCAACTAAAACTTTGATAAAAGTTTGCAAGAAATAAGATACAATATAACAATAATATATATATATATATATATATATATATATATATATATATATATATATATATATATTCATATACATATACATAAAAATAAAAATAAAAATAAAAACAAATTCATCAATATATGCATTTTAAACCTTCATTTTTTCTTTCCAAATGAAAAGTGAGAAAATTGATTCTTGCATGTCTTATACTCACATCTCATTTTGTTTTCACTTTTGAAGAAACATATCAAAGAGATAAATAATAAAAGTTGAATTATTTCTTTGATAATATTTTAGCCATTTTTTCTTATAGTAAAAAAACTTTCAACTAATATTGTAAAAAAACACACACATATATATATATGCACAATGCAGTTTAGTATTTTTTTTTTATTAATTTTTTTTCAGGTATAATATTTTGGGAAAGATTTTTATCTAGTAATTAGAAACATATGAATGCATTATTAAGATGCCAAGTAGTATTAGTAATTTATATCATTTCAAACTATGGAATAATGACTATGTGATGTATCTTCCTCACTTAATAGAGATATATATAAATAAATTATGAAGGAGGTTGAAAGAGTACCTCTAGCATAAACTTTAATTTAACCTAAAAATCCATTGTCATGCCCCTATAGTTAGCTAGATCAATGGCTCACTTAGCGCACCTAGATGCCCATCACTATAAGTTTGTGGTGCATCGCGACTCATTTCATCTCATCAATTTTATGAATCTGAAACTACGTGATTCCATACTACACTTTATGTGTTATATATCACCATCATTAAAATTCATAATTTTAACACTTATTGAAGTATGTAGATAATAATTCCATACAATTGTGCCTTAACATAACCAATATGCAAATGATAGGAATGAAAATAACCTTATGGAATCAACAACCCAACTGGCCTAGCAATTGTCAAATACTCAAATATGTTACAACCAAGTGAACTCTAGTCTCGTATATCAATTTAAAAATTATAAGAGCACACAATTCATATAAACCTATCCCCAAATTTCCTATTTGATTTACTACCATCAATCACAACTTTTTCATAGATAAAAAATTGATAGAAATAGTAAGTTCTCTCATATGCATGCAATGTATGAACAGTTAAGTGAAGGAAAACAACTTAAGTCTAATATTAGAATTCAAGTGAGTTAGAGTTAGAAAGTTAATGCCTTTTCAAGAAAATCTAAGTTAAGGAAAATAAATTGTTGATTTATGTTAATATGAAGTTAGAATAGTTTAGTTAAAGCCTAAAGTCAGAGTTTGGATGAGGAAAAGAAAAAAGTTAGAGTTTACATGATTCCACATTTAAATTTAAGTTTAGCGCTCATATACTCATGGTTGGATCATTTTAATGTGAACTAATAAGAGAGATTAGTAACAACTTGGTGGATGCATATGAGAGAATAATGAATGAATAGAAGTTATTCATTCTAGTAGAAGTTTGTGTACTTATTTGTCTTGTATTTGCATGTTTATCTTTGCCTCTAAATAAAAAGTGGTATCAGAGCAAGGTTGAGCAAGGTTTCAATGAACCAAAGGAGTTAAGAAGGTCATGAGCTACTTCCACTAAAATCCTTGGCTATTGTGAGTAGCATGCAAATTGAAGTTTTCATCTATTGGTCCATACGTAGAAACTAGAGCTCATTGAGAATTTGTAAACCCAACTAGTAAAAAAATTAGGGTGAGTATCTTAAAGAGCCACCACCATATCAAGAGGAAAGAGCCACTGCCACTGACCAAAGGAGTCTCCACCATATTTATAGCCATGACCCTCCATAAGAATCTGCATAGAGGAGATTAGAAAATTTGCTAGTATTTTTGGGATCTGATGTTAAAATGAAGGATAAAATGTTTATTTTTAAAGATAACCAAGTGTTTGCAACCTTAATTTCTAGAAGGATGACACAATAAGGAAAGAATACAAAAGAAAAAAGAAATACGTCAGTCATTGGTCACAAAGAAATATTAAAAAACCAAGAAAATAAATCGAAAGGAAGAGCGAAAGTATTTCTAAGAGCTAATAGAGGTTACACCACATTCTGGAAATCTAAAATACAAGTAAATGAATTATAACAATACATCTAGTAACACTTCCAAAAATTACTAGTAAATTTTTTTATTTTTGGGAATTGTCAAGATATAAACTTTTCTTCTATGCAAAGAGATGATTGAGTATCGATATAATATCCCATATGATGAAGTATGTGATGCCTTATTACTTTATGTTATAAAACATGCATTGGATGAGAATTCCTTATGAAAGGTAGCAAAAGCTACATCTTCCTAGGAAGCATGGAATACACTGAAGAAGAATTTGGTATAAAAGAAAGTGACATAAAGGAGAAAATTCTATTATAGTATGTTGAATAATAAATAGAAAGTAAACTACATCTCTGAGAGTAAAGGAGCAATAATATATGAGTAATATAGAGCTTGGAGAATCCCACTCAAATGTGGATTATGTCCATAAATACTATAAAAGTGAAACCCATCATGCAGACATGCATATGGATGAAGAAGACACAAAAAATATTGCAGTGTGAGAAGTTGAAGCCTCTATGTGTGAAGTAGAGAAAGAGAATATAGATTCTCAAGAACCCCACTATAACATGGATGGTGAAGATTAGACACATGTGTGTATAATTTTAGTGTAGATTCAAAATTGCTTGAATGAAATTAACTAAATCACAACACTAGAATCTACTCTACCAATTTGTGAAAATAAATTCACGATTGAGAACACAAATTGTTAACATGCATCAAGATTCAATACACATACACAAAGATATATCCAGGGGAAATAAATTTCTCAAAACCCTTTACTATATGTATTTCATTAATCAAATAATCGGGATGAATGCAATATGCTCTGCTCAACCTTGAGCTCAACCTCCACATGTATATTCTATCCTCTTCCTCATTAACTGAATTTGGACAAAACTTATCCAATTTTAAAGCCCTCCAAGCTCCTTTTTCCTTGTGTCGTTTGACGAGGAATTAGTCCCTATTAATTAGCAAAATTTCCTATTGAAAATTGTGTAATTCATTTATTCGCTTCTTTGACTGCATGCATGACCTATACAACTTGGAAAATTCTACAATTGATAGTACACTTCCATTGAACTCCAATCTCAACCGGGTAACACGAATTTCATGCCTGCATGAGTTAAATTAGTTGGAATTATTAGTTATTTGGTTAAACACTGAGTTTGTACCCCAGTGTTAGACTTCCCATAAGTTCCTCCAACAGTTGGAACTAGTTTAACTCACCTTAACTCGAATTTACTGAATTAAATTGTTACAACTAAAATTAACTCAACCTAAGCTCCTGAAATTTAGGAATCTTTTTACAAAACTCAATTTCATTCCCCCAACTCGAATTAACTAACATAACTGAGTGATAAAAAACTATTTCAATTCAATTAACTCGTTCAAGTTGTGTGTTGATGTGTAATTTCAATTTCCTCCTAATTTAATCGAAGGAAAAAATAAATTAGGAACTTCTTGCTCCATGTTCAACACTCCCTCTCAGCAAGAAAGGGATTATCAAATATCCCAATAATACTTCTATGGAAACCAAATTTTCCTCTTGTAAAGGCCTTTGTCAAAATATATGCATCTTGTTCCTCTATTGGAATGTACTGAAACATCATGATCTTCCTCTGCACACAATCTCGTAGATAGTGGTACCAGATATCAATGTGATTGGACCGATCGTAAAAAAATGGATTCTCGAAGAGTTTCATACAACTATTATTGTCACATTAAAACACAGTAGGATCCATCATCTAACCAAATAACCCAACAAGAATATTTCTCAGCAAGGTAGCTTCACAAGTTGCTTGACTGGTAGCCAAGAAATTGCTGTTGACCCAAAATATAAAATTTCTCCTGAAGTGTTATTCCAATTTGATGAAATTCCTGCCCAATATACATATATAAAGCCTTGTAACTTCACTCCCTCTCTCCTTCTGTACCAAATTCTAAAATAAGTGGTGCCTTTGAGGTACCGTAGTACATGTTTGACATCCCTCCAAAATAATTTGTTCATTTGAACCATGGATTGGCTCAACTAATTGACCGCAGAACACATATATGGCCGTGTGTTCACCAAATATACGAGTGAACCCACCAATTTACTATATATGGTAGCATACACTTCCTCACCTGAAGTGGCATCCTCTTTCTTCTAGTTGGTCGTTGGAGGAGTCTCCATGGATTTCAATGTTTCATGTGGAACTTCTGAAGTATCTCATTGGAATACTTTCCCTTAGAGACAAATTGTTCCAATTCTCTTTGCCATACTTCCAAACCAAGG
Source organism: Pinus albicaulis (assembly GCA_034641835.2). Taxonomy (NCBI): domain Eukaryota; kingdom Viridiplantae; phylum Streptophyta; class Pinopsida; order Pinales; family Pinaceae; genus Pinus; species Pinus albicaulis. The sequence continues at coordinate 147,399,696 of CM076577.1, read as the reverse complement.
AAGTAATGCATCAACCCCATGTACTTCATTTCAAACTCTCTTGAATGTTCCTCCTTGCAAGACCTGATAAGTTGTTCATCACCAATCAAAATCAATTCATCAACATATAAGACTACAATAAACAATTTACCTTCTACGAGAATATGGTAAATTGTTTCATTTGCTTCACTTTTTGTGGAGCCAAAAATAGTGACATAGCTATCAATATCGGTGTAACAAGCACGTGGTTCTTGTTTTAACCCATACAAATATCGCTTGAGTCGACATAGATGTGAATATTTGTCAAAGGTCTTGAATCCTTTAGGATGTTTAATGTACTCCTCCTCCCCAATAACCCCATTGAGTAATATTGTCTTCACATCCATGTGGTGTATTTTCTACCGCATTTTGTGCATCTAGAGAGAGAATTGATATGATGGAATAGTACCTTGCTATAGGACCAAAGGTCTCTTCGTAGTCAATCCATTCTACCTAAGAGTACCCCTTGGCTAGAAATATGGCCTTGTGATTCTCGATGCTTCTGTATGCTACATGATTTATCTTGTAAAGCCATATTGAACCCACCATTGACTTGTAGGAAAGTCTTCGAACTACTTCCCAAAAATTGTTTCTGACAATGGATTCATATTCCTCTACCATAGAATTAACCCATACTGATTTATCTACTACTTCCTCGAATGAGGTTGGTTCTGTCTCTACTAGATCACCCATCAAAGCCACGTATCTAGTGTACCAATATGTTGACCTCCTCTAACTGCGTTGTGATGTGGGTGCTCCCACATTCTCTCTAGCATCATTAGATAATCTTCCAGCTTCCCTAGTCCACTTCCTTCCTTCCGTGGATGTCTTTATTGAGTGGTTGTCTCCAATCTCTTCTCATCTTCTTATGGTTTCTCCACATATTATTTAGGTTATTCCTTTAGATTCAAAATCTCTAGATGTGCATGAAACTAGAGCTCCCTCTCAAAGGAACACTTCATTTCCTTCTCTTAATTTAAATTATCATATCAGTGAATAACTATCATCCTGAGAGATGGAAGGTACATGAAATATTTTCGAGGTGTATAAGTGTACCCACAAATATTTCGAACTTTGATGTTGGCTCTATTATTTTCCTTACATCCTTGGAAACATGGAAATATAATGATGATTCAAAGATCCTTAAGTGTGACACATTTGGTTTCTTTCCTGAAAAATCTTCTTCTGGTGTACTCATCCTGAGTCCAATGAGGACCCTTGTAGTCATCCCAAAAGTGCAGAGGTAGGCTCTAATCATACAACATCACCCATAAAACTCCCACAATACTTTTTTTCTTCCTCTCAACCACCCCATTCTGTAGTGGGTTATGGGGTGTTGTCAACTCTCGTTGCATGCCTTCCTTTGCATAGAAATTTTAAACTCATTCGACACATATTCACCATTGTTATCACTCTTAAGAGAGTTCACTTTCATGCCAGTTTGTTTCTCAACAAGTTCTTTAAATTAAACAAATTTGGATCATGTTTGGTCTTTCTTCTGCAAAAAAAATATACTTACGTGAGAAATCATCTACGAATATAATATAATACATGTGCTTCATTGTGGAGGCTATCGATAAAGGTCCATAAAAATAATAGTGGATCCTTTAAAGAAGACAAGTAATATTAGTAATTTATATCATTTCAAAATAGGGAATAATGACTATGAGATTTATATTCCTCACTTAATATACATATATATATAAATAAATTATGAAGGAGGTTGATAGAGTACCTCTAGCATAAACTTTAATTTAACCTAAAAATCCATTGTCATGCCCTATATTTAGCCAGATCCAAGACTGAATTAGCGCACCCAGATGCACCATCACTATAATTTTGTGGTGCATCATAATTAATTTCATCTCATTGATTTTCTAAATCTGAAACTACGTGATTCCATACTACACTTCACTTTTTATATTTCACTATTATAAAAATTGATAAGTTTAACACTTTTTGAAGGATGTAGATAATCATTCCATACAATTATGCCTTAACATAAACAATATGAAAATGATATGAATGAAAGTAATCTTATAGAATCAACAACCCAACTGTTCTAACAATTGTCAAATATTCAAATATGTTACAACCAAGTGAAATCTATTCTAGTATAGCAATTTAAAAATTATAAGAGCACACAATGCATACAAACTTATCCCTAAATTTCCAATTCGATTTACTATCATCAATTGCAACTTTTTCATAGATAAAAACTTGATAGAAATAGTAAGTAATCTCATATGCATGCAATGTATGAAGAGTTAAGTGAAGGAAATCAAATCAATTTTAATATTATAAGTAAAGTGAGTTAGAGTTAGAAATTTAATGCCTTGTCAACAAAACCTAAGTTAACGAAAATAAAAATGTTGATTTAGGTCAATGTGATGTTAGAAAGTTTAGTTAAAGCATCAAGTCATACTTTGCATGAGGAAAAGAAAGGTAGAGTTTGCATGATTCCATATTTAAAAAAAAAATTAATGCATATATACTCATGGTTGGGTCATTGTATGGTGAATTGAGGAGAGAGAATAGTAGCAACTCGGTGGATGCATATGAGAAAAAATTAATGAATAGAACTTATTCAAGAAGAAGCTTGTGTACTTATTTGTATTGTATTTTCATGTTTGTATCTCCTTCTAAATTACATGTGGTATTAGAGCAAGTTTGAGCAAGATCTCAAATAACCAAAGGAGTTAATAAGGTCGTGAGCTACTTCCACTAAAATCCTTGGCTATTGTGAGTAGTCCGCAAATCGAAGTTTTCATATATTGGTCCATAAGTAGAAACTAAAGCTCATTCATAGTTTGTATACCCAAATACTAAAAAATTAGGGTGAGTAGCCTACAGAGCCCCCATAATATCGAGAGGAAAGAGCCACCATCATTGACCAAAGAAGGATTGTACACCGTAAGTTGTAGTCACGAGCCTCCATAAGAATATACGTAGAAGAGCTCAGAAAATTTTATACTAGATGTTGGGAGCTGCCATTAAAATGATGGTTAAAATGTTTAGCTTTAAATATAAGAAATTTTATGCGACTTTCATTTCTAGAAGGATGAAAAAATAAAGAAAGAAGAGGAAAGACAAATGAAAGACGACGGTCATGGGTCACAAAGCAAGACGGAGAAACCGAGAAAATAAATCGAAAGGAAGAGCCGAAGTATCTCAAATATCTCATATAGGTTCTCACCACATTCTAGGAATCTAAAAGAGAAGTAAATGAAGTAGAACAATAGATCTGGTAACACTTCCAAAATTAACTCATAAAATTTTTAATTTTCTAGAACTGTCAAAATAAAAAAATTTCTTCGATGTAAAAAGTTGATTGAGTATCAGTATAATAATCCATATGATGAAGTATGTGATGCCTTAGTATTGGATCTTATAAAACATGCATTCGATTAGAAGTCCTTGTGCAAGGTAGCAAAAGCTACATCTTCCTATGAAGCATGGAAGACTGTGGAAGTAGAATTTAGTGTAAAGGAAAGTGACACAAAGGAACAATTTATATTATAGTATGTTCAAGAATAAATAGAAGGTAAGGTACACAAATGAGATTAAATGAGAAAGACTCTAGGAAGAAAATAGAGCTTGGAGAATCCCACTCAAATGTGGATGATGGTCACAAATACTATAAAGGTGAAACCCATCATGCATACGTGCATATGGATAAAGAAGACCCAGAAAAGATTGCAGAGTGAGAAGTTGAAGCCTCTATGTGTGAAGTAGAGCAAGAGAATATAGATTCTCGAGAACCCCACTATAACATGAATGGTGAAGATGATGGTAGATCCCACTGTGACGAGACACATTTGTGTAGAATTTTAGTGTAGATTCGAAACTTCTCATGAAATTTACTAAATCACAAGACTAGAATCTAATCTACCAATCCACGGAAGTAAATTCACGATCAAGAACACAAATAGTTAACACCCATAAATATTTAACACACATACATAGAGATATATCTAGGGGAAAGAAACTGCACAAAAGCCCTTACTATCTATATTTCATTAATCAAATAATATGGATGAATACAATATGCTCTGCTCAAACTTGAGCTCAACCTGCACCTGTATCTTCTATCATTTTCCTGACTAATTGACTTTGGCCAGCAATTATCCAATTTTCAAGGTCTCAAAACTCCTATTTTCTTAATTTTTTTTATGAGTAATTAGTCCCTATTAAGTAGCGCAATTTCTCATTGATAATTGTGCTATTCCTTTAGGCCCTTATTTGACTACATGCATGGCCTGTACAACTTGGAAAATTCTACAATTGATTGTACACTTCCTTTGAACTACAATCTCAATTGGGTAAATCCAATTTCATGCATGCATGAGTTAATTTAGTTTTATTTTTCAGTTAGCTGTTTAAACGTTGAATTTGCACCCCACTGCTAGACCTCCCACTAGTTCCTCCTATAGTTGGAACTAGTTTAACTCACCTTAACTCAATTTGAATGAATTTTATTCTTACAAGTAAAATTAACTCAACTTAGGATCCTGCAATTTAGGAATGATTGTACACAACTCAAGTTCATGCCCCAAACTCAAATTAAATAAACTAACTGACCGATAACAACTATTTCAACTTACTTAACTCGTTTAAGTTGTTTGCTGATGTGGAATATCAATTTTCTCCTAATTTAATTGAAGGAAAAAATAAATTAGGATTTTTTTGCTGCATTTCCAACACTCCCTATCAGAAAGAAAGGGATTGTCAGATATCCCAATCCTGATTATATGGAAATAAAATTTTCCTCTTGGCAAGGCCTTTATCAAAATATGTGCATCTTGTTCCTCTGTTAAAATAAACTACAACAAGATGATCCGCCTTTGCATACAATCTCGTAGATCGTGGTACCCGATATCAATGTGTTGGTATCGATCATGAAAAATTGGATTCTCAGAGTGTTTGATAAAACTCTGATTGACACACTAAATCATAGTAGGATCCATCATCTAAAAAAATAACCCAAAAAGAATATTTATCATCTAGATAGCTTCACAAGTTGCTTGACTGGTAGCCATGTACTCTGCTTCTATTGAGCTAAGTGCAACTGATCTATGCTACCTCCTGTAACAAGAAACTGTTGTTGACCCAAAACTGAAAATTCCTCCTAAAGTCCTATTCCGATCTGATGAACTTCTTGCCTAATTTGCCTCTATGAAACCTTTCAGATTTACTCCCTATGGGATAAATATCTCAACCAAATAAATGTTGGGTGGAAATTATGAGTGAAGCAGTTTAATCATATACAGATGAATGTTCAAAACAAAACATCAATGCTTCAACCAACTAATAGATTCCATATCACATTCAATCAACATTTGAACTTTAAATCATAGTATACAAGGACTTACATTACACAAAGACATTTAACCAATATTTCTATATGGAATATCTTTCCCAAATTCCAGAAATCAATTTATCATGCCATGATACACCATTACGTTATTCAGAAGCCATCTCTTACTTAGATTTTCATAGGATAATTATAATTTATTAAGGATATACTTATTAGTATGTTTAATCAAATCCATAATTGATCCAGTTGGATATTGGTGGTCTCCCACTTATTCCATGTGGACCTGCACCATCATTTCTTTTAGTTTTCTAGTTTCAGCACAACTTACTATTTTTAGCATTTTTTCGGGTCATGAACTTCCTAAGCCATTTTGAGGCCCTAAAAATCTAGGTGGATATTGGTGGACACCCACATATTCAATTTAAACTGCCACCATCGGCTCTTTTATTTTTTCAGTTTCAGCACAACTTATTATTTTTAGCATTTTTTCAGGTCCAGAACTTCCAGATCTGTTTCATAAACAACGTTTTTTAGGAAAACCAGGAGCAACATGGAAGTTCCTTCAATGTTTCTCACATCAAAATTTGTATTCCTCAGATAGATATTTCTAACAAGGTATTGAGTGCATCAAACAGAGATCGTATGGCAAAGTTATGTCCCCAGGAAGATTGATGTACCAATTTACCCAAACAGGGCCCATAGTTTTGGCGCTTCATCTCCTAGGGTTAGTTTTTTGGATGTTTAGGGTTTTACATTGTTTCTAAAGAATAAATAGGCCTTTGAGCCTCATTGTAACATGTATTTCATAGCCTTGTAGTCGGCACATCTCTTCTCAGAGATAAGCTACCAGTTCCCTAGCTAGTTTATTTCCATTATTCCTGTAAGCATATTTTAGTTCTTTTATATTGATGAAATGAAGTTTTATTTCCACTAAATCTCTATGTTTATGTGTATTTATGTATATTATTGCGTTCCTACATAAATCTGGATCAATAATAAATTTCAATACCATAACTTGGAACTCATTATCATGACTTCACCAGATAACAGACACATATAAACAAATCTGAATCAACGAGTTTGCATCATGCAACACTCTATATGAGCATAAGGTCTTATGATTCCAACATATCCAGCCTTACTCAAATCATTGTTGAGTCAAAAAAATTATCTCATTAGAAGTCAATCACAACTATTATCAAAGTCATTATTTTCATAGTTATCAATTATGTCAACCAAAGGCAGGTAGCACACACATCAAGTCTTTACTTCATTGCATGTCAAGCTCTCAATTATCTCTTTTAACATGTCATTATAGGCCATTTACATCATTATCTGTAAGTGCATACACATCACGGTTAAATCACACATGTTCATACTACGTCGCAACAACCATTGTTCTAGGAACAAGGAAACCAATACAGAACCATACGTTTATATAGTCACATATGACACTGAAGGTCAATATGTCTACATAACATAGTCATCTGAGAAAATCAATCATCAACGAATCAGATCATGTCAAAACCAAATGTGAAATCATGGTATGATCTATAAATCTAGATATGTCTCAATCATTTAAAAAGTACCAAACATAGTTTATCAATATCAATAAGCCAAAACATAATGCACAATCCTTAAATATAACGACTTGTCCATATGACTGTCTCAGTCACTTGCACACATAATTTTGGTTCAAAAATATGAAATTTCCTAGTCCATATATGTTATTGGCATATGTAATACATCTGCAAAACTGTCATCTGCCAAGTGACCATCTGATTTCATGCTCAATTCCAACAATACCAGAAATCAGTTCGCAATGAAAAGACAAATTAGAGATCCATGTATTTGCAACATATACCGAATTCATTATACATAAATTCAATTATTTTTCTACTAGGCATAGTCACATCTATTATCCTTCCTTTGCGATAATGAGGCTCAACCCTCTGTTATGGATTAACCAATGTCAAACACATAAATCATATTTCAATAGAAACATGAGTAAGAACCTTTTAAGTGATATTTCCTCCCTATGAATGAGAATCCACTTCATTCATGTCATAAACCTGTCTTTACGGGGATCAAGAAATAATAGATTTATCATAAACACATATCTATCATGATCATCAATATCATGTCATCCATATTTCATCAAGTGCTGGACTACAAAGATTAGGCAGCAGGATGATGTGACAACACAATCTTAAGATCATGTTAAAGCATTTAATTTCAATACATGCTATAATTCACAGATAGTTAAAGATATGCAACATAAAAATCATAAATATTCCTTTATAATCAAGGTTTCTAATACCATGCATACCATAATCAATAGGATCAAGTTAGGTTAATCGATAAACCAACAATGTGCAATCACTCTCTTTTTTTAAATGAGATTTCATCATGCTTATCACATGCATTATCAACACCATATAAATGAGGTAACCTTCTATAAAATATCCAATAGATCTTATGTGTATTAAGAATCAAGAGTACCATCCACTAAATTCAGAATCAAGATCTCAAAACAATAGGTGTTAACCATACATTGAAGTTATGCTACTATATCCATGATCAGTAATCACAACAAGTACTCCCGCAGAATCAAGTAGATTATCATGCTCAAACCATTCAATACCAGGTGCACTATTTCATGATAGTAACCATAATCCCAATCATTCTTATATGTGCATGCATGAGCCATCTGAGAAGTAGACATTCTTATTATAATGAAGGGCTTACCTAGCCATCCAATAACATTAAAAAAATATACCATGCATGTGTTACCATATTATATGTGCACCTTCACATAGGAAAATTGTAGTGCGTAAGTGCCTCTTTACCTTTTCCAAATCAAAACATCTTTCCTTTTCCAGATGTAGCTGCATTTCCAGATCTAGACAACTTCTCTACATTTCCCGATATAGCCATATTTACTGCATTTCCAAAGATCCTCAAGAGGGATCCAACCATCACATATCATCATGAAGGTTAGATATCTCTAGGTGCTCACATATACATGAAGGAAGTAATGACTAGAAACTATAAGCATAGAAATCAGATCCATCAGCATAAACAAGAGTAAGGGCTATAAGTCAATGAATACTTATCTTCAATGAGATATGATCCTTTCCCTCTTGAACTAGCCTTCAAGAGTTAGCCATAGATCATAAAGCAGTGTTTCCTTAGCAATTTTATCAATAACCAGGTAATTTTTGTCAAATTGATCCAAGTTCTTGAGAATCTTCATAAAGGCCATGCAAGGGTTTCATAAACAAAATCTCAAGAATTTAACATAAACTAGGGTTTCTCTCAAACACTTATCTGGGTTTTCTTCACACCCTATAATTATTTTAGGTATCTAACATCCTCTGCTTGCTTCCATAAAAGTGTCTCTTTGAGGTGATCCTCATGGATTTTCTTCAACTAGCTCTGATACCATGTTGATTTTTCATAAACAAGCATTTTTCTTTACTTTGATAGTTACATTTCTTCATTAATATGTTGCATTCACCCCAAATATTTTTTCCATTGTATAGATTTATATCATTAACCATCAAAAAATGAAACTATGCGGAAAGAACAATACCATCATCATCATCATATAATCAGCGGAAAAGTAAAAATATAAAAAGGAACAGAAGCATGAACACGTAGAGTCACCACGATTGGTCCGAGACCAGGGAAAAACCCACTAAGGGGAAAACACTTGGAAATTCTTCTTATTATATCTTCATTGAATGGTTTAGCAACAAGAGTACAATAATCCATGAGTACATTTATTTATGACACAGAAAAAAATAGCATAAAAGCATTAAAACCATACAAAAACTTCCTCATGAAGGAAACTGAATCTAAGAACCAAAATTCACTAACACTAGTTGTAGAAAATTGATGACCACGGTTGATACTGAATGAGGATTGAAGATAAATTTGTGATAGAAATAAATAGATATTGATTTATGGATCAACATATCTATAATTTGAAAAAATAAATCTGAAATATTACCAAGTGATCTCAACTCTGAAGTTCTAGATATGAATCCATGAGACTGTCAATGATGCTTTGACACAATTTTGATTGAATGACTGAAGTCTGGAAGAGTTGTGCAATCAACTAAAGGTGATCCAAATCTGATCTTCCATGTAAATTTTCAAGTCGTAACCTTAAAATTCTTAGACTGTGGCTTTGTGGCTTTGAGCCTCTACCATAACACTATGTGCCCATGGCTCTACATCAGATCAGCATGATCTGACCTCGGGACTTTGGTCACACCCTTAGCAATTTTTTCTAGTGGCTTTGGAACCTTGGTCATGGGCACAACACACTATGCCCGTGGCTTTGCTCAGTAGGGCTACTACCTAGGCCTTACCTGCTTGCAACTCTGCTTCAACATACTCAGATATTAAATGTGCATCACATTTTGAACCCAATCCAGTGCGTGCCACTGATCGAGCTCCTTTCGATGTACCTATGTGAGCCAACAAATTTAAAATATTACCAAAAATGAAAATAACATGGAGAATATATCATAAGCGAATGTGAGAAAATGAGTTTGAGGTTGCCTCTATTTATAAATTTGTGAGTGACTTCTTGGGGATTTGATTGGATCAACATGTGGTTAGGCCAACTCATAAAAATATTAAATTAATTCATAACTTAGCTTCTGCTTAACTGATTGGGGAGATCTATAGGTTAATGTTGATCCTTTCGAAAAGAGGAATCTAATTAAATTATTATATTAATCATCTGAGTTGTCCACTGTGGAATTTGAACTTAGTTGCAAAATTTTACAACTTTGAATTGATTTGTATTTGGCAATAAGAGAGAATATAAGTTTTTACAAAGAGAGGGAGACTAGTGGGTTTCATCTCCCAATGTCTCTTTGTCTTTTAAATTCCTTTAGTTTTTTCTATTTACAATATTTACATAATTTTTCCTAATCCCAAACATTAGGTGTCAAGATTCCCCGCCTCAATATGAAGGGATGTTGATGATTCCACACATGATTCTGAATATTTCAAACTTTTCCCTTCCGAGTGCTTTGGTGAATATGTCTGCAATCTACTCATTTGTGGAACAATCTTATAGGTGGATTTTTTTTTCCTAAACATGATGTTGAATCATATGGTATTTTGTATTGATGTGCTTTGTTCAATCATGGAACTTTGGGTTCTTGGCCAACTTTATTGCAGAGAAATTTTCAATCAAAGAGCAGTTGAATGTACTTGTTTCTCCTACAAATATTCTATAACCTTCTTCATACACACAATTACCTTTTTTTCTTCAGTTGTTGCCACATATTCTAGCTTAGTTCATGAATCTGTTGGAACTGACTATTTGTGTGACCTCAAGGAGACAACTCCTGATCCAATACTCATAACATAACCTAAAGTAGATACTCCAATTTCTTTATCTCCATCAAAGTTTTAATCAGAGTATCCACTCAAGTTGAAGTCACCCACCTGTGTATACTTTAGTCCAAAGTCTTGAGTTCCCTTCAAGTACTTTAGAACACTTTTTGTAGCATACCAATGACCCTCAAAATTCTTTTGGATAAATCTAGAGAGGATTCCAAGAACAAATTAAATGTATTTTTTGGTGGTATTTACATATTGAGACTCCCTATGAGTTGTATATACTTTGTTACATCCTAAAAATATTTTCCTTCAATGAATGTGAGCTTTAAACTATGTTCCATTTGATTAGTTAAAGGATTGAATTCAACCATTCCAAACCTATTCGACAAATCTCCAATGTACTTCTTCTGAGTGAGGAATATAAACTTAGGATGTTGAGTTACTTCAATACCAAGGTAATCGTGAACATAGCCCAAATTTGGAATTTCAAAACATTTCCTTAGTTATTTCTTTATGGATGCAATGTATTTCTTGTTTTTCCTTGTCAGCAAAATATCATCTACATACACCAAAAGATACACAACTATTTATCCAACCTTCTTGAAAAAAAAAGTTGCATCATCAAGATCATAATGTTTCAAATTGAGTTTCAGAAGATTCTCATTCAACCACTAGTACTAGGCTCATGTTGCTTTCTTGAGGCCATACAAGGAATTTACAATCTTGCATACTTTCTGTTCCTAACCCTTCATAAAAAATCCTTTTCTCTAGGACACAAAAACATTATCTTTCATATATCCATGAAAGAAATTAATTTTTACATCCATTTGATGGACTTTCCAACTGTTTTGAGCTTCTATGGCAAATATTGTTTGGATGGTTTCCCATTTTTTTGTGGGGGGGAGGGGGGGGGGGGGATTATCCTTATAATCGACCCCTTATTTATGTTTAAATGATGTTACGAGTTTAAAAAACCACATGAGGGGGAATATTATACGCTAGAAGTAAGTTTTTTATAGCATTTCAAATAAAATGTAAATGGATAGGAATTTCAAAGGGTTTTATGTAAGGGTTGATAGTTTCGAAGCTTTGATAGTTTATCAAAATGGTGGCATGAGGAGGCATTATCAAATTCAATGTGGTCAGAGAGGGTGGATTCAGTTGTAGGTCTAGTCGTGGTGAAGATACCAAAGGTTTTGAGGTTCATTCTAATAGCTGGCGAGGATAATGAAAATTGTTCTTTACTAAGGAAGAGTGGGTTAGACTCCTCTTCTTTGGATATAGCTATTTAAAACAAGGGGACACTAGAAAATTAATTTGTTCCTTTCAACGCCATCGTCGACGGAATTCTCTCCTCAGTGTGTTTTCGTGTTGGTTAGTTGGTATTTGGGCACAATATGATGGGGATAATCAGGGATGGGATTCATCAGTGTGAAGGATGTCATGATTCCATGGGCCCTACAGTCCATTTTCTATGCTTAAATGATAGTGTTCATTGTTGGATTATATCGGGGTGTCCATGGTTGGGGCTTCACGACCATTTTAGTTCATATCGAATCTATGTTGGGTTATTCCATGCTGGCTCTAATGGTGGCCTTTTGAAATTTTATTCGTGGTTATATGCTGGGTTTTGACCTATTTTGTAATGTTTTGATGCCTATATTTGGGAATTTGAGAGATGCACCCTTTTCTAAGGTATATTTTATGTAGGCCTATGTGCCTAGTTTTCTAAAGTGATAAGTGGTTTCTCATTGTTCTGGAATTTGATAGATGCATCCTTTTCTAAGGGTTCCTTTATGTAGGCTTGCATGTATGGTTTCCTCTATTTATGAGTGGCTACCCATTTTTTGGGCTATATCTAGTGCTTCCCTACAGGGTTTCTTTGAGGGGCCTACGTGCCCCATAACTTGGTATCGATCATATGTACGTTGGTGGTTATTGTAGCACATATTCTATATGTATGATTATGTAAACATGTTTTTATTTTAAACCACTAAAATATGAATTATTTTATTAGAATGATGTATTGAGAAGGGGAATTTAGTGAAAGGATTTTAGGAGGTGTTTATCAATGTCTACAAAAATTAGGCTTATTCTTTAGTGTCCCACAAAACATATGCTATAGGCTGATTAAGTGGAAACTCAATTCCATGAGCCCATATTTATCTATTACATGATGTGTGTTATAATTCCTCATACGGGTGTGTCATATGATGTGTGTTTCAATCTAGAACACAATATGTGTGCTTGTGCCCTCATCTTGATTAGACACGTTATATGTGCACCCAAAACTATCTATCCATCCATAAGTGAACCCTTTAGCATGCCACATTCCCAAGGTAAACCATTTTCTATGCACTAACTATCCAAGTCAAAATTTATCATGTTGTACATGCTACAATTGTTCACTTATTTCCTCAGAGTATTGTGCAAGTGTGTGTGTAGGATTATTTTCTGAGAGTATTTTGCAACCCATATTCAATAATAAAGACACTTTTGTAGTGAATATAACACCTACAACACCTTTATAGTCAAGAGAAAATATCCTCCATCAAAGACCTACATCGATTATTTTGGTAAACAAGAGACATACCAATAGGACATCTTACTTCAACCAGACTATCCTGCTCTGATCAAGTATATCAGACATGCATTATGCACATCAATTCATATAATCTATGAAAGCATCAATTATCAATGTATGGTAGACATTAGAGTATGTTTCCATCACGGACAAAACTAGGACCATAATTCCAACACACGAATGTTCGTAAGAACTGACATCGCTATACAAACACACTTTTTTCTCTCCACATTGGGTCAACCCTAAAAAATACTCAATATATAATATAGATAAAAAAATCATTACACCTTCCACTGCAGAAACCTTAGATGCTTTCACTCTCATCATTATGGTCGTAAGCGACCATGTTGTTGTGTATTTTGAAGATGAAGTGGGATGGTTACATGAGCCATCCTATCCATGCTTAAATTGGTCCACTGTGATATGGGAATATATATCATACCTCTATACCAAATACATGAGGAGAGGCACATTGGAACCAATTTTTCTGTCACACTCCTCAACAATCCACTTAATTTCCTGATTGTATGGTCACTCAGTTCCAAGAATATTTGTGCTCAATCCAAATTCCTCTTTGGAATGGCTATACTAAGGTTGTAAATGAACCTCATCACACAATTATTATGTGATATATTCACCTATATGGTCCTCAAATAATTATAACATCCTATCATCCATAATATTCATCTGAACTTACTGTGAAATTCATGTTCATCAACTAGCATCTCCATGGTGTGTCCTCCAAGATATCCTCAATATTATCAACGTGTCACTTTAATACTCACAATGTATCAAAATAAATAGTGTTAGGTCATTCAAATACTTCTCACATTTTACATCTGTGTCCCCATGGTGCCACCAATTTCCTCTATTAATGAGTCACAAGGAAGACACTTGCACAACTACCCTCATCATCCTACGCACAATTGCACTGCTACAGAAAAGGGGGCTTCCAAACATTCATTGAAGAAGAAATCTCTCCCAACATGGATCTCTCCGTTGTTTTCACACTCAAACTTGACTTCTTGTCAAAACCTCAAAGGGGAAATTAAATCTTCCTCCAATTGGCACAATACCACACTCAACGCATTTCGATTTGTTGTAACTGCGTTTTTTTTCCAAAACCAATATTTTTAGTGTGCACTCGAGCTTTTGGACTTGGATTATTCACATCAATCACACTTTTTCCCAACATTACATGTATATATTATATTCATAGACTTCCTTCCCTTATTTTTTCATGGGATTCCCTTATTTAAAGGTTCCAATCACACCTCCTTCGAACTAGTGCAGGAATTTACAGTTCCAATCGAACCTCCTTCAAACTAGTGTAGGAATTTAATTATCGATTTCATTAGTTCATATTATGACGCCAAACTATACCCTTTTCATTTTTTTGGCTATATATGGTATAAATAAATATAATTCCTTATTATTTCCATTCCATGGATTCATCCTCTCTTCAGGTGTTCTTCCTCTTATTTTCTAATATCGTAGAAGTACCTTTTTATTCTGCAATAGTTTATGGAATTTTATAATGAGAAATCCATTTCCTAAATAAGTTGTAGACTCCATAGCATTATAATGGTTCTACCCTTCAAAACATCCTTTGACTATGTGCAGTGCGATTCAATCATGCAAGATTCCTTTAAGCTCTCCAATATTTAATTATCGAAAGCATCAAGCACAACATCCTCCAATTAAATCACGATGTGATAGAGCTGGTCTGCTCCATCAGAATGCTCCCTTTTAGTTATCATTGTTTATTCATCACAAAATTCTCTCGTGCAATTGTCATGAAATAATAGCCAACAACTATAATTACTATGCGACCCAAATACAAGAACTGAGCCTCTCTAACAGGAGTTTTAATTACATTAAGAATCGATTGAGGTAATCGATCTCACTATATCAATCACCTCATTCCTCCTAATGATTTTGATGATGATATGCATAAGTACCCCCATGTTTACCTCTGTAGTATACTTTGCGTGCATCCCTAAATTGATTTGCATGATTTTTAGAGAGCTTCCTCAAAAAATAGGAAAGAACTATCGTTATATTGCTAAATTCCTTTCTCTTCTATGTGAGGAGATGGACTGTGATAAAATGTGAGGTATCTATCTAAAAAATACTACATACATAAAAAATAGTATTTTGTGAGAGGCATATATCAATCAATATGACTACATGAAACAATTTCAAGTTTTAAACATAACATACACATAACCCACACATGTTTTTCAATGATATTGATCCAAGCTCTCTTCCTCTTGGATCAACATTATAATTTTCCATTACTCCTATGGATTCATGTATCCACCTGCAACAATTAATTTAAACTCGAATTCAACATAGATTTACATGGTCCTCGAATTCATAATGGAAGTACTTTTCTTCTAACCATCCATACAACTGTAATTATTTTTACAAATAATTAATATCGGCCATATTTATGTTAAGTGGTATTGGCTTTGCCCATACTAGCATCACTTCACTCTATTCCTATCACACATTACTCCTTCAAATCTCAAGTGGCCTCTTAGAGTGAGAAAATGATGGAAACTATGGCCAAGAAAAGGAAACAGATTGATCATCTTGAGGCTCATTATAGTGTTCTCTATTAATTGGCCTATGGAACAATTACTAGAAAAAACACACTTATTGCACGAGGAATATTTAGTCAAGGAATAGTCCCATCATAATGACAAAGGAAATGGAAATTTTGACCTCCTGTTCACGAATGGAATAAATCGGGAACCTCAGTGATAATGAGTATTTACAACTGTTTTGAATTCATTTCAAAGTTGTATGCTTTCTTTTCCTACTTTTTAAGGATTATACTTATAGAATCTTTATTTATGTACACTAAACAATGGGTGTATCCCATATGCTTGGAATTTTTTTTGAACTTATGGATATTCTTTAGAAAGAGATAGTTTTACAGTTGTTCCACCTTTTGTACTCTCTTATTGTTTGGCTTGTCCACATCATTTTTTAATATAAATCTATCAATTGTTCATGTCCAAAAAAGAAAAATCCTCCACTTGCAGTGGTTTATACATACACATTGGAGTATACATCCCATCATTAGAATCATGGTTATATTGAATAATAATTCATTTTTTCATACCAAGATCTAGGTGCTTGCTTCAGTTGCAGAGATATCTAACTAAAGTTATAAGACACCTAAAATAAGAATTATTTTTATGAAAAATATATATCTCTGTGAATGTAGATTGGTTTAGTTTTGGTCTAGAAAATAGTCGATGACCAATGGGAGAGCACCCAAAATATGATTTTCTACTCCTTTTTATTTTCTTATTATTTTAATTTATTTTTCAAAAATTGTAGATTGATTATAATCACACCAGGATGTCTATAAATCTTATAACCCTATAATGTTTGCTTGTAGTGTTACAACCACCTCTAGATTGCTTGAATTTGTGCAATATCATGTCCCCTAGTACAATCTCAATCGAGAGTAAGATTTTGATATGTCTTCCATTGTTCACCCATTATTTTCTAGACCAAACATAAACGAATTTCTATTTGTAGATATATATTTCATTAAAAATTCTTATTTCAAGTGTCTTATAGCTATGGTTAGTTATATCTAGAAATTTACTTGATACCCATCATGGAATAATAATAGCATAAAGTTTGTTCTTTTATCACACTGCTATATCTTTCTCCTTCAGAATCTTGACATGAATTCTCTATAAAATCATCCCACTTGATGGCTTCATTTTCGAGAGAGACTATAGTTTTCTTCTTCTTCAACCTTTGCTACCAAATAGAAGTATTTGCCTGGTCCACTATCTGATTAGGAGTGAAACTTAAAAATTCCACTTCCTTCAACCAATTATATCATTTCTAGCAGCCCAAATTCATTTTGGCACCCAAAACATGCATCCATCTCTACGGTTACTTATTCCCCATTTCCTTCTCTGCAATGCTTCGTTTGTTCCTTTGACTCCACCAATATATGGAGATGACTCTCCACAGTATTTTAGCTACCAAATAATTCCCAAAATAGATTATTTTTTCTTATAACCATCCTTCCACATATTTTTTTTTGGCTAACGTCTTCAGCCGAGGTAGTGGAACATTTTGATTTTTCCCTGACCAAAGAAATCTAAATACCATTTTTTATATTCTATATAGAAATCCTTTGATAGAATCTAATAGGTTTTAAAGCACATGGGAATTGAAGGGATAAAAACTTCTTCCCAATCCAAATATTTGAAACTATATCTAATAAAATAGAAGTAAAATTACAAAATCAAACACACAAATGACTTGATTGCAGGTTTCTCAGAGAATTAAACACAATACACTTCTCTGAATTGATTGATGTTTTGAAACCATTTAAATATTCGAGAAACTTGCACCCAAATTATCATTCCCATAGGAATCTCAAACACAAGTGTCTTGTATAAATATTTATGCAAAATATGGGGAGGAAAAGTGCATAGAAGGAAAAGAAAAGTGAAAAGGGTGAAGTCCCTAAGTGAGTGGAGTGAAAATTCACATTGGAGGTGAAGAGTGAATCAATTCTACATATTGTGCACATCCTGTCCTCCACAAAAAGCCTCCATGAGGATTTTTTAGCCACCTATGAAGACATAGTTGTATGATACAAATTATACATTTATGGACAAGAATTTGTTATGATAATCAAAATTGAGGACATCAAATTTGAAACATTCCACGTTATTCTCCAAGTTCATCCTACTCCTAAATTCCATGCTTCAAGCTCTCATTCTAGAGAAATGGAATGCATGGCATTTTTATCTCTTTTTTTAACATATAAGGTAATTTTTCTAGATTTTCTTTTGTATATTTACCAAAATATTTGACTATAAATTTGCTAAGAATAAAATGTTGAACTCGACATGTTTCTTTTGAGAATAATTGTGGTCATATTATTTTTTATTTCATTTCTTGTCCTTGTTGGCTCAAGAGGTCTTGACCCAGGATCGGAGTGTACTACGCAACCCAAAAAACCCTCCAACTACTAGCCCTTTCGTCATTGATTTACTTGTGCAGATCAAATTCTCACCCCTAAGTAGCATGGTGGGGTGCTAGAACTAGGTTTCCACACCCAGAGGGGGATTTTATGTGGATATAACCCTTTATAATCTTAGCTTATTACTACTGCATTGTGCTATTTCTTTTTAACCCAATTCAGATCTAAACTTAACATATACCCTTATCATTGATATAGTTACTACGCAAACATTAAGATCTACTATTATGAGATTAGCCCACATAAATGCGCATCAAATATAAGAAACTACACAATAGATATATAAGCAAATCATTAAATCATAAATATTAATGCATTAACACATAAGAACAAAAATCATGCAAGTGAACCAGTGATTTTCTAAACTTTTCTTAATTAATCAGATCTTCAATTAATATAACTTTTCATTATGTGCACATAGTCGCAGTGTCCTTGCACACAACCAAGGACTTTCCTTAGGTCTCCACGCACATAACCGCAAGAGTCTGTCTCATACTCAAACTAATCACCAATTACTTTCCCAAATCACATCAACATTACATAATCATTATATATCATATATGACTTGACTTGGATCATACATGCCTAATTATATTACTTAGATGCGCAAAAACCATGGTCCCAAACCATGGTTTGAGTCCCATGTTTTACCCATTTACGCGTTACAAAATGAAGGAGATTTGACTAGCCCCAAAGCCCCTTGAATTTCTGCGCTTTACCATCAAATTTTAAAAAAATTGCATTAAGACTCGACCTAGGGAACCCTACCCCAATATATCCCCAACACAGAACCGTGACTCATCCTTGAGTCAATCTACATCGGATTCCCGCATCTTGGTCTTTAGTGCCTCTTTGGATTCATGAAGAGGCTCAATGACCTCAACACTCTGCATTAGAGTGTTTTGCGCTTCTCGGACTAACTTCTTTGTAGTAGGCCCCTTCGCTGCCAAGTTGATGTTGCGTTGAGTTTGGAAGAGTCCCTTGAGCGTATCCTCAATGGCATGTGATAACTGAAGTGCTTCATCAGCCCAAGGTTTGTTCCTTTCTACCAGATGTTGCTCCTTTTGGCGCAACTCATAATCTTGCCCTGAATGCTTTGGCCTTCTGTCAACTGGACCAATCTCTATGCAGGAACAAGGTTTTGTGAAGTGGCCCGAATCTCATCAAACCGTTGTTTGTTATCCCACATGTCTGTCTATAATTTATGAACTAATGGATTCTCCTGGATGGAGGTCCATATCTCCATGGTATCTTTGAACAGAGTGTTGCACTCATCCATAGTTGCAGTAATGCTAGTCATTTCCTTTTGAACCATTAGAGGAATTTCGAGGTCTATAATGGGCCTCCTAAGAAAAATGTACAATCAAAATAAACTTTATAAGAACCAATAGGATTCAAGATGATGATGTCAACCATGGGGGATAATTTACCATTTTTGGATTAAAAAAGTAAAAAGAATAAAAAATAATAAAATAATAAAACCACTTTTTCGACTCGTATTTTCAACTTATCTCCCTAATTTTTTACTCAAATTTCAAGAAGGATTACTCGTTGGATGCAAAATTTAATTCCTCATCCAAGAAGTACCTATGTTGCATACTTCCTATGGACCCTTCTACATGAAAAATGAGAAATACATGAAAAAACTTGATTGCAATCACATTTTTCATGTATTTCTTATTTTTCATGTAGAAGGGTCCATCAAAAGTATGCAATATGGGTACTCCTTGGATGAGGAATTAAATTATGCATCCAACGAGTGTTTTCGCTCGAAAATTGAGTTAAAACTTAGGGAGATAAGTTGAAAATACAAGTTGAAAAAGTAGTTTTTTTAATTTATTATTAATTTATTCTTTTTTCCCTCTAAATTTTGATGATGTAATCTAATATTATTTTAGTATTTCCACTATTATTTTATAATTTCCTTAGGAGGCCCATTTTACACCTCAAAACTCCCCTAATGAATGGTGGCTCATTGTTCCCGGAACTTTGGCAATGTCTTCGGCTGTAGCTTGGTTTGTAGGTCAGCAATCCTCTACTCTAGGTCAGCGTGCACTATCTCAATTTATGTCTTGGAAGCCATACGTGTGACTGCATGGGTCTAAATATTTGTAGTAGGTGCAACATTAGTTTGCACCAACAATCCTGGAATCTCAGTGTAGAGCTAGGTGATGAGTGATTTGAGTTTCTCTCGCTTAATTTATGTGGCATGTTGTGCTTGTGCGACCTACTTCTGCTCCTAATGTGACTGCTTGGCATGTTTTTCTACTTCCGTTCTGGCACGCGAAGCACGGTACTCATGATAGTACAACTCCTATGTAATCATGGTATGAATCAGGTGAAAGTGGGCACTGGGGAGCGCGACCAAATTGATTCCAATTTCCAAGCAAGATCTAGTAGCTGCACACTATACTTGATGAGAGGAATGAAGTGCCTCGTCAGGTATCTGTATCAACCTACTTTGGGTGGTGGATTATGTGGCTGGGGTACTAACTGGAAGCATGCTCACTTGAATCTTGCTCACCTGAACCTGCATGTGTTGGATGCCTTGCTAAACCACATTGAGGACAACCTTGTATTGGTGCTCAATATTGCTACAGGCTTCTTCTATGATTGTCTTGATAGCGTTTCCAACCTCATCATATTCACCTTTTGTTAACACGAAGGGATCAATCCCTACCTTCTTTGATGCTTTCCACTTCTTGTTTTGTCCTTCCACGTACTACGACTGTCTCTTAGTGCCCTGACGAGCTTCTAGATGTGGCGAAGGACGTTTGTACTGCCTCCATCAAGGTCCTCTAGCTCCTCATCACTGTGAATTTATATAGTTTCATCCTTCTATTATTTCATGTTTGTTGTCATCGTAGGCTCCTGAGTGCCTTTCTTGGTGTGCACCTTCAACGTGGGCGACTTGGATTGGACAGTTGAGGTGGCACCGTTATCTATTGCTACATCCAACTAGGAGGGACATGAGTTGGTGGTTACTATGACAAGGTAATATTTTGTGATGAGGAAAGGTAGGTCATACCAAACCCCGGACATGTATTTATTTGTGTAAATTTTCACATTGTGGAATGAGTCTTTGAAGTTTTCTACGCACTTGGAATGGTCATATAATGTTGGTGATAGACATGGCTTCAGCTAGAAAACCTGGTGAAGTTCCATCTGGAATAAAACCCAAAAAATATTGTTTTCTATAACCCGTGTCAGATCCGTTTTCACCCACAACGATGCATATCATGCAACTTCACACAAATTAGGGTCAATTGTAGCGTATTTTGACTATGATGGTGGCTGCCATCCAACGAGTACTACAAGCAGCAAGAGCCACACATAGTGGAATAATTTCCCTTCTTCCCACGATTCTCGGACATTCTCCAAAATTTATTGGCACAAATATTGTGCCTATTTTTTCTAAATGCCTTTGGTGCATTGTACAGCTAACACAATGACGATTGCTCAAACTTCTTTTGGTCAACACTTCCACACCATATTGCAAGCCAAGATCTGTTCATCTAATCTAATAGTAGGGTCGTTGATGGTGCTGATGGAAAACCCCCATGTCCTCCTGACCACTCCATAGGTTTCCTTCGTGTCATCTATGACTTTCTTCTCCTGGTCCTTCCCTTTGAAGGCATCTATGGGGTTTTATCATTGGTATGGTAAGCCTGTAATGCGATGGATGAGCATGTCATCAATGGGGATCCTCATTCCCAACCATAGGAAATTTTCATGCACCAGAGCCAACAACTGGCGCAGAGAGGTATCATTGATATTACTGCGACCATAGTGGGGGGAATTCAAAATTTTCAAGAGCCCAGAATTGTGCATTACCATAGCCGATTACATAGGCTCTACCTTGATTATGTCATATTCTTCATAAGTAACTTTTTGAAAATACTTCGACGACGCGAGCTAAGGAGACTTTGGTTTTTCTACCAAATCCCAATCCTCTAGTTTAAGAGAGGGGACCCACCCTAGGAGGTCACCTTTGATAGGCGTGTCGTCAGGAAATAGGGGTGTATGTGTAGGTTTTAACCCTATACAGAAATTATCTGCAAACGAATCTTAAAAATAAAATAAACAATAGTGAGAGCATAAAACATAAAACAGATATACACAGATATTTTCCCCTGGATCCCAAATTGGGATGACCAACTTGATTTTTCCTTATATTCCTTTTAGTGTTACAACACATATATATACATGCCGAAGCATACATAAACCCTAATCCATTAACCCTATATTAGAACATAATCGTAGTTCCCTTGATCGGATCTACAAAATACCAGGGATCGAAAACCATCATGCCACAAAACCATGTGCAAACCCATGCACAAAACCATGGATGAGTCCGCCCACCGAGAAATAGGGTCCAAAAATGTTTTAGTCATGAATAGGGGGGCTGTTGCTTACATTTGTTGTGCCCGGCTGATATTACAAGTTTCGCCCCCTTGTGCGTGACTAGTCATGGAAATAATATAACACATACCCAAATTTATCCCACTTGTTGTTTTCTTTCTCCAGGGGGCCATAGGAGAGCTTAGTCATTATCCCAAATCTACAACACCCATTTTTTATCTACACCAAGAGAACTTCTGAGTGCTCACAGACTTCGTCAATGCATCTGCAACAACACCCTTTTACCCTCAACCATATCTCTCACAAAGTGATATTGAACGTCAATGTGATTTGTCTTTGAATGATAAGCAGGGTTCTTAGCCAAGAAAATTGCTCTTTGGCTATCATAGTCTATCCTTATAACTTGCTGCACCAACCCCATACTTGAACACAATATCTGCAACTAAATTGATTCCTTGCTTGCATGAGTGGCTGCCATGTATTATGCATTTGTAGTTGAAAGAGCCACTACAGACTGTATTTTACTCATCCAACTGAATACACCTCCAAATAGGCTAAACACATACCCACTTGTATATCTCCTTTGGTCCAGATCTCTAGCCCAGTTTGCATCAAAAAAACAACGGATGTCCAAAACTCTATCCAATCCTAGTAGCACAAGCCATAATCATTAGTGCCACACAAATATTTGAAAACCCGCTTCACTGTTGTCCAATGCTCCTTCCCTAGGTTTGACATAAACCTGCTCAATACTCCCACTGCATGTGAAATGTCCGGTCTAGTACAGACCATTTCATACATCAGGCTACCCACTACACTTGCATATGGAACACGAGACATATCCTCCTCTTCTTCTTGTGTCTTGGGACACTGTTCAGCAGAAAAATTTACACCTACAGGAATAGGAACATTCACCGGTTTACTATCTTGCATATTGAACCTCTGCAATATAGTCTCGACATACTTCCTTTGGTTTAACCAGAGCATCCTCTTTGCTTTAAATCTCTTCATTTCCATGCCCAAAATATATTTTGTAGCACCAAGATCCTTCATGTCGAATTTGGAGAATAGTTGGGTGTTCAAATCTTGGATACTTTATTTTTCATTTCCAATCAACAACATATCATCCACATACAAGACTAAATAAATAACACGATCACCAATTAATTTAAAATAAACACAGTGATCCTCCTTGCTTCTAGTGAAGCCAAGTCCCCATATATAGGTAACAAATTTCTGATACCACATCCTTGGTGATTGTTTTAACCCATATAGAGACTTCTTTAACCTGCATACTGGTTCTTTCATCCCCTTCACCATAAAGCCTTTAGGTTGTTTCATGTAGACCTCCTCTTCTATATCCCCATGAAGAAATGATGTCTTCACATCCATCTATTCTACCTCAAAATCAAATGCAACAACAGATAAAAGTAATCTAATAGAAGTAACTTTGGAAACAGGAGAAAAAATATCACCAAAATCAATTCCCGACACCTGGGAATAACGTTTTGCTACCAACCGATCTTTGTATTTCTCCACCTTGCCTTCTACATTCATCTTCTTCTTAAACACCCATTTTCTCCCGATGGGCTTCCTTCTAGCCGACAACTCCACCAGATCCCATGCCTCATTTTTATGCAAGGATGCCATTTCATCAACCATGGCCTCCTTCCAGAGTTTTCCATCCTTTGAATCTACTACCTCCCTAACGGTTCTAGGATCATCATCAGTTATAGTTAAAGAAAAATTTGAACAGAAAGCAGATGGACTATACCTTTCTGGTTGTCTTCTTTCCCAAACTGATATTCTCATAGCTGGAGTTTGTGGCTCTTTCTCTTCTGAGTATTCTTCTGTTATGGAGTCTGATTCATCCTCCTTTAGCTCAAACTCTATCTTCTCATGTTCCTTTGGTAGGACTTCATGTTTAACAACATCTTTCACCTCTCTAAACACCACATCTCAGCTATACACAACCTTCCATATTTCCGGGTTCCAAAGCTTGTGACCCTTTAAACCATCTTTATACCAAATAAATATGCACCTTTTAGATTTATTATCCAACTTGGTCCTTTTCTCCTTTGGAACATGTACATATGCATCACATCTAAATACCCTCAGATGTGAAAGAGAGGGTTTCTTGCCAGTCCATACCTCATGTGGAGTCTTATCCTCCAACACTGATGAAGTTGATCTGTTAACCAAGTAACATGCAGTCTCCACTTCCTCTACCCAAAATTCTTTTCCTAACCTAGTACCACTAAGAATGTTTCTTGCCTTTTCCATCAGCATTTTGTTCATTCTTTCTGCAACTCTATTTTGCTGAGGTGTGTATGGAGTAGTATTCTGCCGTGCTATACCATGCTTCTTACAGAACTCTTCAAATTTCTTCTTCCAGAACTCCCCATCATTATCTATCCTCAGCACCTTTATCTTCTTCTCTGTCTGGTTTTCCACCAGAGCCTTAAATTCTTTAAATCTATCAAAGACTTCATATTTATTCCTCAAGAAATATATCCATGTATTCCTTGAGAAATCATCTATGAATGAAACATAGTACACAGACTTACCTATTGATGGAACTGACATAGGTCCAAACACATCACTTTGCACAAGCTCTAATATCTTGTTCGCCCTCTTAGCACCAAAAGGAAAACTCACTGAATTCTGCTTCCCATATATACAATGTTCACAAAAATTTAAATCCAGAGAGATATTATACATACCTTCTACCATACCATTTCCTTGCAGTATCCGAAGACCCTTCTCTCCAATATGCCCAAGCCTTTGATGCCATAGCATGGTCTTTTCTCCAGAGACCGCTAGTCTTTCTGCTCCACTTTTGGGAACCACAGAACTATTACAACCATCAATAATAGTGCTGCTCTGAAGCTTGTACATAGTTTCAATCCGAAATCCCCGCATTAATACCAGTGATCCCCGAACCATCTTACAGGTATCTTTCTCAAACATTATTTTTACACTTGCATCATCCATCTTGCCCATAGAAATCAAATTTCTGGCCAATGCAGGAATGTGAAGAACACCAGGAAGTGTTCTAATCCTTCCACCTTGTAGCTTCAGCTTGACTTTTCCACGTCTGACGATTCTAGCCTTCCTATCATTGCCTAAGAAGACATCACCGCCATCATATTTCTCATACTCGCAGAACCACTCCCTATGGGGAGTGAAGTGAAAGGATGCACCCGAGTGAATCAACCATGACTCATGTTCTACATGTGTATTTGAAGAAGAAGCCAAATACACATCCCCACCTTCATCCGAGGTGGTTTTTGCCTCTCCAGAAGGAGCATCATCAAATCCCTTCCTTTCTCAAAAGCTTTAGATTTGCAGTCCTTTTTTTAGTTCCCTTCCTTTACACATTTCTAACACACCTTTACAAAATTTCCAGGAGATTCAGATATCCCTCTAGATTTAGATCTCCCACTCGAAACCTTATTATTGTTTCTATTCTAGGACCTTCCTCATATAAATAAGGCATATCCATTCTGACCCTCCATATTTCTTCGTCTCATTTCCTCCAACAGAAAGGTTGAGACAATGTCATCAAAATTCAAGGTAGTTTTATTGCTACCTATTGCAATAACAGGACTGTCCCATGAGTCTGGTAGAGAACACAACAAACTGATGAACTTATCTTCATCTGTGATTTTGATATCAATATATGACAACTCACTTACCACAGTATTGAATGTGTTCATATGCTCTATCACTGAGTATCCATCCTTCATCGTCAGGTTATACAATTTTTTCCGTAGGAACAATTTATTCACCAGAGACTTAGATTGGTACAAAGTCCCAAGTTTGTCTCACAAATTCTTTTCCATAGCTTCCCCAGATACATTCAACAATACTGAATCTGAGACACATAACCGTATTGGGTTCTTTGCCTTCCAATCCAACTTTTTCCTATCTTCATCTGACATTGTTTTTGGTTTAGTACCTTAGTACCTAGATCTACTGTGATCCAATGGTCTTTATCCACCAGTAGAACCTCCATCCTGAGCTTCCACAACTCAAAACTCTGACCATTAAATTTCTCAATCTCTATCTTTCCACCGCTCGCCATATTCTATCATAGCAAGAATTGATCCAGCAGATATCCCACTGAACAATGTCTACTAGAGACTCGAGCAAAAACCCCTCAGCAGCAAAGGTGTCCCCTTAAGGCCGAAACAACTCTGATACCAAATGTAGGTTTTAACCTTGTACATAAATTATCTGCAAACGAATCTTAAAAATAGAAAATAAACAATAGCGAGAGCATAAAACATAAAACAGATATACATAGAGATTTTCCCGTGGATCCCAAATTGGGATGACCATCTTAATTTTTCCTTATATTCCTTTTAGTGTTACATTACATATATATACATGTTGAAGCATACATAAACCCCAATCCATTAACCCTAGATTAGAACATAACCGTAGGCCCCTTGATCGGATCTACAAAATACTAGGTGCCAAAAACCATCATGCCCCAAAATCATGTGTAGATCCATGCACAAAACCATGGGTAGGTCTGCCCACCAAAAAATAGGGTCCAATTTTTTTTTTCCCGGGCCGTTTCCCCGAACCTCGAATAGGGGGGGCTGTCGCCCCCCCTGTGACCCCCCTTTTGCACTTGGCGCAACGTACAAGGAGGACTAGTGCCCCCACTGTGACCAGCCTACTGCACCCTGCATAATGTACAGGGGGGTCTAGCACCCCCACGTGTAACTAGTCATGGAAAGAATATAACACATACCCAAGAGTATGGATTATTTCCTTGATTTTATCAGGGTCCCTAGACAATGTCCACTAACGGCTTCTGTGGAGGCATATACGGAGGCAACTGCAATATGGGATCAACTTCGTCAACAAACCCTTCTTATAGTGGAGTTACCCCATGCTCTTTCTATATTTAGTCCATTCATTCTTCTACCTTTTTGTGTGGGAAGCATGCTTTTGTTTCAAGGTCCTCTTACGTGGGGAATTTGGGTATTCGCTGTTCATCCTTTATTTTTTGTCTATGTGCTACTGGAACAGGGTGCTCTGGGGGATTTTGGTAGAGTAGGGGTGGGCTCGATAGTTGTCATGGTCTCTAGGACTAAGTTCCCTAAACCTTGTTTTCGCAGTGTTTCTTCAAGTGGTTCCCACGAGGCAGACATAAGAGATAGCAGAGGGAAAAATTTAGTTGAATTAATTAGAAAGAAAAGCAAGCTTGTGTAGACCTCCATGTCATATTTATAGTGATGTCGCACTTTAAACAACCTTATGTCCATTGATGCAGCTTCATTAACGCTAAAATTCCATATCCCTCTTACTTAAATCATTTTGAGATTCAGAAGCCATATCCCTCTTACATAGATCATCATAGGCTCATTAATTGACAATAGTATATCATAGGTATATAAAAACCGAGATCAAAATCAAATTCATACCTTGGAACACTTCTGAAGTAGAGGCTTGGATCAACAAATTATCTTGGCTTCATTGGATAATTGTCAATGCAGACATATCTGGATTGGGGGGGCTTTCTTCAAGCAGTGCTCACTACAACCATAACAATTTACCAAACCATCATGCCCATCCTTTCATAAATATTTTTTTTGCAATCAAATTAACTAAATCAGCTCATCAAAGTTTAGAATCCAGATCAATATTAATATAAAAAATCATCAATATGTCAGTGTCAATTTTTTGGACCATATGACAAGTAGAGATTTCATCAAGTCATGAAATCATCTATTATCATGCCAACAAGCTGTCATCAACCATGATATATCAATCCAAAACTTCATCAAGTCATTCCCATGATCATAATACAAGTCATTGGAAGTCACTATGCTCATATATCATTGTCATCAAGGAAAATCATCAGTTGTCAAGTCAAATCATTGGACATCATGTCAAACCAATTGTTTATTTATCATAGTAAGATCTATAGTCCAAGACATATCTCAATAATTGAGTGAAATTTCTAAGTCATTGTTAGGCATCATACAACTCATCTATATAAATCATTCAAATCATGTCAAACTCTTGTACCATTCAAAAATAATGAGATATCTATATGTATGTCACAGTCACTTGGAGACATAAGTTCAGTCTTCGTGTTCATATTACAAAAAAAATTCAAACTTCCCTCCTCTTAGGTCTTTCTGATATCTGCTACACATCTGTAGAACTAACATCCTCTAGGTGAACATCTGATTTATGCAAAAAACTTCATTTTTTTGTCCATCAGGCATAGTCGCACCCATGGGCCTTCCTCTATGCCAAAGAGGCTTTGAGTGGGATAAAACCATCTTACCTTAGTTCATACTTCTGTTGTATATCAGCAATGCCAGGTACCCATAAATAATACTTCAATAGTACAAAATATACAAATAATGCAAATGGGAATATGAGTAATAATATTGACATATTCTCCCACTAAATGTGAATCCACTTCATTCATCTTCTTTCATTTCATCACCTTTTCTATACTAGAGTCATGCAATAACATATCTTTCAGATCATAAAGTAAACATATATCCATCATGGTCATCATAATCATGACATTAATCCTTCATTAGGTGATTATAGTAGTGTGATTAGGGCATCATACATATGTAACAATATCAAGTCAATCCATCAATTCAAGAAAATCAATTTTATCATATGTCATAGGTACTCATCACATCAAGACATTACCGTAGTTAGTAAAAATATCTAGATATCAAAATCATATTTATACCTCTATCATCAATGTTACCATGTTTATCATTATCAATATGATCAAGAAAGGCCATTTAATATAACTTTATCAAAACAACAACGGTTTCAACTCTTTTTCCCATACTTTCATCATGTTCATCACACATATTATAAAGAGTCAATGAGGGTATCACGAGTATCATCTTCAGGGTGATAGCCTTCTTCACAACATCAGGATCTCCAAACACAATAGATGTTAGGAAAACATCATGTTATACCACTATATCCAAGATCAACAATAAGTAGCCTCTTAGAATCAATAACATCATCATGATCAAAATTTACAATACTATGTGCACCATTTCATCATAAGAACCATGGATCAAAATCCCTTTGATATGCATGTATGAGACATTTGAGAAGGAGACATTCTCAACATACCATAGGGATAACCTTGTTATTCAATATTACAGTTGAAACATAACATTGAAATGGCATACCATGCATACCTTGTAGTATTCAAATACATGTGCACCTTCACATAGGCAACTTGTAGTGCTTGTCACCTTTTCATCAAGTGAGTCTTTACCCTTTTCCATATCTAGCTTTTATTTCCTACGTCTCAAATTATCCTCAAGAAGGATCCACTTATCACATGCCATTAAGGATGTTAGAAACATCCAAGTACTCAAATATACATGAAGGAAGTATAGGCAATGATAAAAAACAATAATCATAATAATCAGATCCATAAGTCTAAACAAGACTAAATACACAAATAACATGATAATTCAAGGAATACTTATCTTCAATGAGAGATTATCCTCTCCCTATTGAACCAATCTTGAAGAGCTATTAATATCCATAGTCCACATTACAATGTTTCCTTCAATCAACTTTATAAAAAATCAGGCCTCTTAGAAACTATCCCATCTAGTGTTTCATTAAAAATTCTTGAACATCTTGACTTTGACCATGTTAGGGTTTCATATATCATTTCTCAAGCCATAAACGAGGGTTTATCTCAAACTATAACCATCAAATCCTTATGCAATAACTACCTAGGGTTTTCTTCATACCCTCAAATTCTTTTAGGTCTCCACCATCCTCTTCTTGCTTCCATCAAAAGTATCTCCATGGGGGATATCTCCATGGATTTTCTTCAACCCAACTTTGATTCCATGTTAATTTTTCAAAGGGATGTATTTTTCTTTTCTTTGATGATTTCATTTATTCATTAAGAAATTAAGTTCACCCATAACATCATAACATTATTCATATTTACATCATAATTCATCAACATACGCAACTATGTAGAAAGAACAATACCATCATAATTAGCGGAATTTTGAGGTCTAAAATGGTCCTCCTAAGGAAATTATAAAATAATAGTGGAAATAATAAAATAATGTTTGATTACATCATCAAATTTTAGATGGAAAAAAGAAAAAACTACTTTTTCAACTCGTATTTTCAACTTATCTTCCAAAGTTTTTACTCAAATTTCGAGTGGGAGTACTCATTGTATGCAAAATGTAATTCCTCATCCAAGGAGTACCCATGTTGCATAATTTTTATGGATCCTTCTACATGAAAAATGAGAAATACATGAAAAATGGGATTTCAATCATACTTCTTCATGTATTTCTCATTTTTCGTGTAGCAGGCTCCATCAAAAGTATGCAACATGGGTAATCCTTGGATGAGGAATCAAATTTTGCATCCAACGAGTACTCCTACTCTAAATTTGAGTAAACGCTGTGGGAGATAAGTTGAAAATATGAGTTGAAAAAGTAGTTTTATTATTTTATTATTTTTTAATCTTTTTACCCTTTTACATAAAAAATGGTGAATCATCCCCCATGGTTGACATCATCATCTAGAATCCTATTGGTTCTTATAAAGTTTATTTTTTTTGTACAGTTTTCTTAGGAGGCCCATTTAAGACCTCAAAATTCCCCTAATGCATCAATGCAGCGGAACATAAAGGAACACTAGAAGAAAAGCATGCACACATAGAGCAACTAAGATTGGTCAGAGACCAGGGAAAAACCCACTATGGGGAAAACCCTTGCAAAATATTCTTATAATATATTGTTATCAAATGATTCAGTAAAGTAGAGTACAATGATCCATATCTTCAAAAAAACTAGAAAATCCATGAAATGAACCTAAACATCAAAACCCTGATTCTAATGATTGTAATGCACTATCATAGTCTGTAGCCTACTATTGAACACTTTTTTCATAGATCATAATCTTCGGAGTACTGAAGCTTCATATTTGAGTCCTAGATGCATGGAGGAGGAGTTGTGTGAGCATCTATGGAAGTCCTCGATGCTCCCTGGTGGACTATGTGCATGCATCCGGGGATAAATTCACACCAATCTTCCTCAAACACCCAAAGACACCATTCAGGATATTGTGTGTGTTCAAGTATTCCCAGATTCTCCCTGACCATTTTGTGCATACATCAAAGGATTCCCAGATTCAACCTTTACCCATATATATGTGTGTCTAGGGACTAGACTACCAGAAACCTTGTACACTCCCTTTAGGATTCTATTTGTGCATCCAAGGCTTCCTAAACACACCCTTGACCACTTTGTGCATGCGTCCAGAGACGAAACTACTTAGTTCTATGCCAATTTCTCAGAAACATAAACCCTAGATTCGTGCGAGCTTCAACCCTATAGTTTTGAACCCCTGTGTGAGCTAAGAAAAATAGAATACTGGAAGAGATTGTGTGATGTGATTTTCCAAATGAGCTTGAGGTCTCTTCTATTTATAGGCTTACATGAGTTTCCACTTGATGTTGAGGTCAACCTATCCATAAGTACATGTGAATAAGGCTGACCTAATCCAATATACATGAGTGGGTACATAAATTGAAAAAACCCGCTTCTTCTTGTCCAAATGAGGTGACAGTTAGGTCAATTTTGGTCCTCTCAAATAGAGGAATTCAATGAAATCATAATCGTTGTCGTATGAGCTATCCATGGTGGAATTTGGCTATAGTTTCATAATCTTAACACTATATGCCTACACTCTACCTTTTCCTACTGACAATCCAAACATCTAGCCACAAACTCTACCACATCGTTCTTCAGATTCGGCCAATAATAAAACTCCATAATTGTAGTCAATGTATTTTTATGTCTTGGGTGACTTGAATATGGTTTCACATGAGACTCCCTTAATATTACCTTCTTGATCTCACTGTTGTCTAGAACATATATCCTATCTCTAAATATGATCAATCCATCTACTATAAGACAACAGTCCACATTCTATGCACCAACACTTGTACCTATACTCTGTTTTAACCTGTGCATGAGCCCTCTATACCTGTCACCATGCTAACCTGCCTGAAATATTCTATCCTATAGATATACCCCATACTAACTCATAGCTACTATATGATTCACCTATATTCACCTGCTAAGAGAATATGCAATCCTATTCAATTTTCCCTTTATGCACCTCATCTCGAAGTAAAACTCACTAATCATGGAAAAATAACTAGATTTCATAGCATTCAATTTTGCCTGGTCAAACAAGTATCTCAACCCACAGTGATCACTCATTAATACAAACCGCCTGCCAAGATGATAGTGCCTCCACATCTTCAGTGCATGAATGATCACTGCCAACTCAAGATTATGTGTCGGATAGTTCTGTTCATGCTCATTCAGCTTATGTGACTCATATAATACTAATTCTCCTTCCTACATAATGACTCCATCAAGTCCTCTTTTGCAAGAATCTGTACATACCAAAAGCTCTCTATCTGGATTTTCCATATTTAACACCGGAGCATGTGTCAACAACTTCTTTAACTCCTAAAAATGAACTTCACACTCATCTATCCATTCAAACTTCTTACCTTTCCTTTGAATTGATGTAATAGTATAAGAAATCCGTGAGAAGTTCCTGATGAACATTGTATAATAACCTACCAACCCTATGAAGGATCTCACCTCATCCACATTTCTAGGACCTTCCGACTCCAAGATTGCTCTTATCTTTTCTGGATCCACTAGTATGCCTTCCTTGGAAACAACATGTCCCAAGTAATGTACCTCTTTCTGAAATAAAATACAATTGTTTATCTTAGCATACAAATGATGCTCTCTCAATAATATCAATATTATCGCTAAGTGTTTGGCGTGCTCTTATTCATTTTTAGAATATACCAATATATCATCAATGAACACAATAAAAAACTTATCCAGATAAGGATGCAACATGTTGAAAAGTGTAACAAGGATCAGTCTTCATATTGACTATGTAATTATGAATTTATGTAAAGAAGAAGACAAAGATAATAAAATGTATTTGTTGTACTTGCTTCATGGGTTTCATTAGAATTTTTATTATTATAGGTTAATGGACTTCTTCTTGATGTCTATTTAGGGTCTATATTCTATTTATAATTGTAATTAGTGTCATGTATATGAAGAGCCTAGTCATCATTAAAAGCTCCAAGACCTTGTCATGTATCTTGTAGAAGTAAGGCTCTAAAAACCCTCAAGACAACTCTCTTTCAAATGATGGAAAAGATGTAATAAAGTTGGTTGATAAACAATGATGAAGTCGACCTTCATGTCAGACTAAAAAGAGTAACATATTCTCTATAGATAGCCTGACCTACGGTTTAGTTGATACAGGAAAATTACGGATCTCTCTGTGATTGTCACAGTGAAAATTGCGGACTATTTTGTGGAAAAAGTGTGGATTTCAAGAGATAACATAAGAAAATTTCAGAAAGAAAAAGAGTGAAGATATAAGTTCAGATTGATTGGATTAAGTACAGGGTTATATTGTGGACTTACATGAGGTATCTCAACATCCATTTCCGGATCCAAACTCAGGAATAGTTTGCAGACATTAAACTGAAGTTTTTTCATACTGAGTAATGAAAAGAACCTGAATCACAAGCAATGTTAAGGGGCAGTGGAAAAAGACATCATATCTATTTAAATAAGGGCTTGTTAATTGTGCCAAGGTTAGTTTGTAGATCAGATTACATCTACCACATTTGAAGTTTATAAAATGACATAAAAGAAGAAAGCAGTATTAAACATTGGAGCAAAAAATAAGGATCAACGTTGAATCTAGTAAAAGAAGTAATGACAAGGTCTTGGAGGCTCTCATAGGTCAAGGGTGTAATTCTTGGTCATGGTACTTGTCATTTGAATACCTATAAGAATAATTTCTCGTGGGTTTTCCTCTCCAAGAGGGAGATTTTTTTCCCTGGCTCTAAGAGCATAATGTTGTGTCTTTTTTATTTTGGTAACTAACTTGATGAAAGATTAAATAAGCTAAGGAAGAAAACACATAAGTAACTCAAGTAAAATCACAATTAATTATCAAGAAGAGAATTTGAATGAATCACTAGACTTCCAAATTCTCAACATGGTATCAGAGCTAAGGTGCTGAACTCAAGGGCTACTTGACAAAAAGACACTTCAGGAAGCAAAAATCAAAGTTTGGGGGAAAATCCAAATCATTTTGCAAGGAAGACTCTCAAGCTATTTTCAGGAAAGATCTTCATCTCATTCAAAGAATCACCTTTTCAAGAAAATAAACTTTTCCATCGAAGATTTACGCTCAAGACATTGTTAGAAGAGGACATCGTCTTTTGAAGATATCCTTTATCATCAAAGAACCAAGAACACCTATATTGAATATTTCTATCTTAGAAGAAGCTCCTAACTTCTTATTCACCATCAAGGAAGTTGCAAGCCACTCTACTCAAGTAAGTATCTATAACCTTACTTAAATCTGTCAAGATGATTTATTGTAAAGAGGGCAACAAGCTACTTGGGTCATCAAACTTTAGTACATGAAAGAAGAGGACATATATTTAATTTAATTGAAGATGAAGTTATGGACTACATCGAAGGATAGACAATTCAACCACCAAAATAATATGATCCAACTCATGCCAAGTACATGAAGGGAGAAGTCAGAGCCTAGAGGATTCTTACAGAACCCATTAAGGACTCACTCATTCCTTATGTATCAAAACTAAAGTATGCTAAAGAAATATATGAGAAACTGGTGGGGCTATTCTCTGTGAGTACTGTGGGAGAAGAAATATCTCTGAGAAAAGAACTATATAAAATGAAATTGTCAAGAGAAGAAGGAATCAATCCATACTTTATGAGGATTTCTAAAATAATCTATCAAATTCAGGAACTGGGAGAAGTAATGTCTGACATTGAGATGACTATAGTGGTGTTGAATTCTCTACCAGAGGAATGGGGAAACTTCACTTCAAGTTTATACGGGAAGAAAGAAGCAACACCATTCCATGATTTATGGTATCTATGTAAAATAGAGCAAACGAGACTGAAATCCGAAGTTGATACAGGACCAAGTGAATGGAATGAAGCCTTTGCAGCCAGATACATGAAGAAAGGAAGATTCGAAAAATTTGGTCCTCGGAATAAAAGAAGAAATATGGACAAAGTAAGATGCTTTTGATGTAATGAACTTGGGCATTATAAAAGAGATTATCTTAAATATGAAAATGACAAGAGAAATAAGGAAGAAGCCCATATGTCATATATGAGGGAAGAACCATGTTAGTCATCCATAATTTTGACTTTATCCAAAGATGACTAAATTTGACAATCCAAGATTTCTAGAAACAATACTGCAGAAACATTGTGAGTTCTAGAAATCTCACAGCCTTCATTATCCTAAGTATATTAGTTTACCAAGAATCTTCATCTATGCCTCCCAAAAATATCACCCTTCTATCTTAAAAGAAGCTTATTTCAAGCTATATCTGCCCATTTTCACTCATTTTCACTTATCCAAGCAATCATTTTTTCCCTGCTAAAAATTCCATTTTTCCTCTTCATTACCCTTCATTTTCCTCTAAAACCCCATTTTTTCCTTCACTAAATCCCTCATTTACCCATAAAAAAACCCTTTAAACCATTAAACTCACTTTTTTTTGGTTTAAACATCCCTTTCTGACTTACCGAAACCTTCAAAAAGCTAAAAAACTCCCTTTTTAGCCTTATATCAGCCAATTTTTTGACATAAGGCCTTAAGCGCCTTTTTTTTTGAAAAACCTCTGCCCCTTCCGCATATAACCAAGAGCCATGACCGTGAGCTAAAGTCCGCTATCCCCTTATCTCTCCGCTCCCGGTTCCTTATTCCTCCATAGGACCATGCCCTAGCCCCTCTTCTTAAGCCCCCTTCCTTTTCTCTTTTCCCCACGCCTGTGTTATTCCTTGATGGATCTCAGCCATCCATCCCGACCATCCAACGACTCCGCAGTCCCCCCTCATCATCCAACCTCCCACCCATTCATCCCCGAAAATCAATATACACCATAGATCATATGGATCTAACAATTCATGTTTAACTCGACAGCCAACCCCACTGATCGACCATCCTGCTACCAAACAAAATAGCTGACGTCATACTCTAGACCCACCCCCCCATTATTCAAAGCATGTCCAATCTCTGGCTGCCACCTGGCTTCCACTCTCTCCTTCCACCTCGCACATTCCCCTGATGCATTCATCATCCACCGTAGATCTTGAGCTCCCAGATCTGATGGTCCAGAAATGATATCGCGTGGATTTCACCTCCGAGGGTTAACGCACATTTCCAACGCGAAACCATCGGTTTCATAAAGGAAAGATGTCACCATTTGTATGGAATCATGTTCCCTCGAGGAAAAACTGCTAACTGCTCATGGGCAGCGTGAAAACCACCAGTGGTTTTTTAAAAACCACTCTCGCCCAAATTTCCCGCCAAAGATGCTTTGAAACCCATTTCTTCGTGGTTTTCTCCATAAAAACCCTTTTGCACATTCATTTCCTCCTCACTACTCCTTACGTCCTCATAAACCTCTGAAAATTAGTAAACCACAAAAAATGTAAGGTTTCATTAATTGTTTTGTTTATTTTGTAGGATTGATGGCGCCCCAAGCCCAAGGGGCCATCCCACAGCCGAGGTCAAGATTTATGGCCTTAGGATAACTCTAAGAGTCTGAAACGAAAAGGGATGGGGTTGTATAAAGGTTCAAACCCTCGACGGGTTATGAAAACTTCCAGCGCATAAAGAAACCCCTGCACAAACAAGAACACACAGTCAAGGATAAAGATTAAGAGATAAAGAAGTTATGAAGAAGCAGAAACAGGAAAAGGAAGATTAAGAAGAGAACACAGTTAAAGACAGGTGGAAGAATTTTAAAAAGGTCTGGAAGGAGATAAAGGAATAGAACAAATGATTTAAGAAGTGATAAAGAAAAAGACAACAAAGAAGATTAATTAAAAAGGTATATCAAGGCTAAAAGGCCTTAAAACACAGTTTCATGAT
The DNA here is from genome assembly GCA_034641835.2 of Pinus albicaulis. Taxonomy (NCBI): domain Eukaryota; kingdom Viridiplantae; phylum Streptophyta; class Pinopsida; order Pinales; family Pinaceae; genus Pinus; species Pinus albicaulis. The sequence continues at coordinate 147,361,968 of CM076577.1, read as the reverse complement.
GAAATCAAGGGAACTTAGGCTAAATTAGCCTCAGATAAGTCAACACAGAGCAGTTATTCACTTGATCAATCAAAATTGACACCTTTCACTTACTTTATGTCTCAAAAGACAAATAAACAGTTATTACACTAAATAAGATATTATAAACTTTTAGAACACTTAATATAAAGATATAAAAAGGACTCAAAGTCAATATTTTCAGCTATTTCATCCTCAGGAAGTAAAGACAGATTTATTACACAGAGAAGTAGTTGAGAGACATTCCTACCTTATGCCTTGCATGGTTTTAATGATAGGAGTGCATTTACTATGTCATTTATAACATTTTAAACCCTAGATGGTTCCACCTCCTCATTTGCAGCATAAATAATGCATTTGAACTCATTGTATAGTGGGAATTTTGATAACTCTTTGAAGTAATACATAGTTATGTTGAAGTTGAAAGACATTTGATGTTCTGGAACCTCTAGATGTTTTGGCCTATTTGTGGATGGAGAAAGCTCTGTCATTGGATCCCTAAGCTTGGCTGTTGGTGAAGTATTCTAAATTGTTCATGTTTTTCCTATTTTTTCATGATGTTTTCATCATTTTCTTGTTTACAGTAGAGTAAAAAGTTTAGGCTAAGAAATGTCTCCTCGAAGCACCTTAGACCTATTTACTCTTCATTGTCTTTATGTTTTCATCTGCTGAAGGTTTTATTGAGTAGTTTGACTGCCTTTCAACCCTTAAGCTTATTTATTTCCTAAATATTTCAATACAGTGGCCTTAAGAATGATTTATGGTTCTCCCTGCTACTTGTTGCTACTTAAAAAATGTTTTTGAAGTCTCCCTTTAAAGTACCATTGTTTATAGTCTGCCAAAGAGATCTGTTTGGATCATATCCTTTTTTCTTGCTTGAATAATTGTTTTGAAGGTCTTTATAGCTATAATCATAGATTTTTAGGAGTTCCCTCTTCTATGAATGCAGTTATTTGTGAATCTTGAATGTTTTCTTATCCTTTAAGTGAAATCTTTGGATGAAATAGAGCATTCCTCGAATCCTAGATTTTACTTGAAAAGTTTGTCTTGAGATTTTTAATTGCTGAAGTGTGATTTGTAGAATTCATGGTTAGCCCTGTCTATGGAATACTTATTCATGTTTAAATTATGTTTTAAGTCCCTTTGTTTAGAAGTACATATAATTAAGGATTCTTAACTTCCCTCAGTTCTACTTTTCATTCTAAACCCTTAATGTTCATTTCATTTCACCTGAAAACTTTGTAGATCCAATAGCCAAGTTAGATTTTCCCTTTGATATCCCTAATTGATCTACAAACTTGTTACAAACTTCCATTTTACTCCATTTCCTGATGACTTAGAGATTTCCCTTTTTTATCTATGCTGCCAAGATCATCATGTCCCACAAAACAATCAAACAAACTCATGCTTAATAACTAACCTAAAATCAACCTTTTTCAAGAAAACAAGTCATATATTTGCAAATAATCGAGAGATCCCTCTATGAGACTAGGAGGGCTAGATCCTAGAGCTCTAAATACTGGTTTATGTGTTGCCTTGTCATTTAGTATGCCAATCTGCTAAATCACAGGATCCCAACATTCTGGCGATCACGGTGGGACATTTTTGAGTAAAAGTCCCTAAATAAGACACTCGGTATCCATTCAAGTGAACTATAGCTTTCTTCAAGCACTAACATCATAATAGTAATCATGATAGGCCCTGTCTTAATCAGTGAAAATCTAAGTAACCCTTAGGATTCTAAGATACCCTTATCAAACCTTGAAGAAATCAACTATTAAGCCATAGAGTAGACTCTGTTTGTTTCACCACCTTAGCTAAGTGTTGAATCAGGTATAGGACACTCTTATAACTATAGAACCACTTAAAACTCAGAAAACCCCAAAAACATTCCATATTGGTTTTCAAATAAACCATTGGTGGTGGACCATAAAACATTTTACCTTCATAAAAGCTAAAAATTTCCACCTAGCGACTCCACTAGCCCCAGTAGGCCTATTACCTTATTAGTATTCCAGATTTCCTTAAAATTTTGTTAACCAGCCTTGAGGAAGTTTAGAAACCTAGTCCCCTATGATAGAAATCACTGTGAGAGGAAAACGTTTGAAAAAATAGTCCTAAAAAATTCAAACCTCTCTTAAAATTTTGGAAAATGAAATCTGGCTTCACATAGGATTAACACTAGATCCCATCCAGATCCTAATCCCCCTACCATAATTGACAATCCAGAAAATATTTTGTGGCAGAATTCTAAACCTGGAAAACCAACTACTGATAGGACCATCCTAAGAACAAGATCTGTCCCTGAAAAACTTACAGTCTTGAAAGACCCTCACTTTGACTTACCTTACAAAAAGAACCTATTCATAAATAAATCTCAAAGTGATTTAAACCAAGCTGACTTTGAAACCACATATTTGCAACAGAGCTTTAGCAGAGAAGCTTCACCTTCTGCTCCACCTGATTTTCAACATTCTTCATCATTTCAACTCCACCCATAACAAATCTGCTCATCATCAGTTTGCTGGTCCAAGTGTTTCTTCTACTCCTATCCACACATCCACTATTCAAAACACTCCATTTCATCCCACTTTCCCTCTTTTTAATCCACCTCTTGTAAATCCCCCATTATTTCCTATCATGGTAGCATGGTATGCTCCACTAGTGTTACCACAACCTCTGGTTCCCCTACCCAATGATTACCAATCCAAAATTCCTCATTTCACTGGAAATGAACCTACTATTGCCCAACATCATGTAGATAAAATGAATGATGCCTTCGATTACATGGAAATTGAATAAGAGACCATTAAGATGAGAAGTTTTGCTCAAATTTTAGGAGGAGAAGCCAAGAAATGGTTTAAGGGCTTAACTCCTCACATCATAAATGATCTCCCTTCTTTATATCAAACATTCATAAACAAATGGGAAATTAGGAAGAACCCTCTCCAAATCCTTTCAAAATATACCAATCTCAAAAGAAACAGCGGGGAAGGTGTCCAAGAGTATAGCACTAGATTCAATAGTGTTTATAATGCACTCCCCCTAGACATGAAACCTCCATTAGGCTTAGCCTTGGCTAAATTTCCGAGGGCTTTGATCCTGAAATGGCCTACTAGCTAAGAGAAAGAGACCCCTCAACTTTAGAAGACATGCAAAGGGGAGCCTTAAGTGTAGAAGAAAATATGATTGAGAAAAGAGCTAGGTTGAGAGCAGAGAAAAGAGTTACATACAGGGATGATACAATAGCATCAACCTCATCATCAGATACTAAAATTGATAACTTAATGAAGGTAATGGTGAGAATGCTTGAAAATATAAACCTAAATGATAGAGTGCCTCCTAGAAAAAACCAAATAACCCCCAAAACAGAAATAGAAATACAAATTTCAGAAGGGACTCTAATCAAGATATGCAAAGAGATAATGACCAACAGATTAGGCCTCGCTTTCAACAAAACTATATTGATCAAGAAGAAGAAAGGGAAGTTGAAAGGTTGGAAGAAAATCATGTAAATCTGATAGGATCTGACAGTGAGACATATGTTTTTCTCACTGAAGAAGAACAGGGATTCTTCTCTTCAGAACAAATTGAAAACAACCATGAAGATTCTGAAGATTACATATTGGGGTTTGAAAATGAAATCATGGAGGTACACAAAAAATATAATCTTAGAAACAAAGGAAGCCTAGAGATTTATAATGACAAAAACACTAGTACTGTTGTTAGGAAAACTTCAGAAAATCAGCCTAAAAAGACAGCTAGTAACACCAACACTGTGGCCAAGAAAACTGATATAAATAAAGACAAAAAATATCAGCAAAGTGTTGAACAAATCTGCCCTAGTACTTCTGCTAGTGGCCCTAACAAATCTATCCCAAATAGCAGTACAAATAAAAATCAGCAAATCATAATTGTTGAAGGAATTGTAAATGAAAAAATAGATGTAAATATGTCAAAAACAATGGTTCCTTTCAGTCTTAAAGGGGAAATTGCCAAGATTAAAATCACCATACCCTTAGCTGAACTAGTAACCCAAGATGTATATAAAAACCAAGTTTTGAAAGCTTTGAATATAGGCAGTGACACTGATACTTTAAATTTGACAGATAATAAACCAGAGTTATTGTTTGGCCTTGAAGTTGAAGAAAATACCAAGAAGGGGTTGTCCCTCCCTTCTATGTCAGCCTGAATATACATGAAAAAAATCTTGCATAATGCCATGCTAGACTCAGATGCTTCACACAATCTTATGCCCAAATTAGTAATGGAAAGCCTAGGCTTAGAAATTACTAAACCATACAAAGACTTATACTCCTTTGATTCAACCAGGGTCAAATGCTTAGGCCTAATCAAATATTTGTGTGTCAACTTGGCACAAATTCCTGCTAAGAGTCTAGTGATGGACATAGTAGTAGTTGACATTCCCCCTAAGTATGGCATGCTTATATCTAGATCATGGGGAGCCAAACTTCAGGGGAGCCTTCAAATGGACATGTCTTATGCCACTATTCGAGTATTTAACCAAACTAGAAGATTATATAGGGAAACCCACATGAAATACATGGTGAGCAGCATAGATAGACCAAACAATTCTCCTATCTACTCCATCCATTCAAATTTGGATTCCTTTATCTTATATAATGAAGATGAAATCAGCCAACAAGAAAAGGAAAACAAAGGAGAAATTGGTCTACCAGAATAGTCAAATATGCCATTTACTCAAGAAAAGAATAGTCCAGATTTTAGCAGCCTTGAACAATAGAAAGAAAATGAAAATGGGATTGAAATACCTTGGAAAATAAACGTTGATGGCTCTTGTAGAAAATTAAGTGCAGGGGTTGGTGTATGGATATAGAACAAAAACAAAGGATTCTCCTATAAACTCAATTTTCCATGCACAAATAACATTGTTGAATATGAAGCCCTCCTTATTGGCCTACACTTACTCAAATATTTAGGATCTAAAATAATATTAGTCCAAGGGGATTCTGAGCTAATTATCAGATATATCAAAGGGGAATATTCAACCAAAAACCCAAAACTCAGAGAATATAGAAATGCTGCCCTTGATCTCCTAAAAACCTTTGAAAAATATGAACTCGTTTTCATCCCAGGAGCTCAAAATCATCTAGCAAATGAACTTGCCTTTGCTGCTAGTAATTTCCAAATACCACAGACAAATGAACAATCTGATATAAAGGTAAAAAACAGACCTGCAATACCTGACAATGAGGATTATTGGCAAGTATTTGAAGGAGACAAACATAGATGATTTTCTACAATCAAAGAATGACTTTGCCATACCAACACCTTCTTCAAGCCATGAGGAAATTTTTTTTAATGAAGAACAAAACCTTGAAACAGAGCTGTCTTTTTCTACTGATATAAACCATTTTGAACATCCTTTTAGAGTAGAAATAGTTGACAATACAGACCAGAAAGACCTGGAATTTTTCAACGTAAAAATGATACAATTCCAAGAGGTCTTACACCATTAGAACAACTTTTTGATTTCAATGATGTAGCCAAAGAACCAAGGATGGAGCCTATAGAAACAAACATAGAAGAACATGACATTGGCAGCCTAGTAGAACCCAAAATGATAAAGCTATCCAGCACTCTCCCAGCTCATATCAAACAACAATACATAGAACTTTTCAAAGAATTTAAATATGTGTTTTCATGGGGATACAAGGATCTAAAATCATATGATACCAACATCATTCAACACAAAATTCGTCTTAAGGAAAATCAGAAACCCTTCAAACAAAAACTAAAAAGGATAAACCCTGCTTTATTGCCTTTAGTTGAGAAAGAGATTGAGAAAATGTATGATGTTGGGATCATAGTTCCTATCAGGTATTCAGAATGGGTTTCCAACTTAGTATCTGTTAGGAAAAAGACTAGAGAAATTAGACTCTACATTGATTTCAGAAATCCAAATAGAGCCTCCCTTAAAGATAACTATCCCTTGCAAAAAATGGATCATATACTTCAAAGGGTGGTTGGGTCTAAAATAATTTCATTGTTGGATGGGTTCTCAGGTTACAATCAGGTTTTTGTACTCCCAAGTGACCAACATAAAACTAATTTTACTACACCTTGGGGTACATTCATGTATGTCAAAATTCCATTTGGTTTAATGAATGTGGGGGCTACCTTCCAAAGGTCCATGGACATAGCCTTTTCAAAAGACATAGGCTATTTTATAATCATTTACCTTGATGACATTACTGTTTTCTCTAAAAATGATGAAGAACAGTTGATTCATTTAAGAAATTTTTTTGAGAAATGTAGGAAATATGGCTTATCTTTGAATTCAAAAAAGACACTCTTTGGTCTCCAAGAATGAAAGCTTCTTGGCCACATAATTTCTGAAGAGGGAATCAAATTAGACCCTAAAATAATTGATGGCATATTGAAAATCAGCCATCCTAGAAACCTCAAAGAATTACAATCTTTCGTTGGAAAGATAATTTTTTTAAGGAGATTCATCCCCAACCTTGCTGAGCTATTGAGAAATATCAAAAATATGCTAAAGAAAGAGGTAGGTGTTAAATGGACAATGCAAGCTAAGAAATCATTTGAACTAGTGAAACAAGCTCTTACTCAAACACCGGTTCTCATAAGTCCTGATTTCACCAAAGATTTTTATATCTTTTCCTTTGCATCTGAACATACAATAGCTACAGCATTACTGCAAAATAATGACATGGGGCGTGAACAACCTATATCATTTTTTATTAGGGCCTTAAGAGATGCTCCACTCAAGTATAACATCATGGAGAAACAAGCCTTGGCCTTGGTAGAAGCACTGAAAGACTTTAGAGTCTACATTTTGCATTCTCATATCATTGCTTTTTTCCCACATACTGTTGTCAAGGATATTCTAAGTCAAGACCTTGATGGTAAAAGGGGAAAATGGATTGCTATTATTCTAGAATATGACTTAGAAATCAGGCCTACCAAAATAATCAAAGGACGGGGACTAGCAAAACTCATGGCTGAGTCAAACTTCCAAGCACTAGATATGAATATGGTTGATGTCTTAGAAGAAACAGAAGAATTTACAGCTCCATTTATTGAAGAAAATTTTGTGAATTCACCTTGGTAAGATGATATCATATATGTGCTACTTTATCTGAATACCCCTCCTTCTCTATCTAAAACTATAGCTAGATTTTTGAAGCAGAAAGATTTGAATTATTGCATGTTAGATGGGGTTTTATATTGGAAGAATTTTGTTGTAATATTGCTTAAATGTTTGCTTGAGGTTGATGCAGGAAAAATCATGCATGAGCTACATGATGGAGAATGTGGAGGACATCTATAGTGGAAGACTACAACAAATAAAATCCTCAGATCTGGTTACTATTGGCCCACCCTTTTCCCAGATACTCAGAAACTTATCATGTCTTTCCATAAGTGTCAATTTTTTGATGGCAAGAGAAAATTCCTGCCTTTACCCTTACATCCCATCAGTGTTGAGGCTCCTTTCCAAAAATGGGGCTTGGACTGCATTGGGGAAATTCACCCTTCTTCATCAGCCCAACATAAGTGGATCCTCACTGCCACTGATTATTTTACCAAATGGATAGAAGCCATACCTTCTAGGAATGCTACTGACTCTATCATTATCAAGTTCCTTGAAACCAATATACTATCTATATTTGGTTGTCCTAGAAAAATTATCACATAAAATGCTGCTGCCTTCAATTCTAAAAGAATGATTGACTTCTGCCATAAGTATCATATTACCTTGGGTCATTCCACTGCCTACTATCCTCAAGGAAATGGATTAGCTAAATCCTCCAACAAGAGCCTTGTCAATATTATCAAAAAACTATTGGAGCAAAATTAGAAATCATGTCATAGTAAGATTATTCATGCTTTATGGATTGATATATGAACCACCAAAAAGTCAATAAATATGTCCCCCTATTAGCTGGTTTATGGCATGGATGCTGTCTTTCCAATATCTTTAGGAGTTCCAGTCATGAAACTTCTCCAAGAAGTACAATCTAAGGAAAATGATATGCAGAGAAGGATCAATCAGATCATTCATTTACAACAGTCTAGAGAGGAAGTGTACAAGAGAACACAAACAATCCAAGAAAGCATCAAGAAATTATTTGACAAGAGGACTAAAGAAAATGATTTCCAAGTTGGAAATGTAGTTCTAAAGTGGGATTCTAGAAGGGAAGAAAAGGGAAAACATGGAAAATTTGAAAATATGTGGAAAGGGCCCTACATTATTCATTCTATCAAGGGTCACAATGCATTCCTTCTACAAGAGCTGAATGCAGAAGATTTATTTGGAGGTCCTATCAATGGCAAGATGCTCAAGCACTATTTCTTCCAAGAGTCCTAAAATTCAAAACTTTTATTTTTCACTATATATAACATTACATCTCAATTTAGAAAAAGAAAAAAACACAAAAAATAGAAAAATAAAAGAGGGCAGATTCAAAAGAGGTACAACCCCATACCCAAAAAGAGAATTTTCTGAAACTGAGAAAATCTAAGTGCCACTGCTAATTAAGAAATGATATATTGTTCAGTCATCTAGCTTAAAAATGGCTGAACATACTTTCAATTTACTGTTGATAGGTTAGTGAATCAGATTTTCCAAAAAATTTAATCTTGGCTTATCAGTAGAATAGCTTAGGATAGAAGAGAGAATGGTTCTAACAAGTTCAAAATCTAAACCAAGAAAAGGAAAAAGATAGCTCTAAATAGATCAAAATCAGAGCTGAGAAAAGAATAGAAGGATATTTATAATTTTCAGATCTTAAACCTTCACAATTTTGTTTTATTTTTCTGCAAATAAAGTCTATATTCAACTTGTACATACAGCCATAGACACCATAGCAAATCAGACAGTCTAATCCTGATTTGACTATGTCTAAATTTCATGTTTTAGAAATAGAGAATAAAATTTTTCAAACAACTTAATCTTGAAAGATAGTAACTTAGGTAGAAAAATAAAGAGTTCAAAAGTTTAATCTGGACTCTTGGAAGAAATAAGGATAGGATTAGATAGTTTATTTATGTTTTCAAAAATAAAAAGTCAAGGAGTTTGCTAGTTCAAATGCACTCAAAGGAAGAAGAAAAAATGCTAGGAAAAGTGGGATTGGGTAGGTAGAGATACCGTTTTGAAGAAATTACATGTTGCAGATTCATAAAAGTTGTCCTTTTCAGAGAAATATTAGCAAGAAAAGAAGAAATATGCCCAATGGATAGGACACTAGTCTGCTGAAATCTAGAGATTGATAAACTGGAGGTTCTGGACACCTAGAAGGACAATTGTCCTGCCCAAAAGGAGCCACTATTAGTCATCCATAATTTTGACTTTATCCAAAGATGACTAAATTTGACAATCCCATATTTCTAGAAACAATATTGTATAAACATTGTGAGTTCTATAAATATCACAGCCTTCATTATCCTAAGTCTATCAGTTTACCAAGAATATTCATCTATGCAACCCAAAAATATCACCCTTCTGTCTTAAAAGAAGCTTATTTCAAGGCTATATCTGCCCATTTTCACTCATTTTCACTTATCCAAACAATCATTTTTTCCCTGCTAAAAAGTCTTTTTTTCCTCTTCATTACCCTTCATTTTCCTCTAAAAACCCCATTTTTTCCTTCACTAAATCCCTCATTTACCCATAACAAAGCCCTTTAAACCATTAAACTCACTTTGTTTTGGTTTAAACATCCCTTTCTAACTTATCAAAACCTTCAAAAGGCTCAAAAACTCCCTTTTTAGCCTTATATCCGCCTATTTTTTGACATAAGGCCTTAAGCGTCTTTTTGTTTGAAAACCCTCCACCCCTTCCATGTATAACCAGGAGCCATGACCATAAGCTAAAGTCTTCTAGTCCCTTATCTCTCTGCTCCCGGTCCCTTATTGCTCCACAGGACCATGCCCCAGCCCCTCTTCTTAAGCCCCCTTCCTTTTCTCTTTTCTCCACGCCTGTGTTATTCCTTGATGGATCTCAGTCATCCATCCCGACCATCCAACGACTCCGCACTCCCCCCTCATCATCCAACCTCCCACCCATTCATCCCCACAAATCAATCTACACCGTAGATCTTATGGATCTAACGGTTCCTATTTAACCCGACAACCAACCCCGCCGATCAACCATCTCGCTACCAAACAGAAGAGTTGATGTCATACTCTGGACCCACCCCCCATTATTCAAACTCATGTCCAATATCTAGCTGCCACCTGGCTTCCACTATCCCCTTCCACCTCGCACCTTCCCCTGATGCGTTCATCGTTCACCGTAGATCTGGAGCTCCCAAATCTGACGGTCCATAAATGATATTGCGTGGATTTCGCCTCTAAGGGCTAAAACGCGTTTCCAACGCGAAACCGACAGTTTAATAAAGGACACGCGACACCATTTGTATGGAATCGCGTTCCCCCAGGGCAAAAATACTAACCGCTCATGGGCAACGCGAAAACCTCTCTCACCCAAATTTCACGCCAAAGCTACTTTGAAACTCATTTCTTCGCAATTTTCTCCGTAAAAACCCTTATGTGCATTCATTTCCTCCTCACTGCTCCTTACACCCTCATAAACCTTGAAAAAGCAGTAAACCACAAAAAAACCAAGGTTTCATTAATTGTTTTGTTTATTTTGCAGGTTTGATGGCACCCCAAGCCCAAGGGGCCATCCCACAGTAGAGGTCAAGATTCATGGCCTCAGGATAACCCTGAGAGTCTGAAACGAAAAGGGATGGGGTTGTATAAAGGTTCAAACCCTCGATGGGTTATGAAAACTTCTAGCGCATAAATAAACCCCTACACACAAACAAGAACACACAGTCAAGGATAAATATTAAGAGATAAATAAGTTATGAAAAAGCAGAAATAGAAAAAGGTAGATTAAGAAGAGAACACAGTTAAAGACAGGTGGAAGAAGTTTAAAAAGGTCCGGAAGGAGATAAAGGAATAGAACAAATAATTTAAGAAGTGATAAAGCAAAAGAAAGCAAAGAAGATTAATTTAAAAAGTAGATCAAGGCTAAAAGGCCTTAAAACACAGTTTCATGATGAAATCAAGGGAACTTAGGCTAAAGTAGCCTCGGATAAGTCAACACAGAGCAGTTATTCACTTGATAAATAAAAATTGACACCTTTCACTTACTTTATGTCTCAAAAGACAAATAAACAGTTATTACACTAAAGAAGATATTATAAACTGTCAGAACAGTTAATATAAAGACAGAAAAAGGCCTCAAAGTCAATCTTTCCAGCTATTTCATCCTTAGGAAGTAAAGACAGATTTATTACACAAAGAGGTAGTTGAGAGACATTCCTACCTTATGCCTTGCATGGTTTTAAGGATAGGAGTGCATTTACTATGTCATTTATGACATTTTAAACCCTAGATGGTTCCATCTCCTCATTTGCAGCATAAATACTGCATTTGAACTCATTGTATAGTGGGCATTTTGATAACTCTTTGAAGTAATACATAGTTCTGCTGAAGTTGAAAGGCATTTGATGTTCTGGAACCTCTGGATGTCTTGACCTATTTGTGGATGAAGAAAGCTCTGTCATTGGATCCCGGAGCTTGGTTGGTGGTGAAGTATTCTAAATTGTTAATGTTTTTCCTGTTTTTTCATTATGTTTTCATCATTTTCTTGCTTAAAGTAGAGTAAAAAGTTTAGGCTAAGAAATGTCTCCAAGAAGCACCTTAGACTTGTTTACTCTTCATTGTCTTTATGTTTTCATCTCCTGAAGGTTTTATTGAGTAGTTTGACTAGCTTTCAACCCTTAAGCTTGTTTATTTCCTAAATATTTCAATACAGTGGCCTCAAGAATGATTTATGGTTCTCCCTTCTACTTGTTGCTACTTAAAAATTGTTTTTGAAGTCTCCCTTTAAAGTACCATTGTTTATAGTCTGCCAAAGAGGTCTGTTTTCATCATACCCTTTGTTCTTGCTTGAATAATTGTTTTGAAGGTCTTTATAGCTGTAATCACAGATGTTTAGGAGTTACCTCTTCTATGAATGCAGTTATTTGTGAATCTTGAATGTTTTCTTATCCTTTAAGTGAAATATTTGGATGAAATAGAGCATTCCTTGACTCCTATATTTTACTTGAAAATTTTGTCTTGAGATTGTTATTTTCTGAAGTATGATTTGTAGAATTCATGGTTAGCCCTATCTATGGAATACTTCTTTGTTTTTAAATGATGTTTTAAGTCCATTTGTTGATAAGTACATATAATTAAGGATTCTTAACTGCCCTTAGTTCTACTTTTCATTCTAAACCCTTAATGTTCATTTCATTTCACCTGGAAACTTTGTAGATCCAATAGCCAAGTTAGATTTGCCCTTTGATACCCCTAATTCATCTACAAACTTGTTACAAACTTCCATTTGACTCCATTTCCCAATGACTTAGAGATTTCCCTTTTCTATCTATGTTGCCAAGATCATCATGTCCCACGAAACAATCAAACAAACTCATGCTTAATAACTAGCCTAAAATCAACCTTTTTCAAGAAAACAAGTCATATCTTTGCAAATAATTTAGAGATCCCTCTCTGAGACTAGGAGGGCTAGATCCTAGAGCTCTAAATATTGGTTTATGTGTTGCCTTGTCATTTAGTATGCCAATCTTCTAAATCACAGGATCCCAGCAAACCAGATGTAAAGAAATCTATGAAAAAAGAAGTGAGGGATCTCTACTATGATTGAGATCATCTTCTCCTTTAAGTTATTTTTTTTTGTTGTAAAATATTATGTTAGGAAGAAATGTATATTGACGGCATCATGATAAAAGCACGGTAGGAGCTCCTGGTGAAACAGCTCTGGAAAAACATCTCTGATAATGTTACTGATGGAAGGCTGTCATCAAAGTTCAAGGGTCATCATGGAAATAGGTACTAACATTTTCTAATGGATTTCTATGTGAATTCACTAATTATAAAGAAAGTTGAATGGTTTCATCAAGAATTCTATGCTACAGAATTCCGGGATGTGATGACATATTCATGGAGTAGGTCAAGGGAATGAAGCTCTTCATTCTAGAAATATTGTTATAGGGTGACTCAAGGGAAAAGGGTATGAGGTATATTTATATGTTGACAACAAATGTTGTGAAGTCATGTCATATTGTTGCAGGTAATCGACTTCTATATTTAGAAGTATGATATATGAAGGAGGATCTCTCTCTCAGTGTACTAACAGATGTAATCAACATAATATATCCTCATGTGGAATATGACGTGGTTGAATATAAAAAAAGGAAACTATAAATTCGAAGTTCCTAGGAATGAAGATGTACAGAAAGAAAGAGATCATGAAGTGAAATCATGTTAAGAGGTAGTTATCATCAGGAATCCAAGAAGATGTGACTAAAATATTTCTTGGGAAGTTATGTAGACTTTGATAGAAGTCTCGTAAAGAAGAAAATCCTTAAAAAAACATATCATTAGGAGATGTGTCAATCGAAATAAAGGATTTCGATGCCTACAGGAAGATGTCATGGTGAAATATCATCACTCAGGTAACTTTTTTTTTAAAAGATCATACAGATATTTTTATCTGGATGAATTTGTACAGGGCTGATAATCATGATAACGGATGTAAGTTCCTTGGAGATGATTTGAAAGAAAGCAGCACCGCATAAAATGTGGACTAGATAAGAAAGACACATGAATCACTTTCTGGTAGATTACATGACTCATGAATGAAAGTGATGGATGATATGTGCCCTATGGAGCTAAAGTTGAAGATTCCTCATTATTGAAATCCATGACATCAAGGAGAGGAATTCTTCATGAGCAGCTGGGTGTTTGCCCATTGCTACTTTAGGTCACTGATTGAGAGGGAGCCTGGTGATAAGTTTCTTACTTGGAAGAAACTGGGTAATTCCTAAGAATGAGCCTAAGTACATTCCTTATATATGAATGAGTACTTTCCCTTGTGGAATAGGTCCTCCCTCGCTGAGAGGGAGAGAAATACACATCGTTATGGTCTTCACTTGGGAAGATAGAATGGAGGATTGGGTAATCATTTGGCATTTGATACTCTTTGAGAACGTGTTAGGGAATTCAAGATAAGAGTAGGCGGGGAACGATATTATTTGAGGGTTATCTACCCAAGAGAGGAATAGTCCAAGAAGGTCATACTTTGGGAACACCTGAGTGGAGTATGTATCTTGGAGAGAAACTGACTATGTTGTCTATAATTCATGTGTCTCGCCAGTATTATAGCCCATTGTCTCATTGAGAGATGGGGTTGTTAGTCAAGGCCTTGCACTAGGACAATGCTCGTTGATGTGATGCTATACAAATGTGATTACCAATCCGATTCTTATGATATTATTTAGTTTGAAAGTGACCCTATTTAGGAGGGAGTGTTGAAAAGTGTAACTAGGATTGGTCTTCGTATCGACTATGTAATTATGAATTTATGTAAAGAAGAAGACAAAGGTAATAAAATATATTTGTTGTACTTGCTTCATGGGTTTCATGAGCAGAAATTTTTATTATAGTTTAATAGAATTCTTCTTGATGTCTATTTAGGGTTTTTATTCTGTTTATAAGTGTAACTAGTTTCATGTATATGAAGATACTAGTCATCATTAAAAGGTGCAATACCTTGTCATGTATCTTGTAGAAGTAAGGCTCTAATATCCCTCAAGAGAACTCTCTTTAAAACGCTAGAAAAGATGTAATAAAGTTGGTTGATAAACAATGATGAAGTTGGAATTCTTGTCTTCCTAGAATTTTACTGTGTGGTCGACCTAAAAAGAGTAAAATATGCTCTATAAATACCCTGACCTGCAGCTGAGTTGATACAGGAAAATTGCAGATCTCCCTGTGATTTTCACAGTGAAAATTGCAGATTATTCTGTGAAAAAAGTGTGGATTTCAAGAGATAAAATAAGTGGATTTCAAAAATAAATCGAGTGAAGATATAAGTGCGGATTGATGGGATTAAGTACATGGCTATACTATGGATTTATTTGAGGTATATCATCATCCATTTTTAGATCATAACTCAGGATTAATCTGCCAACATTACACTGAAATGTTTGCATACCCAATAATGTAAAGAACCTGAATCACAAGAAATGTTAAGGGGCAGTGGAAAAATACTATAAGTGCGAATATTTTTAAAGAAGGACTTGTTAATTGTGCCAAGTTTAGTTTACAGATCATATTACATCCACCATACATGAAGTTGAGACAGTGACATAAAATAAGAAAGCACTCTTAAAGGTTCGAGAAGAAAATAAGGATCAGTGTTGAAGGTAGTCAAAGAAGTAATGCCAAGGTCTTGGAGGCTCTCATAGGTCAAGGGTATAATTCTTAGTCATGGTACTTTTATTTTTAAGATCTAGAAAAATAATTTCTCATGGGTTTTCCTCTCCAGGAGGGAGAGTTTTTTCCCTGGATCTGGGAGCCTAACCTTGTGTATTTTGTATTTTGGTAATTGACTTGATGAAATATTAAATAAGCTAAGGAATAAAAGACATAAGTAACTCAAGTAAACTCACAAGTAATTATCAAGAAGAGAATTTGAATTAATCACCAGCCATCCAAATTCTCAACACAACACACTATTCATCAAACACATAAAGGTAGCTAGAGCATTAGTCAAACCAAATGGAACTACAAAAAAAATAATAATGCCCATACCTAGTTTGGAAATATGTCTTGTAAAAATCATATTCCTTGATGTGTACCTCCTGATATCTGGATCCCAAATCAATCTTTGTGAACATTACTACTCCCTTTAGTTGATCAAATAAGTCACCAATCCTCGGAAATGGATACTTGTTCGTGATGGTCACCTTGTTCAACTAACTGTAATAAATTAATAACTTGAGAGTGCCATCCTTCTTCTTCACAAACAATACTAGTGCACACTAAGTTGATACACTTGGCCAAATGTCTCCCTTTTTCAAGAATTTCCTTTAACTGCAACTTTAACTCTACCAACTTTGGAGTGCTCATGTTGTATGCTTATTTTGATGTTGGTGTTGCCCATGGTACCAAATCAATAAAAAATTCTACTTCCTTGTGAGGTGGAAACTCTGAAATCACTATGGGAAACACATATTGAAATTGTTGTAGAACTAGGTACCTACTCAAAACATATGCATCCTCAATTTGCTTACCTTTTTCACTAGAAATATGGACTTCAAATAACACATGCTATTTTTTTAAATTGTGATTTTCTTGCATAGCTGTCACTATCCTAATCGATGTTTGTTTATTCTTACCCCGCAAGATTCTTTTCTCACCATTGTCATCCAAGCACTCGATGGATTTTTCATAATAACCCACTTTAGTCCCGTGAATATATAACCAATCCATACCCAAGAGAATATTGTATGATCCCAACAACAACACATTCAAATGTGTTGATGTAGGCATACCATTTAGTTGAAATTCACAAGATCTTATCCAATGATGAACTCACTTCTTGGTACATGTAGTCAACTGCACTAACCAAGACTCTACATGCACTTATATTTTCAAACCACACTTGTCCACCATGTTAGGACTAATATAACTATAATTATATCGAGGGTCACTTAAAATAGAAACAACTTGATCACAAAGCTTACCATGCATTTCAAATATAGGTGCTTGATGGTCTGTCAGTGCAGCATAGATACGAGGAACACTCTGACAAACATCCATGACAGTTTTCACCTCTTGTGCATTATATATATGAGGCCTACCACCCATATTCTACATAAAATCTCCCTTAATATGCTCCTTACCGCATGTCCAACACTCCAACTGCCCAATACCATCACGTCTATGTTTTTTTTGTAACCCATGTCCCTATCTAGCTGCATTGAACTTCTTTTGTGGTTCCACAGTTTCTTTCTCTTCTATATTCTGAGGCCTTGTTCTTTTTGGCTGCCATTTCCCTTTGCCTTTATATTTTCCTTTCCATCATTGCTGAGATTCATTCTTACACTTCCAATGTTCAACACAATACTTTAATTTCCCAATAACTTCCTCAAGTGACTAAGTCTCATCATACTCAATCCAATCTCTAAATTTTAATGGCAATTAAGCACTACAGGAAAAAAATACATTGGTGAGGGTCAAACAATTTCACCATAAGCTCATTGGTGATGGTCAAAAGAGCCTTCGTCACTAAAAAATTGATGTCACCAAAATTGGCGTCGCCAAAAGTATTGATGTTGTGGTCAAATTCAAAGGCTGTCACCAATAATGATTTATAATGAAGGATAGTGACCATCACCATTTCATATGAGAAATGGTGACAGCCATTAGTTTGCGTCACAAAAAAATAAACGTCACCAAAGTTGGCGTTGCAAAAAATATGTGTTGTGGTGACATTCAAGTTCCGTCATGAATAATTATTATAATGACGTATAATGAGTGTCACAATTTCATATGAACAAAAACGATTTATTTTGATGGACCTTTCATGTTTGTCACTATTGATGCATATATATGGCAACGTTCGTTGACCGACACCATTTCATATTTCAGTGGGAGTCAAAAAATGTCACCATAAGCTCATTGGTGATGGTCAAATGAGCCTTTGTCACCAAAATTGGAATGTCACCAAAGGAAAGTATAGGTTTTGTGGTGACATTCAAGGTCTTTCACGAATAATGATTATAATGAAAAAGAGTGACCATCACCATTTCATATGAACAATAGAAATTTATGGTGATGGACCTTTCATGGTCTTTACTATATATATATATATATATATATATATATATGGTAGCATTCGTTGACCGTCACCATTTCATATTTTGGCAAGGTTCAAAAAATGTCACCATAAGCTCAATGGTGATGCTCAAAAGAGCCTTTGTCACCAAAAATTGATCGTTGCCATTCCATATGAATATCAGGCTACAATGGAATCGAACCACCAACGTCCTCCTTTTAAAGAAGTTTATCTTCCATTGAGCTAGCACTCTTTAAAGAATTAGGCTTTAAAAAAATAGACCTTGAAACTTTATAAATTGTAAATTCTACAACTTTCAATAAATTAAAACAGATACAAATTTGCAACTATAATTTATGAAACTGAGAAGAGGGACAATATATTCAATATAAAAATGCCATAAATTCTAGTCTTTTGAAACAACACAACATTTATCTAAAGAATAAAATAGATATCTTGTTCTAAATTTCAATCACATTTCTATTGTGGGAAAAACTACCATAAGGTCTGGGTTGAGGGACCTAATAGAGTGGAAGGTATACAACAACAAGAAGCAATCAAATTAAAGGTCTTAATGATGAAACTAGTAAAATAAGGATAGGCGACCTTACCCATATGTGCTACGTTTGAGGTCGTTCCCAGAGGGTGCAAACCCTCTGCTTCTCCTCCTGCTTCAAGACCTCCAACTCTTTCAAGACAAAGCACATAGACTAGTTGTACAACATACGTATCCTAGATATCAATATGTTAGATCATTTAAACTTATAAAATATAACATAAAACAATGATTACAAGATCATTAACATGTATAAGAGGCATATAAGACCATGACATCAGAAATGTGACATAGCTTCTTTATTGATGTATGTAAAAAGAAAGTGAAGATATCACTTGAAATCAACCATGACTCCAAGTGAAACCATCCTCCAGATTGGTCCAGCCCAAGCCTCAACATATTCTTCCATAAAAGGTGCACAAGGATGTCACATAAAGGTGGAAAACATCTCAAAGAAGAAAACAAGGGTTTCCTCAACCTGGGAAGTGCACGAGGCACAAGGATAATCACACTTGATTAGGGCTATAACAGGCTATAGTATCAATATCATTCTCTCTCCTCCCTTAGGCCTTCCTAATGTGGCGTATTTATACTTCTCCAAATCAGTTTTTTAGTTGGGAAACAGTTTGGCCATGGGATGGTGTAGGTGGTCTTCAGGTAAAACCTGTAAAACCCGCCCAATTAATAGGAATTTTATGTATTGTTTAATAATTTGAATTGTATACATGGGTTAGATATGATCAGACTTGCATCTGCATGTGTGTAAGAAAAGGTATAGTTGCATATGGAATTAAAAATATTGTTTTTTAAGAAGATGAGCAAGTATGAATGGAAAAGGCTGCCCAAGCCCAATACATTGATCATCAAGTATATAAAGGTGATAAATGATGCTATAACAGATGACCCCTAATATATGAGGTCAGAAGGGGCACATGATGGCTAAAATGTATTATGTGCATAAGAAATATTCTTGTGAGGACTTGAGACGACTTCACCATATTTTAGCTTGCCAAAAACCAGTGAAATAAATTATAAAGTAAGCTCATGTCTAAGGCAGTCATAACCATGCTCAGTGAAAGTAAAACATGTCCGCATAACAAGTATGGAATGGATCCAATATTTATACAGGTATAGCAGAAACTGTAAAGTACATAGTGAATCATCTAATCACTGCTCGGAAGTACATATCAAAGTCATGTCAAAGCATTACATATAGAATGATCAATGATGTTGCAAAGGTATATGATCAATAAATTCACAACTAAATCTCCAAGTACCAAATCATAAATGGTGGAAAAAGTGTTATTGCATGCAACTCAGGTGCCAACATATATAATTTTTCTGTGATGAACTACAACATATAAGGGTGGATGGTGTCACTAGAAGAAAAATGAAGGAGATTTCTAAGTGAACCAAAGCATGTTTATGCAAACCCGAGGTCTTCACTGATAACTCTACTAAAATTCTACATAATGGGAACAAATGAGCTGAAGTTTACCATGTGAGAAATCATTTGATAACCGGTCATTGATGTATACCGTTAACAAACGTGAGAGAAATCACTGATAATGATGATGAGAGTCAAGGTACCGCAGTACAATCTAACAAGTGTGAATGGATGAGTTGAAGTCAAACACTTGATAGAATATACCAATCAGGAGACATTGATGTATTCTCACTATAGATAGTGAAGGAATCTTCCACTAATGACTGAAAACCCTAAGGTACTGATAAAAATACTTTAGGCCTTATTCCAAGAGCAATGTGTCAGAGTCGATAGGAAAATATCTACTAGAAGGAAGGAATTAAGGCATCCCACATCAATCCAGCGTGAGTGTAACCCGTAGGCCAAAATTTTTAAGGAATCAAATGAATAAAAGTGAGGTAACCAACCCGAAGCATGTTTCCAAGATGCACAAAATGTGGCTAGCATACGACAAAAACCCTCTGAACCAACCAATAATTAAAGTTGAAAAAGAGGCAAGGGATCCACCGATAGGTTCAAATGGAAACGAAGGTACTGCACGAATCCCAGGTGTGATAATGAAAGCTGAATTCGAACATAAGGGAAATAACTCATTCAAAGACCCATGGTGTTGATCAAATGCTGAGCACAAGGTCACCTATCAGTAATGTAAATAGGGCCAGGGTGTGGCTCTAGGTTTACTCTTAGAGCAATTTGTCGAAGTCGATAAGGGACAAATGAACCAACAAGAAGTCAATGGAGACCTTATCAAACCATCGCGAGAAAAGTACCAAATAGCTGATGTGATAGAACAAGATTGTAATAGACCAGGGATGGCCAATTGAAAAATGAGTCAAGAGACACTGTAGAAAGGCCAAATCATGTTTACTTCCCTTGAAAAAAAGCAATAATCATTTTGACTATGGTAGTATATCATAACTCTGTATAAGTTTGTCATGCAGGCGGCACAAAAAAACCCTCCATATGATTGGAAGAGATAACCAACCAGGGGAGTACTGACTCGATAACAAGGTTATGGCTTCTCCTAAGTCAGACTAAAACCCATCCAAAAAATGGAGAAAAGACTTAGATTTTTTTTTCTGTGTTCAAGGGAGACACAACTAACTCTTAACTACCATCAAATATGGAAGTAATTTCCCCATCCCACTATTTTTGGGATATTTTATTTCTTTTTCTTTTTCATATTGAAAGCCTGAAAAATAATAAAATAATTCCTATAGTATAGTGGATAAAATGGGTGTCAATGAACAGATGCATTGGTTCCTAGGATAGGAACAATATTATGCTTAATGTGAGGTGGTGAAACTTGTAAATGCCACTCAGAGGAATGTTTTTTCCACGGAAAAAGGGTTTCGAGTTGCAGAGGCTAAGTGATTGCAAGGCTGACTTCGCAGAAAGACATGGTAAAAAGGATGGATTATACACGAGTCCAAGTGAAGCTAGTTTAAGGCCAAGATATAAAAATGGTCAATATGAAATGCATCAAAACAACCCAAGAATAATATGGGAGCCTCCAGGGTATAAAGCCAAAAATATAGTGAAGAAGAATAATAATGAAGCTTCATCGCATAAGTCATGGCAGGACTAATGAGGACTCTCGAGGCTACACAATTTGTAGCATGGGTGACATATGCTAGGGAGGATATAACTAATAAGCCCATGTAAATGATGGCTCTACCATCATATCATGATTTATAAGTCGGCAAGTGAAAATGGTTTAGAAATCACAACATGATGGCATTGACCCTATGGCAAGATTTCAGTATGGAGGCTAGTATGCATAATTGTAACACAAAGTGAATTCCCTAACCTATATTCTAGTGATGAAAAAAATACCTGCCATGACAGGTCAGTAGTCATGGAATCAAAGAAGTGATGGAATCATCTCAAAATCATCAAATGGGCCTGAAAACAACCTAACCCAGCACTTACAAGCCAAAAGGTCATAAAGTCTTGGAAAAATTCAAAAGGTAAACACAAAACTTTAGACAAGTGGGTTTTGATTTTTTTTTAATTTTGTGCAAAAATAGGCCCTTTGAACTCACATTTTGTCATTTGTGTCTTAAAGAATTTGAAAAAGAGCTCTGGAGAAAAAAATCCCCAACTTTAATCCAGACCAATTCTCAGCCGGATCAGCCCAAATCTTCCAGGTAATCTTCTTAATAAACTTAGTAATCAATTTTATTGTTAATTCAAGTAATTTTATTTGAATTTCACCATAGGATTCAATTCTTTTGAGAAACCCTCTACGTATATGCAGGTTCATAATTTCAAACTCATGTCTATACGCGACTGTGTAAGAAGGAACTCACATATGCACAAAGATAAATTTTAAAATAAAAATCTAATGGGTTTTTTGATGAATTGCTTCACGATGACCACCAGGTGGAGAGAGAGGAAGCATAGCACAATTGAAAATGAGGTAATTGAGGACCAATTTTCCTTAGATATACTCTGAGGATGCGGATTTCTCATGTTTTTTAAGATGCCAAATATGAAAAAAAACACCAAATTGCTTCAAATGATCGTCAATTATTGAGACCTAGAGGAGGAATTCTTCATGATTGAAAAATGCCATTAATAATCAAGATTGAAGACATCCATTTCATAAGTGGACTCTCTTGAATAGGGGAACCAATACATTTACAAGGCAAGCCCACTGGAGGTTTGATTGTTGAGGATTACATTCACACATACTGTGCTGAGGGTACTCAGAAGCTTGGGACGCAGATCCCAATTAGATATGTGCAAGGATTGCACATGAAGATACTTCTTTTCACCATATTCAGAGTAGCCAGATCGAATTCATTGCACCAAGCTTAAGGTGGGAACATAGTTTTGGTAGTGGAATGTGTGACCACTCTATATGATTGGTGCATTACCTTGTTAAACAATTTGAAGAAATAGTTGAACTCCATCGAGAAGAATAAAACTAAAAATTTTGGTTATGGGACCATTTTGTGAACATTATTATTTGAGACGATTTCGGGACTTGGTCCCAAAGTTATCTCTACTATTAGCAACCCGCAGGATCCATGGATAGCTCAATGGGTCGATCTGATGAAGAGACTGGGGGGTGTTGAGGTCCCCATAACTACCTGGGATGATGAGTTTTTCCTATGGTGGGGAGAACATGTCATTGCGATACAAGATTACCCCTATGATGGCATGGACTTTAGGGGAGATTTTGATATCCCCTTACCACCCGGAGCAACATGGGGAGCAATTTGTAACATCTTATTTCAATGATTTTTGATTATATGAATTTTTTTTTTCAATAAAGATATGAAAATGATTTTTTTTTTTGATAGGACAATTGACTTACAAATTTATTGATCATGTTACAGATGTTGGACTAGTCAGACTTGAGGCCTTCTTGAGGCATAGGCTTTGCGGAAGAGAAGATAAGGATGTCACAAAGGACCTTGGGAGAGTTCTCCATGCTATTCAGAGGAACTTGGAGGGTTTGACCTGCAATGTCCTTATGGATGCAGTGGAGGACCTCCCCAAGGTTGTACAGAGATGTTTGGTTGGTGTACCATGTGATTGGGTGTGACTATTCCATCATTTGGCGACAACTATAGTGTTCTTCCATAACACCTACCTAGGGTAGGGCCCACATGCATAGTCTTTTTATGATGACTGGATGACTTCGATATTTTTTTATGATGGACATGACTGGGAATATGCCCTAATTTTGTAGGGCATAATTTTCCAAATTTTTTATATTTTTGAACACGACTCTAATCTATATATATACAAAAATTTTATGATGTGATTAACTCATATATACAATGATGATTGCTGTTTTTTGATATTTAATTTAATGAATCATTAATATGCCAATTAATTATTTTATTAACTAATGAATCTGCAAACGAATTTTCTAAACGTGGAATGTGAATGTATGTAACATAATTAAATGATCTTTGCAACAAACACACTCTCATAAATAAACGATATAAAAATGGATCTCTCACACAATACATTTTATTCAACTATGAAACCACCAATTGTGAATCCAAGTATACTAATAATGAACCAATACCAAGAGAAATTACCTCAGAAAGTAGATTGATCACAATGGTATATTCTACGACATTATTTGAAGCAGGACCAATACACACGCCCCTTGAGACTAGCAACTGACCGGATGGATAATGGATAGCCCAAGCCACGGAAGCAAGATTCCGGGTATGTTGACTAGCACCATTGGCAAAGCCAAAATGACTCATATCAACCATAAATACCTACCAAAGATGATCAAAAACATCAAAGTCACACCAAAATCGATAAACATATATGCACAAAAACACAACATATACAACCAAATAAAATGCTAGGAAACTTCCTAGGAATAATACATGTTAAGATAGAGCCCATTTCTGAGCTCCGCCAGCTCATTTCTGTCGAAGTCAACCAAAGCATAAGATCCCTTCTTAAGGACTCTTTTGACAATGAGAGGGCGAGACCACATGGATTTGAATTTCCCTGTCCCCAAGGCATCCTTATCCTGATCATAGACCAATACGAGGTTACCTTAAGAGAAAACCCTAGGTTTGATAGCCTTATCATATTGAACCTTCACTCTTTTATTATGGGCATCGTTAATTGTAGCCGCGTTTCGGCACTTCTCATTCAGACGTTCAAGATAGACAAGGCGTTATTTCAAACTTGAAGTGTCGTGAAGAGGCTCAACAAAGAGCTTAAGGGAAGGAAAATCACACTCAACAGGAAAGATCGATTCCAGACCATAAAAAAGTTGGAAAGCATTAAACCTAGTTGTAGTCTTAACTGACATCTGATATTCCCAAAGTGCATGATACAACATGACATTCCAATTGGACCTAGCTTTATTGATAGTCCTTTGAAGGATAACCTTTAAGGATTTATTCATGTCTTCAACTTGCCCATTAGCCTTAGGATAATATGGAGATGAATGCTCCTACCACAAACCTAATTTAAGAGCCAATTTAGCCATCATGGAGTCATGAAAATGACTGCCATTGTAAGTGACAATATCTTTGGGAATACTGAAGTGAGAAATGACTTGGTTTAACAGAAACATGGTTGTTGTTTCACCACCATTCGAGAAAGTAGGCATAGTCTCAACCCACTTGGTAAAGTAGTCCACTGCTATGATAATGTACTTGTGACCCTTCGCCGAAGGCAGGTTACATGTAGTGAAATCAATTTCCCACTTAGTGAATGGACCGTCAGTGATAACAGGAAAGAGAGGAGCTGAATGAGCGTGCATCTTCTGATTATAAACCTGATAAGGATGACATTTTTTGACCACTTCGACAAAATATTTGAAAATCGAGGGCCAAAAATATCCGGCATGCAAAATATTTTGAGCTGTAGCAAGCCTAGATAAATTCTCACCACAATCTTCAATGTGGAAATCACTCAGCATAACCTCAACTTCTTCAAGAGTTAAGCAACATCAAAGGATCGAATCGACCCTGCGATGATATAGAGTGTCACCAATAATAATATAACATTTTTCCAAGTGACGCAACTTTCGACGCTCATCTTTCAAAAAAATGAGGGGAAACTTGAAAGTCTTGAGATAAACAATGATATCCCCATACCAAGGATATTGTGAAGAAATGAGGAAAAGATGTTCATCAAGGAACGCATCTTCATAAATAATCTCATCTCCACAAGGAAAATCAAAGATCAACTCCACAAATAGCAAATATTTCTTGGATTTGGAAGACAAAAATTATAGATCAAACTCTTTCAAAATGACAATCCATTGATTGTATTTTCCCCTAATCACTCGCCTACTGAGAACAAACTAAAACAAATTGACAGCTGCCAAAACATAAGTTTTGCAAAAGAGAATGTAATTCTTGGGTCGCTAGACAACAGGTACAACTGCCAAAGCTAACTTCTCAATGGGATAATATCGCAGTTTAGGACCTACCAAACCGCAGCCTAGGTAATAAATAACATGCTCACACAGAGCAGCACCTTCCTGAACCAAAACCATACCTATAGTAGATTCTTCCTTAACGAGATACAAAAGGAAGTCTATGCTATAATTATGTGGACTCAATAAAGGAGTAGAGGTCAATGCCTTTTTCAAAGCGTCGAATGAACATTGATTAAAGTCACCCCACAAGAATGGAATTCCCTTCTTTAATAATCTCATAAAGCATTTCATCACCTCAACATAGTTAACAATGAATCTCCTTAAGAAATTAGATTTTACTTGAATACTTTGAAGTTGACGAATATAAGACGGGGGAAGAAACTGAAGTATTCCCTCAACCTTGAAGGGATCTACCTGAATCCCTTCAGTCGACACTATGGATCCCAACAATCGACCAGATGTGACAGTGAAAATGTACTTATTAGGGTTCAATCAAATTTTATAATAACGACATATTTCAAAAATCTGTTGAAGATGAGGGGGATGATCAATTATATTCCGAGAATGAGCAACTAAATCATCCAAATATGATTCAATGATATGCTTGATATTGTGGAAAGCATAGGACATGGCCTACTGAAAAGTAGATCCAGCATTTTTAAGACCAAAAGGTACCTTTTTGTATGAAAATGTACCCAGGGCAAAATAAAAGTAGTTTTGTGTTGATCTTGAAGACGGATGGTAATCTGATTGTATCTTGAGAAACCATCCATGAAGGAGAAAATCTCATTCCATGCACACTCATCAATAATCTAATCAATAAATGGTGTGGGGTATTTATCTTTTGGACATGCCTTATTCATATCTCTAAAGTCAATTTAGACATGGATCACTCCTTGTTTCTTGTCCGCATGCACTGGATTGGAGACCCACTTAGTTAAAGGAACGACGTATATGAAACCCACATTGAGCAGCTTCTCAACCTCAGCCTTGATAGTTGTGGCTTTCCTAGGGTTGATCGAATGAAGATTCTGCCGTATAGGCTTATCATTATAGTAAGTCTTGATCTCATGTAGGAAAATAGATGGATCAATTCCAGGAATTTCCTCATAAGATCAAGCGAATACATATCGAAGCTCTTTAATGATATTAGTATAAGTTTCAATATCTTCAGGGGAACATTAAGATCCGATGAAAACATTCTAGATAATGTTGGCATTCCTGGAAATGTTCACCAGGATAGTCTCATAAATCACAGCCATGTTCTCTTCAGCAAATATCTGTGTTGGAGCTAAAGGGTTCAGGATCGGGTGAACAAAACAAGAAGACACAAATCTAGACAATATAGATTCAACTTCTTGCAAATCTAGTAGAAAATAGGGCTGATGATGCAAATCGTCCTACAATATTTCTATGCCAATCATTTCTTCAAGGATAACCACTTCAGATGGAAGAACGGTATCAAGGCAATCCCGAGAAATAGATGAATTAAGTGTCCAAGACGGAGCCACATATTTTTCCAACTCCTCCGTTGAAAGAGAAACTGGAACAGAATATGAGGAGTCAACAAAACATTGGTAAGAAATCTCTGTTGTAGATATAGAGAATTCCATTCCACCCACTTGACTTTCCTCTAATGTGGAAGTAGGAGAAGGTATGGTTCTAGGATCTGAAATATAATGAGTTCAAAAGAACTCTCTTCGAGTAGGAACCCTAGAGGATGAGATAGCATTAATATGAATGGAAGGAGGTGAAATATCAAAGGTACCCATCAATGAGGTATACATTCCAACCCCTAAATTCTTAACAAGTTGCTTGGGATAATTCACCAAGAAAACAGTAGAGTCAAAAGATGCATTTGGATCTATCGAAGAATAGTCCATATGGTCGACAGTGGCAATCCTCCTTTCATGAGGAAAACACAGGATGTAAAAAAATGATGAAGCAATAACATCCATCTCATAAATCCAATTTTTCCCCAATAGAAGGTTGTAGTCCAAATTGGCATCAACTATCTAAAATTAAATATTGACAACTTTATCCCCAACAAAATGGGAAAATCCGGAACAATGCCATGTGGCCTGTGAGAATGACCATCAAATGCAGTGTGAAGAGTAGTTGAAGGAAAGACTTAAGGAGATCCAATAGCTTTCCAACATGAGATAGACATAACACATGTGGAATCGCCCTCATTGAATACCGTTCGAAAAAATATTGATTTTCCAATATGTAGAATTGATCTGAAAAGCCATGTGATGAGTAAGTCTCTTCTTAAGATTTGACATATAGAATGTGATCATAGGAGAGTTATTTGGATCAACTGACCTGATCGCAGTGAGTAGCATACTCCTTTCTACTGACCACGACTATAGTACCTCTAACACAGACATAACACACGGACTCTGAGCCAGATCTTCTACAGTGGAGTAGTTTTGGTTTTCCTTGGCATTAGGGTTGATTGTCAAATGTTTAGTAGAATATTTCGACATGTGAAGTATAGGCTCGACTACGTGCCTCTCAATATGGAGTGGCTCAGAAATACTAGGATCACCCTTAGCCTTTGAATACTGAGCTTCACCATAATGACGTGATCTCGTAGTGACATCAGTGTGAGAATTCATCATATACACATTTGGAGAATTTTCCCCTTCCTAGTTGCCCCCATGGGGAGTTCCAGTATTAGCATTCGCACCAGCAAGAAGTTGATCCCCTTGGGGAAAAGGGTTAGTGAGGACAACTTGGGAAATAGAGGAACCTTGCTGAGCTAACAAGTGCTGAGCATCCTGAATCTTAGGGTAAATGTGATTAAGATGGTCTCTGGTGCATAACTTGCATGGAAAATTAACTTTATTCATTTCCTCTCTCTTACCCTCTCCAAAATTATCGTTAGACCTGTTTGCATTACTCTTCTCATCCTTATATTTGTTATTATTATTCCATTCCTTCTTCTTCCCATCAGAATTTTTATTTCCTTGGGGGTTAGAAGATTGAAAATCATTAATAGTTAAAGGTTGGGAAGGAGTAGACACCTACGATGTAACCTGAATAGAAGGAGAATATTGTAGATACAGCTGCTACAATTGATTCAAAATGTTAGCAGTGCCACTATCGATCAACCCAACAAGCCCATCATCATGAGGACCTCGCTTCGGTTTGGCTAAATCCCCTTTGGAATTAGGAGCATCCGGAAAAATATTATTAAGGATCATAGACTCAGTATAGATCAGTTCTAACTATTGGGCTCTAAATATAGCCTGCTCCTCAGATAATACACTAGAAAGGGATACATATTTCGATAGTTCTGGATGTAAGGATTTAAGGAACCATTCGAGAAGGAATTCGTTATAAATTTTGGCTTTGATGAGCCTCTTCCTTCTCCTACATTGTTGAATATGATAAGAAATGTGAGTTGCCTTATCCTGCTGGAAATTGGCCAAGAGATCAGTCCCATCATCATAATGAACAGGCAACTGAACATGGTTCAGAAACATAGTAGCCAACTCGCAAAACATAACAAAACTGCCCCCAGTAAGATCAATGTACCATTTTGCAGTGTTTCTAGTTAGGGTGCACTAAAATAATCTCAACCTAATTGAATCATTGATGAGGGAGTTCGAGGATCACCATAAATGGAAATTGGTAACATGGTCGAATGGATCCTCACCAATCGTCCCTTCAAATTTCAGAATATCTTTGAGGTAAATTTATTAGGAACTTTGGCCAACCGAGGCTGTAATGGATAAGATCATTCATCAAATTTGATAGATCTAGAAAATTCAAAGTTCCCAGGAATGGTAAGCGCGGAGGACCCTGACAATTCCATCCACCAAGGGAAGGAATCCCAACATTCTAAAAATAATAACCTTGATTTGTTGAGGCACCAGGTTTCAATGGATTGTTATTAGTAAAAGTTGAGTCATAAGAGAAACCTTCTCGTCCAGAAGCATTCAGTGTAGGACCCATTTCCACCATAGGGTTACGATAAATAGGGATATTTTCCCCAATCAAAGTGCTAAATGAAGATGAAACCCCTTAGTAAGGGTTCCAAGCATTGGCGAATGGAGAGAAACCCTGAGAAGCACCTACAGAGGAGAAAGGAACATTCCCCTGCTGACCATACAAAAATTATTTCACAGTTCCCAACCGAATGAAAGTAGGGTTCCAGCCTTGAAAATAATTAGAGATTTGGCCTCCAAGAAAAGGATTAAAACGTTTACCTTCAGAGGAGAAAAGAAAAGAGCCTAAGGAAGGGTTCAAATGAGGGATATGACCACTTCTGAAGGGGAAATAATGGAAAGAAGCTGACCCACTGGTCATAGAATACATGGGTGTGGACAGTGAAGGAATTTCACTAGAAGGCATTCCAATAGAGAAGGTACCAGAATGGGAAGAAAAATCTTGGGTGCCCCCACTCATAGACGGAATGTAGGTAGATCCAAACATTGCAGCACTGGGAGTGACAGTTGAAATAGAAATGGTACCTCCTCCCTCTGCTGAAAGAGGAGTATGCTCAATCAAAGTGTTCATAGCCAAAGTTGTGTTCCCAGTTGTGTCCATCAAAAAATAAGGAGAAAATTGGGGACTTGTCGGTCTTTGAGACGGAGGCCCAACGTACAATAGCACTTCCAGAAAACTAGCAGGAAGACGAGAGGAAGGAGTAACTGGAGGTTTAGGAATTTCTTCCACCTCAACTACTTTTTCCTGAAAAAGGGCTCGATAAAGGAGTGGATTACACCTCTCTAATTCACCACTAGTACTAGGACCACCCACAAAAACAACATCCCTAAGTGGAGGACCACTCTCTGATGCATTTGCAACTACTGGTTGGAAATCACCAGCAAAATTTCTCCTACGCCTTCTTGAAGAAGGCTCGATACTCATAGGAGAAAGCCCACGAATCCTCCTCGATCAATGAACCGATTGGTCAACCAATTTTAATAATTAGGAGATTTTATGTAGACTCAAAATATTACAAAGCTATGGAAATCTAGGAGCAAAGAGCACTCTCTACAAAAATGTCCCTAAGATGCAACAATCAAGAAGCCTTTAGGTATTTCCACTCCAGTTGTTAGGACCGGACACCAAAATACAAGAAATAAAATATAAGGGACTTCCGAGAATAGTCTGGGGTAATTACGCCCCAGGCCTACTAGATAAGGTAATAGAAACAGTTATGTCGACCTCCTAACAAAAGCCTTTTCTAGTGCAAGTACCCAAGCTTTGCAAGGGCACCCTCTAGAAGTAATAATGAGAGTGATACAACATCTACGTCATGTACCACGAGTATTCGCCCCCCACAGTCACCTATGTGATACCTAAGAATAGAAACTATGGACACCAGTTCGTATTGACAACCAGGCAGAATGGTATTTTGTCAAGATCCAGCAAATAGGAGAGGGGGTATCTCTCTTCTTTGCTTTCACTAACCCTTGCGCTTGACTCTCTGGAGGAGAGATTTTGTGGTCCACTTAACAAGACTGTATTTCACTCATTAATCAACTTCTATGTTTGAAATTTTGAGTGGCCTTGGAGAGTTAATTCTCCATTCACCTATTCCAAGGCCCTATGACCTAGACTAGTTGGTTTATATTAATGAAAACTAAAAAAAATCTAGTTCGTTTTAGATTAAGCGCTTGCTTTTAGTGGTTGTTATTTTTTAAAGTCAGGGGTAAACGAATAATGCAACTTATGATGTTTTGACACAAAAGAATAAACAATAGAAATTTTCTACATGCACATGAAACTTTTTCTTCGATGAAAGAGATTTCTACTCGGGTTCTATGAAATAACTAAAAAGCAAGAAAATTTTATTTTCTTTTCAATATCATGCTCACACACTCACAAATTATCAAAAATAATAAATATTCTTAGCGGTGCAACTACATTAATGAAAAAACTACCAATGACAAATGAAAATTCTAGGACTACTTAAAAAGGGAAGAAAATGAGTTTCTTAGCAACACAGGTTTGATCACTTTGACACAAAATCAGAGACAAGCCCAAATAAGAAATTGTTTGCAAAAAATTCCAAAAACAAGTTGATACAAAATATACAAGCCCAATACAAAACTTCTCTCAAAACCAAGCCACCGAACCAAAATGACAAGCTACAATCTTGCTGCAAAAATGATGAAAACCATAAAACGAAAGCCAAAAGCAAAAGAAATGGAAAACACCAATTTTTTTTTTCCTTTCAATTTTTAAGAAAACAAGAAAATTTCATTGAGACAAGCTCAAACTACCAAAGGCTTCAAATCAGAAAATTGAGCCAATAAGCAACTTCAAATTCCAAAAGCCAACCATGACACTTTCATGATGGGACTCAATAAGTAGAATGAAGTAACTAACTCAATAAAATGACTTGAAACAGTAGAAAAAAACTCCAACATCACAAAATGTTCAAGAAATGAAGAAGAAAACTTCAAGATTTTCCAGAAAATTTGATCTCAAGATACCAAGAAAACCAAACAACTTAACAAGACAAAAACCAAAAAGTGAAGCAATGACAAGGCCAAGTATGAGAAAATCGACATAAACTCACTGTTCTGAAATGTCAGAACAACCAAGAACCTCAAAAATAAGTCTTAGTGAAACAAACAGAACTAAAACTTCACCAAGCAAGGTGAACCCTAGGTTGACTAGGTTTTCAAGCAAGAAATAAAGAAACAGATACACAAAACATAGAAACACTATCCGGACATATCAGCGGTTCTACAATAGTGACTAAAAGCAGGCAAAAAGAAATTACATGACTAAAAAAAAATCCATCTTAAATTGACCATACGTGGATTGGTAGTGTGCAACCTACGTGTATACACATTTGTGTCTAAGGAAACTCGCATATACGTAGGTTTCTTTGGAAAAAAATAGATGTATATGCGACTGTGTGCACAAGAAGTTGTGTATAGAAAAGATGACAAAGAAAAATAAAAAATCCAAGGCTGATACAGAAGATCAGGGCTTTTTCCTAGATGGAAAAATAACAAACAAGACTAGGAAAATGATCATATCAGTAAAGGAACCCAAAATCTAGAACTAGGAATTACACAGAAGTAATCCCCATTGGAGTTGCCAATTCTGTTGCGGGAAAAACTACCCTAAGGTCTGAGGCGAGGGACCTAATAGAGAAGAATACATACAACAACAAGAAGCAATCAAATTAAAGATCATAATGCTTAAAATAATAATCTAGGGATAGGTGACCTTACCCGTATGTCCTACATTTGAGTTTATTTTGGCAAGGTGCAAACCCTCTGCTTCTCCTCATGCTTCAAAACGTGGAACTCACTCAAGAAAAATCACATAAACTAGTTGTACATCATATATTTCCTAGATGTCAGTATGTTAGATCATATAAAGTTATAAAAGATAACATGAAACAATGATTACATGATCATAAATATGTATAAGAAGCATATAATACCATGACGTCAGGAATGGGACAAAAATTCTTTATTGATGTATGTAAAAAGAAAGTGGAGATATCACCTGAAATTAGTCAGGGATCCAAGAAAAATCGTCCTTCGGATCCATCCAACCGAAGCCTAAACAATATTCTTCCATAAAGGTGCACAAGGATGTGACATAAATGAGGTGAACATCTCAAAGAAGGAAACAAAGGTTTCTTGAACCTGGGAAGTGCAGGAGGCATAGGGATAACTAGACTTGATCTGGGCTATAACAGGCCATAGTATCAATATCATTCTCTCTCCTCCCTTGGGCCTTACCAATGAGGTGTATTTATACTTCCTCAAATCATTTTTTTAGTTGGGAAACAGTTTGGTCATGGGCTAGTGTAGGTGGTCTTAAGGTAAAACCCATAAACCCCACCTAATTAATAGAGAGTTTATATATTTTTTAATATTTAAATTGTATACATGGGTCAGATATGAGCAGACTCGCGTCTTGTTAGGTCCCTATATTACTAGTATAGTCCCTTATTGTTGCTATTGTAACCCCCTTATTGTTATTGTTGTACCCCTGTAACCCCAATATTGTTATTATTGTGCCCTTATGTTATTATTGTTAGGTCGGCTAGGATTATATTGTGACCCCATGGACTACTATATATAGAAGGAGGTTTTTTCACTTGTATCATCCAAGCATTGTTCATTTATGTAATGTAAAGGAGGTTTCCCCCTCGAAGTGGCTTATTTCTAAGGCATTGATCTCTCTTTTCTTCTATTGTTGGAGCTAGTTTCATAACATTTGGTATCAGAGCTTTGGATTCTATGGTTTCGCCGCTCCAAACAGGTCATCGTGGCATGTTCTCTATAACTTGTTTTCTACAAAGGTTGAGAAGCTCAAAGTTGTAAAGAGCTAATCCAAAATCCTGAGGAACGTCTTTTAGAAATTTCAGATCTTGGTTCTCAATATTTTCAGAGATATTATCTGTGGAAGTTAGGGTTTTTTTAGGCTTCGGAATTTCACCTTAATAGGTCATCGTGGCATTTTCGTGATAAATATTTTTCTACGAAGTTTCAGAAGCTGAATTTTTTATAGAGAAAAGACGAAATCGTGAAGCACTTCTTTTAACAATTTCATATCATGGTTTGCAATAATTTCGGAGATATAATCTATGGAAGTTAGGGTTTTTTCAGGCTCCTGAATTTCATCTCAAAGAGATGACCTTGGGAAAATCATCATAAATCTCTCTCTGAGAATCGGATTGGAATTCTGTAAAATGTGGCTATAAGTACACATACTATAGTTCCCTGTGTATCAATTACAAAGCTGAAGGAGGAAACAATGACGTGTGGCACATCAGACAATTTCGCTCTACTAAACTAGTCCATAATTAGGTCATTTTGGGAGATTAAGCATAACTTTGACTTGAACAATCCAATTCAGGTCAGACCTATGGAATTCGAAAGAATATTCAAGGGGCTACTAAAGGGATAAATTTTAGATATTGAAGATCCGAAATCACAGAGATAATTCAGTTTCAATATTGAGCTCCTCAAAAACAAGAAAAAGGTGTGTGTTTTGTTTTTCGAACTACATAAGTCTTGTGTGAAAAATCAGTTTGAAGTGATTCCAAGGGCATATTGAATCATAGATATTAGTATTGGGTTTGAAAATTCCACCTAAAAATAATTCAACACCCATTAAGCGTTCAGAAGGCTCTATTATGACTCATGAAGAGGAAGAAGTGCAACATGACATATCAAAATTACAACAGCAAATGCACCAAATTTCTCTCTCGCAAAGAGCAACAAAAAATTAAATGGAATTTTTGAATAAAGGCATGGAATCTAAGATGGATGGTTTCAAGAAAGGTGTGGAAGCTACGATGGATGGTTTGAAGAATGGCATGGAAGCTAAGATGGATGGCATGGAAGCTAAGATGGATGGCATGAAAGCTAAGATGGATGATATGGAAGCTAACATCGATGAAAAAATTAAAGACAACATGGAAGACATGAAGAATGATCTAAAAGTAGACATGGAAGGTTTTATGACAAGGTTAATACAAGAAATGATTCCTAATGGCGGAAATATAGTAGAGGAAACTCATGATGAGAAAAAAATAAATTTTAATCGTGATTTCATAAACTCTAATGTTGGAGTGAAGAAACACCATATTCCAAATATGGATATGAGGAAGTTTGGTGGCAAGGATCCCGTAACATGGATACTACAGATGGAGCACTTTTTTGATCTCGATAAGATGAAAAACACATAAAAGGTACACGTTGCAACTTTAAATTTAGAACAAAATAAAGTTGTATGGTATCGATGGGTTTTCTCCCCTAAAAAAATTATCACTTGGCCAATTTTTATTCAGGAAATGATAGCACATTATGAGGATACAAAGAGAAACACCTTCTTTAGCCAATTGATAAATCTCAAACAAAAGGGTTCAGTGGTGGAGCACATTGAGGAGATCCAAAATTTGAATATAAGGGTAACTGATATTCCAGACAAACACAAGATTGATGTATTCATAGGGACTTTAAAGGATAACATCCAACATGAAGTTCGCTTTTGGGAACCTGATTCATTGGAGAAGACATTCAGGTTGGAAAGAAAATTTGAATGTAAAATTATGGTGACAAGGAAGCCTACCATTCACATCTATAAATATGGAAGTGTTGCTACTCCTAAACTTCCACAACCTACAAGGTTGACACCACAACAATTGGAAGAAAAAAGAGGAAAATAGATTTTCTATAGTTGTGATAGAAAATACACTAAAGGTCATAAGTGTGCTGAGAAGAAATTATTTTACATACATTATGAAGAGGAGGAAGAAAATGAACAAGAAACTTCAAAAGAAGAGGATATACACCAGGAACCAACCTTAGAAGAAGAAGAAATGAGTCCGACCATATCATGTAATACATTGGCAGGAATTACCACTCCTCAAAATCTCAAGATAGAAGGACATATCAAGAAGAAAAAGGTAATAGTGTTGATTTATTTGGATAGTACCCATAATTTTATTCATTGTAAGGTAGCTGAGGAATTGAATTTTTTCCTATACCCAGCACCAGAATGTCAAGTGATGGTTGCAAATGGAGGAACTATAAATTTCTTTGGAAAATTCCATAATATCAAGATAACCATGGGGTAATATGTATTGAATAGTCCAATGATTTTCATTCCAATGGGAGGTGTTGATGTTGTACTAGGAGTACAATGTTACAATATTTAGGGATGATAGCTTTCAATTTTCAAGAACTTTTCTTGAAATTTTTTTAGAAGGAAAGGAAATTGAAATACGGGGTATTTTAGGGAAGAGAGGAAATATAATAAGCTCTAATGTCATGACAAAGCTTCTGTTTAAATAACAACAAGGCTTAATTAAACAATTATGCTCACTAGAAGTTCCAACATCAAAATCATGTATTTCTCCATATCTCCAAAAAGTCTTGGACAATAATTCCAAGGTGTTTGAAACTCCCAAAGGATTCCCAAATATTCATGATCATGATCATGCTATTCATTTGCTTCTAGTAAGTGTTCCTCCAACATCAGGCCTTACAGATATCCTTATGTCCAAAAGAGTGAAATTGAACGTATGATTGTAGAAATGTTAGAGGCTGGTATAATTAAACCTAGTCAAATTTCTTTCTCTGCTCCATTAGTATTGGTGCACAAGAAGGATGGATCATGGCACATGTGTCTAGATTATAGGGAGCTCAATAAGATCACTATTAAAGATAGGTTTCCCATGCCTCTGATTGACGAATTATTGGATGAATTACATGGAGCAATTTATTCTATGAAGTGGGATGTTCATTCAAGATATCATCAAATTAGAATGAAGACTGAAGATATTCTGAAAACAACATTTCGAACTCATGAGGATCATTATGAATTTTTGGTCATGCCTTTTGGCCTTACCAATGCACCTTCTACATTTCAAGGGTTGATGAATACCATTTTCAAACCCGTCCTTATAAATTTTGTGCTAGTATTTTTTGATGACATACTAATCTACAACAGGTCTTGGAAGGATCATGTTCAACATGTTGATAGGGTGCTCAAACTATTGGAGGAGAAACAATTATATGAAAAAACATACAAATGTTTCTTTGGAGTACAAGATGTGGAATATCTGGGTCATACTGTATCTCACGAGGGTGTTAAGGTAGACCCTAACAAAATTAAATCTATTAAGGAATGGAAAGTACCCACAACCATAAAGCAGTTGTGAGGATTTATCAGGTTAACATGGTATTATCGAAAGTTTGTTAAGAATTATGGGAGAATAGCAGCACCTCTAACAACATTATTGAAGAAAGATGCATTTTCATGGACTCTTGAAGCAACTAAGGCCTTTGAACATCTTAAACAGGAAATGTTCCTAGCACCATTCCTAGCTACGCCAGACTTCACAAAAACCTTTATTGTGGAATGTGATGCCTCACGAAAGGGAATTGGTGATGTTTTAATGCAATAAGGAAGACCTATTTCTTTTTAAAGTTGTCCAATCAAAGGAAAGTATTTACAGAAAGCTATTTATGAGAAGGAAATGTTGGCAATACTACATGCACTAAAGAAATGGCGACCTTCCCTAATGGGAAGACACTTCAAGGTAAAAATTGATCGTGATAGTCTTAAACACTTTTTGGAACAAAGACTATATTTAGAAGAGCAACAAAAATGGGTAACAAAGATGTTGGGTTTTGAATTTGAAATCATCTACAAAAAATGGAAGCTAAATGTTGTTGCAGATGCAATCTCAAGAAAGGATGAAGAGGTGGAATCATTGCTTTATGCCATTTCTATTATCCAACCAGATTGACTAACTAAAGCAAGGGATGAATGGAAGAAGGACGAAGAAGTGTGGAAACTCATTCAAAATTTTCAGCAAGATCCTATTACATTTGATACATTTAGTTGGAAAAATGATTCCTTATGGTACAAATATCACTTATATATTTTCAATAATTCCCAACTAAAACAAAAGATTCTTTTTGAATTGCACACTTCTCCTTTAGGAGGAAACTTAGGATTTTTAAAAACTTACCACAAGGTAAAGAAATATTTTTTTTGGCATGACCTTAAATCTAATATTCAAAATTTTGTGGCAGAATGTTTTTTTTTTACAGCAAAATAAAGTTGGGACAATTAAGACCTCGGGTCTTCTACAACATTTATCCATTCCAGGTGAACGTTGGGAGGATATTTCAATGGATTTTATCACATGTTTACCTATGTCTGAAGGAAAGAGTGTCATCATGGTGGTAGTTGATAGACTTACCAAGTATGCACACTTTTGTGCATTATCTCATCCATTTAAAGCAAGTACAGTTGCTACTGCATTTATGAAAACAATTCAAAATATACATGGAAACCCAAATATTATTGTAAGTGATAGAGATCCCATTTAACTGGAATTTTTTGGACATAATTATTTTCTTCTTTGGGTACTCAACTATCTCATAGTTCAACTTATCATCCTCAATCCGATGGTCAAACTGAGATAGTGAATAATTTTTTGGAACAATATCTTCGTTGTTTTGTATCTCATAAGACAACAAAATGGTTCAAGTTGTTACCTCTCGCTGAATGGTGGTATAACACTTCCTTCCATACTGCAACAAAAATGACCCCATTTATGGCACTTTATGGATATCATCCACCATCCATCACATGTTCTTTAAGAGAAAATTATAAGGTTCAAGTAGTGGAAGATCACGTCGAGCATCAACAAGAAGTTCTTCAACTCTTAAAGGATGACCTAAATTTGGCACAAAATCGAATGAAACAAAAGGTAGATCAACATCGCAACGAGAGAAGTTTTGATGTAGGAGATTGGGTATTTTTACGGCTACAACCATACAAACAGATGTCCCTCAAGCAAGCTAAGAAGGATAATAAATTATCTCCAAAGTAATATGGTCCTTACAAGGTGTTGCAAAATATTAGTACTGTGGCATACAAATTGGAGCTTCCTGCTTCTTCGTGACTGCATCCAGTTTTCCATGTTTCATGCTTAAAGAAGTTTATAGGAGACAAAATTCCAGTTCAAAAAATATTGCTAGAACTTGATGAGGAAGGAAAAATTAGATTGGAACTTGAAGCAGCCACAAAACAAGAACTAGATAGCTATGAAATCGATCAATTTCAAAGTATCTCATCAAATGGACGAACTTACCCACTGAAGATTCTACATGGGAGGATGAGAATTTTATACAGAAGCATCCTGAGCTACTCAAGCGTTGAGGACAACATTTTTTTGAAGGAGAGGGGCATGTTAGGGCCCTATATTACTAGTATAGTCCATTATTATTGTTAATGTAACCACCTTATTGTTATTTTTGTACCCCTGTAACCACAATATTGTTATTATTGTGCCCTTACATTATTATTGTTAGGTTGGCTAGGATTATATTGTGACCCCATGGACTCCTATATATAGAAGGATATTTGTTCATTTGTATCATCCAAGAATTGTTCATTTATGTAATGTAAAGGATGTTTCCCCCTCGAAGTGGCTAATTTCTAAGGTGTTCATCTCTCTTTTCTTCTATTTTTGGAGTTGGTTTCATAACACGTCTACACACGTGTAAG
The DNA here is from genome assembly GCA_034641835.2 of Pinus albicaulis. Classification (NCBI taxonomy): domain Eukaryota; kingdom Viridiplantae; phylum Streptophyta; class Pinopsida; order Pinales; family Pinaceae; genus Pinus; species Pinus albicaulis. The sequence goes on along the minus strand of CM076577.1, from coordinate 147,322,295 downwards.
ACAGGGCAGAGTCGCGTATGAAATTGAAAATATTATTTTTTTAAGAAGATGACCAAGTGTGAATGGAAAAGGTTGCCTAAGACCAATACATAGATCATCAAGTATAAAAATGTGATAAATGATGCAGTATAACAATTTATTTCAAATTCATTAGAATATATACATTTGAAATCATTAACCTTGGAAAATTAGACAAATAGGTAGGCCTCATAATAATATCACCTCCTTGTCTAGCAGTTTCCAAGCTATAAATTGTAGTACATTTTTAGTAAAATACTAATTAAATCTATAGATCAAAATGTTATGACTTTCAAAATGAAAAATATACTGACCTCTCTTATAAATCCATTTCCAAGTTGACCACAGGTTGATAAATCTTTAAATCATATATCCCTAGTTTTTCTTAGTTCCATTATATAATCCATACAATATAACAAGATAGTTTTTAATCACTACAAATATGGAATACCAGTAGTCATTTCTATTTTTGTAGATGCTGTTAAAATAATTCATACTTGTCTCCTTCCTCTTCACGAATGGAATACATTCAGTAAAGTTGTATGTGATTCTCAAAGGAATTATTTTGATTTATGTGATCTCTACACTCTTTTTTTCTAATTCAAAAGTAATTTGCTTCTAGTTATCACTGTGAAATAGAAGTAACAGAACTTTGAAGTTTATTTTCATGTATAATACAAATTTTCCTCACAGCGCTATCAGACATCCCAATGTTTGATAATATTTCTAGGTTATAAGTTCTAACATAAACTAATTAGGCTTTTTACTTTTGGAAAAACTCTCACATCCTGCCATGCAAAATAATCAATTATCCACATGCTTAGAAACCGAAAAGAAATTTCTATCTAGAATCTATGGTGTATTTTTTTATTTAGATATGGTGGAAATATATTATATTTAAATATTATTATCAAATATAGAGAAACAAGGAGCCATAGTTTAGTGAATATGAGGTGTGGGACCACAAATAAGAAAAAAAATTCCATTGAAATGATTGGTTACAACTGTGCATAAGAATGTATGACTGGGAAGCAAGGTTGCAGATGTTTAGAAAGCATATCGATAGGTGAATTAAGAATTCACAAACATTAAATTACCTTGGAGTAGTGTCAAACAGGGCATCAAAGTTAACTACCCAGTTTGCTGCAAATTACTACTATAAGAATATTATATTTCTCATTGGTCAGTTCTATAGTTTTTCTAAAATATAACTAGGCATTTTTGGAACCATTAGGGGGATTATTTAGTGCTTCCTTATTTCTTATCATTTATGGGGTCATTTCCATTTTTATATTGTTATTTTGTTAGTTATTTTGGGTTTGAGTTTATTCTTATTGCTCTCAACTCTTCAATCTCAAGGATAAGTGGATAGATGGGCTTCATAGTGTTTGGATATGGATAATTACACGGTTGGTCATCAACCATCCAAGGCCACCCAATACCTATCTGGCTAAGAGCATGTTGATAGATGGGCTTCGCCAAATTTGTGGTAAACCAGAGACAAGTGAAACATGTCTTTTTGGATTCTCTGTCTACAAGAGACTACTAGCAGGACAATGAGGATAAACACTCAGTTTTATTCCATGATAAAGTGAGTTAGGTATTACAAACTTTGGAAATTCATGGTATCTTGTGCTGTCATCCCTCTCAGGGATTTGGAACTACCTCATAGTTATTCCATTTCTCACCTTTTGGAGAATAAAGTGGAATTTCGATTTTGCTAATGAGGATAGAAAAAGAATCGTGTATCTTGTCCACTACAATCTTGAAAAATATGTATGTATTGGAAAAATTACAAATGATTCCATGTGATTCCACAAAAATTTAGATTCATGCATATGCACTTTCAATTCATAGTGTATTATAATTGATATATGTGCAATTTGGAAGTTGTTATTATACATTCAAACATCAGGTGCATTATTTATTTTCATTAACAGTGCTGACAACAATAATTGCTTGGTCCTTGTTGGACAACAGTTTGGTATTAAACACTTAGATATGTTTGATATGATGCCCAAAGTAACCACTTAAACTTTGAAAGGTTGATGGTTTTACTGAAAACTAAAACATGGCTCATTGGAAGCTGATTTTGGTGGAAAGTGGTAGATAAGTATTGGCTTGAATCCATCTTTTGATATGTTTGACTGTTATGTTCACGAATTCTATCCGACATCAAATAATCTCACAAAAAAATTGTGATAGATAATATCAACCCCTAGTGGTGGATTCTTCATTCATTCTAAAATTTAGAGATTTGTGGAGGTTTCATCTCAATTTGGAATATTCTACAATCATGATAATGAATATCCACATTATCAGAATGAATGTGTTGAAAATTGGTAGCTCAGGGATGAATTTCCTTAAATAAAATCTCATTTCTAACAATTTTGGAGTGTCTTTCTAAATATAAAAGGTTATGTCTAGCATCTCAAGGATGACTTTCCAAAAATATTAAGCCACATTGCATCATCAATTGGTAATCAAGCATAGTTGATGGAAAATCACTTATAATAATATGAAATTATTATTAAAATGAATTGCAAGTCACCTTACCTTCATCACCTCAATCATTTCGCACCTTTCTCCTTGATGACTCACATGGAACTACGTAACTCTCCATCTCTCTCTCTTAATGATATGTTACACTCTCTCTTACGCACTCATTAAAAGACATGGAATATTCCCCTTATGATCATTAAAAGCATGGCACAAAATATGCCTCTTACACACTTTTTAATGAATTTGTTACACTCTCCTTAACTTACGCATGCATACCTCTCCTTTATGGCATAAGTTACTAAGGAATGTATTTCTATCCTTAATGGCATGATTTAAAATCCCCTAAATGTCATATGTTAGTATTCTTCAAGGCATGTGTATTTTTCCTCCTTTATGACGATAATTTGTTGCTCCTATATGTGTCTCATGTCTTATCACCTCACCACTACTACTTGTGCATTGTGAAATAAGAACATGAGAGAGAGTTGGAGATACTTGAAGAATATTGTGAGAGAGATATAAATACTTAGAGAGTAGGAGAAGAACTTGGTGAGCCAAGGTTGATACTGTGCTCAGAATTAGTGTTTCAATGTTGATTTAGAAGAAGGGAAGGTTGGTTTAGTGCTTTCTTTTGTTTTAGCTAGCAGTAATCTTCATGGCACAACTTGTTCATATTTGGGTGAACCTACTCATTACCTTGATCTCTTATTGTACCATGTATCTCTCTTGAACAAATGATATCTAATAAAAGAAGAATCTGGTTGGGTTTTCCCCTTGTGGGTTTTGTCCTAACCATTGGACCTAAATTCTATGTGTCTCATTTTGTTCTTGGTTGTCTTATATTGTGAATTTTTTTTATGTTCTATCTACAATTGCTTAACTAATATTGTAGCAGAGAGAATTTTTTGGAATAAGTAATTGTTTCTACATAAAATATCAGAATTTCAACAGATTGATATCTATCTCTATCCTGCAAGCATGTACACAAATGCATCATGCATTTTAAATGTTAGCAGTATGTAGTGAAGTCATATTGAACTGCATTTGGTTAGTTTTGTGGTTATTTTGTCCTATTTTTCGTATTTAAACATGAAAGACATCAAATAAATCGAAATATTGTCCATGGTCTCTACCATCAAGCTTCAAATTTTCAACAAGTAAATATTTATTTTGTTCATATATTGTCTTGCAAAACATTCACTAATAGATTTCATTTGATAAATTGAAATTTAGTATTCAAATGGTACAAAATACAATTTACTATCATTCAAACTTGAACCTATAAATGTCATTATCACAATCTCATAATCAACATTTTTTCTACAAGTCAACTCAAAAGACAACCCTAACACTTCATGGCAATTTGTTTTCCACTAGATTGTTCTTGTTGGGGGGCCGATCAAAAACAACAACATAAGAAGGCTTTTGGATGTTGTTCATTTTATTTTCTTTTATGTAATATAAAAGAGATATTCACCATTGATTTTGGGATTCCAGATAAATATGGATGTTTGTCTCTTTGGTTTATGATTAATTTTCCAAGAGGATTTGTATTTAAGCTTTGAAGGAGTGTACGGGAGATATGTGGAATGCTAGGATTTGTTTATGGTGAATATTTCCCACCCTTGGTGCGAAAATGGAGTGTTTTGTTTTTCCTCCTGTTTTTTTCCTTGGCTGGGGGTGTTCCTAAAACTATAGGAAAATATATCTTGATCCTTTTTTCATAAACCATGAAGGAAAAGCCATTAAATTCTTGGCCCAAACATATGGAACAATTTCGAAAAAATAAGATGTGAACTTAGAAACAATTGTTTCTCATGAAGTGGAGAAATGACATCAAATCAACATTAGTGGCAGTAATACATTTAAATATGAATATGATAAAAATAATTTTATGAATATGCCCATGGGATATCATCACGGTCCCAATGGTTATTAATTTCCAAACAATTACGATGATAAAAATTGGATTTCTTACAAATTTATATTTTTTCCGAGAGATTGATTGATTGAGGTTGAAGAGGATAAAATTAAAGTACTTGAGAAAGTTCAATAGTTACAATAGTGTTGTAAGGCGACATATCAATACACACCCTTTTATTAATAACAGGTTGGCTATTTTGAATCAGTATGCATGTATACATACACATGATATAGTCATGTATACGAAGGAAATATATTTTACTTGTTGGTTCATTCTTTTTGGGACTGCCAATCAATCCAAAGGTGCATGCGAACTTTTTTAGGCATGTATATCAACTTAACTATGTTTCAAATCTTGATTCCTTCACATTCATGGATTTCCTAATGTCACCTAGATGATTCCTTGTGAAGCTTCTTAATTCCATAACTTCATTCACTTGCGTCTTCAACTTGGGTAAGACTCTAGAATATCAGGCTGTGCAGGTATTGAATGGGGAATTTCCTAGGATATTACATAATATTACAAAATTGATGGTGTTAGATGTGGTGATGAATGTTAGTAGACCTACAATTATTATCAACAATATGGAACATAGGCCATGCATGCATTGAAGATAAAAAGCAAAGACAAACTATTATAATGTTTGCAAACTCTTTTACAAAATCATTAAATAGAGTATAACAATGAGAACCCGTAGTGTATTTGTTTTGGAGACATATTTTAGTTTAGTTCAAGAGGGTGTTTCCCTAACCAAACTACCATCATTACAAAAAAAGGGGTAGTGACCAGGTTTTCAATCTTCATTATATGCTCATGGAGACAATTTTTAAGGCATTCCAATCCATTATTAACTTGGATGTAGTGTTAAAAACGATCTTTGCTAGTGGTAGAATTCTATTGATGCTCAGTTTGAAGGGAAAATCATCGGTTCGAACCTGAAAACACCCCATTTAATTTTACACTCATGAGATGTACATATACATTACAAAGGCTTTCTGATTGAAGTCTTTCATTAATTTATATGCCACAAATATTTCTTATGTTCGGCATGGGGATTTGGTGTCATAGATTGCAATTTTTAGAGTATACATAACAAAGGTTTCTAGAAATTCCAACTATTTCCTCGATAGAGACATCAAGAACATTGACCATAAAATACACATGATTTAGCAATGCTTGTTCACGAGGATGTTTATTTGCATCAAACTACAATGATGATGATAACTTCAATAGTAAGAGAACAAGAAGAACTGCAAATGAATATCAACATCCATATGGTAGTGAGTTTTATATTGATGCACTTGACAATATCAAGGGCAAGGAGCTATTAGACAAAGAAAGGAATCGATTAGCGAAGAAAGATAATGTGTTATTGTCAAATTCATGTTGGAATAAGGCTTGCAGTCAATGTTTTTCCAGTTACAAGCATATCATGAATGATGATGAGAAGAAATAAAGAATCATTTGGCATATACCTAACTAATTTTAGAGAAAATATGGCAGTCACCCACTTTTAGTTTCCCATATCAACTCTTATGTTGAATTGTCTCAAGGGCTTAGATGATTCTTCCATAAAAGTGTACCTAGCCTTCTTCATCGATGAAAATTATATATGGCATCATTTGCAAAGAAATGCATTCAAGAAAGATTCAGAAATGGTTGTGAATGAGTTGAATTCATTGGCTCATCAAGTAGTGAAAAAATTGGATAAAATAGAGAAATAGTTAGATTCTTTGTTGGAGCACTCTAATGAAAACCATAATTCCCTAGACTCTATTGATTCTCAAGCAGAACTATTGGTTCAAATTCAAAGGTTGTAAAGGATCAAATCAAAAATGCTACGGATCAGTCCATTTCCATTTTTTTTTAGCAATCTCATCAGATAATTGGTAATCAGTTTAAGTTTCAAGAACATAGTTTGATATGTAGAAGATTGTGGATACTAGTATGGTTGATCTTCAAAATTTCTATGTAATATTAGGAGAAGACATAGGGTTCCTTCAAAAATTTACTTCACAAACACAAAATCAAGTCATTGAAGTGGCTAGCACTATATCATATCAATTAGACAATATTCAAAATAAAACAGATGACATCGACAACATAGTGACTTTGTTATTAGGTTAACAGAAATGGTTACTAGATGGCCAAAGTCTTGATTTGAAAATCCTTGATACTCTTACATGACCTCACATTGAATCATTTTAATAAATCAAGTATCAGTACAACAACTTGCTGATAATGCATGCCAGCACTAGCTTGAGTTCACTACTTACCAAGAGGAGCTTTAGGAAACTCATAATCACCTAGCACAAACCTCCTCTATGATTTTGCCAGCTAATGAAGCATTTGATTCAAAGAAAGACATTATAGTCGTGGCTCTAGATAATTTATCTTCATTGAAAAAATTCATTCTTATTTAATCTCAAGCTATTAATATTGTTATCAATATGCTGGAACCAATTGTTTTGTTCCATTGTCAACCTAGTGCAACTATTTCAAACTGCTTTGGACTGAAAGTTAGCCCTACCAGTCAAAGATAGATATCTCAAAGAAAAAAAATGAAAACTCAAGATGAAACTTATATTGTAGATGGCTAACTCTTTTTATATTTTAGTGATTTTGAAGGTGGAAGATGTATGAAAGGCTACCATTGGGAATGGATTCAGTTATGGGACTTCAATCACAAGAAAATGTTGTTCATGGAAGTTGGGGAAATTAAGCTTAAAAAAATTAACTTTTTACTGCAAACATATAATAAATGAAGGAAATTGGATCATAATACTATGAATTTCAAGTAATCATGATACTATGAAGCTGATGATAATATGAGAAATGGAAAAAACACAAACACATAAGGTCAAAAGAAATATCAGATCTGAAAGACAATTATTGCAACTATATATTAGCTTGGTGAAACAAATATACATAATAGTCCTCTCATCTACATTCATCAACCAACCTCCTAAAATTCAGTAAAACTCCCACTTATAGAGTCAGATATTTGTTGCAAATGTCTGCCACCTAGGCAAGACTTCGATACTGACCTAGAGACCTAATTCAAATCAAATTACGTCATATTCAAGAATAATAGGGATATTTCTGTTTTAATGGAGTTGGTAATAAAAAAGGACTCTATGAACATTAATTATTTCAACAAAGTCTCTAAAAACCCATGTTTTTCATCGCTATCAAACCAAAATTCCATGTTGACGCGGAAAACTGATACACTAGATTTAAGGTATTTATAAAACAAATTTGATGATGAGTTGTTAGCCATGTCATACACACTGAGTCGATTTCTGAGCTCCCCTCTTTAAACAGATGGCCCAATGATATCCCTGATCTCATTTGATGACTCAACCACATTTTCAATGCGTTGAATGCCAAAAAATATCAAAAAATGCATAACACTGGAAAACATAGAGTATTAGGAACTTTTGTAGCGCACTTTCGTAGCAACTTCAAAAATCCATCTTCTGCACATTTTTTGACTTTGATGAATATTGGAGGATCTTCTATGGGACTGATGAAGGAAAAAGATGCTCGAGGTCACCCCTATTCTGATATTTTTTAAGAATTTTTCCTTTAAATAATCCTACATCACTTTCGTAGAGAAAACTCACCTTCAAGCCTGGAATGCACTATGAAAGTACCTAGTTCACTGTCATTTTCACATTTATTCTCTTTTTCTTAAGTCAAAAACACTTCTAAAGCCTATATATTCCTGGTTATGATAGCATAAGACAAAATTTCACTCAAAAATATGTGGCTTACCATGTTTCATGGAGTAGCATCATCATCTTGCACAATCATCTTAAGACCCTTTTTCTTCAATTCTTCTTGTACCATCCCCATCTGTGATTCCAAGATTTTTACTTGATCTCGCAGCTTCCTTCTTTTTTCTTGTTGCCACCTATTTATCCTACAAATATGATTCATTGTCCCATGTAGGGGAAGTGTCCAATTAAACATCTTCCCTGACTTATCTGCCATTTGATTAAAGAAATCTAGTTTCTTTCTCACTTCCTTTTTTGAAATTTTCCATCTCAAGACTTTCTTGTTTGAAATCTACCAAGTCCAACTTAGCTTCCAGAACCTCTTCTATAGCTTCCCTCAATTACTCTTGTAAGAGATACAATTTAGTATTTCCATGGACCCGCTCTTTACCCTTTTTCCCCTTGATTAACTTTGCCTCTATTGGAGATAATTCTGCTATTTCTTGCCCTGATGGAAACTTCTTCTTCTTTGGTTTCATAGGCATCTCCTTTGACATTTTTCCCTTAGATAGTTGTGACCTAGTGAATGGATTCTTATGTTTGAAGATAAACCTTAAATCTTCTTTGGAAAATTCTAATTTCTTGGCCTTAAGGCTCTTATTTTTAGTCTTTTCTCCCTTAGTTTCCACAGCATTAACAACATGAGACTCTTCAATTTGAATTTCCTTTTGGATGTGTAATAGCTTACCTCTTCCCTCAGTCTGACTTCTAGTAAGCCTCCGTTGGATCCTTATTTATGTTTTTAACTAACTTCTAATAGAAGCCTATTTTGGTACCACAATCTCCTACACTTGCTCAATCTCCAACTCCATAGGTTCTGTTATAGGTTGCATTTCAATATCTCATGACCAAATTAAGGTTCACCTCCATACTCCTTGTTTCTCCTTGGTATATTAGACTTGGCTTTTGGTGTCTTCGTAGGAGTGAGGGCATCAACTTCATATCCACTCAAAAACATCAATGTAGACCAATATCTTCTTATTTTATTAAATTCATCTACTGCTAGAAATTTAATCAAAGCATGATGAAAGAAAGAGGTGTCACTAGTTTCAATTTTTTCTTGAACCTTATCTACCATTTTTCTGAAACTCGTCAACAAATAAACAGGTAAGTCCAGTGGTTCTTTACCTATGAAGTGTAGCAGTATTTTGAAGTGATATTGATAGACCATATGTAATCTACCTTAACAGGTAAAATACTTTTGAATCACCATTAATAATTTGGAATAATTCTCCTTGAGGCATGTTTTGGGGATGCCTGAATTCATGTACATGGCTCAATGTTCCTCTTTCAAAAATTCATCACAATTCTGCATCTTAAATTTCATCACCTTAAACCATGGATCTCATGATCTTAGGATCTCAGTAGCCTATGAAATTGTGTCAGTAGACACAAAAAAATTTAAAATACCTACTTTCAACCTTGTACCAATGAAATTAATAGAAAAATCCTTTGAAACCTATGCATGGTATCCTTGTAACTTTTTGCAGAATCGAAGGCAACCTACATTAGAAAATTCTTGTGAGAAGCTAGGGTCTTCCTCTGGCAGCCTCATATCCATAGGCTCATATCTAACAATAGTTCCACTTTTATGCATTTTCTGTTCTGATGCCATATCTCCAAAACAATTGTCGATTAGATCCTTCCTTGACACCTGCAAAAGCCTTTGAGACAACACACAAATCCTTTGACACAGGTAAAACTAAGCCTAAGAAATTTGTTTATGAGAACATACACCTCTTGACTGGAGGCACGAAAATCGAAGTAGCTTACAAGGATGAGGGTAAAGTGTCTAAATTGCAAATCGGAATGAACAGGTGGGAAAAGGACATGATAAAAGGGAAATTATGTCCAATCATGTGTATGAAATATGATGACACATAAATGTAGCCTTTTTTCCACCGTTAGAAATTAAGACAAGTTTCATAGCACATATAGTGTTCGGGAGGGTGAATTATCTATGGAAGTGTCAGTAACTTCCGTAACAAAACCTGAATGTTTTACACTGATTTCACTGCATATTTTGGTGAAAGTTCCATATGTACAAAAATAACCAAATTTACTTATGCATGATATTTTTTCTAGATTTTTTCTTTGACATCACCCCTATCACATGAGGGATTACTTTCAAGACCCCACACATATGTTCATTTAAAACAAAAATTAAGAATTAAAAAGACCCTATTCAAACATAAATGGCTCAACCTAATTAACTTAAAACCAACCTATACTAACCTAATCGTTATCATGGATAACAGTGACTCCAATGGGGATGTTGCACCCTTGTGCTACAAAAAAGAACCGACAGCTCCAGTGCCTTATTGAAAAATTAAATTATAACTCTGATGAAATATTTACCAAGTCTTTATGGCCTTCTACTTGGGCTCAAACTTGATGAAAATATCACCTTCATTTGCAGGCATGATAAAGTAAAATGGAATATATACAATGATGTGTTTTTCTTAGCATATTGAGTTAAGAAGAATAGTGTTTCAAAAACTTGTCATTGAGAGTTCCTCCTTGACACAGCTATCCATTCATCTCTTGGAGCAAGAAGGTGATATTCCAATGATATTCTGCAATCTTATAGGTTCCTTTCTAGATATTTTCAAATTTTCCATGTTTCCCTTTATCTTCTATCTTCGCCTCCCACTTCAAAATAACATCTATAACTTTGAAATGTTCCTCCTTTGTTTTCCTGTCAAATTTATTTTTGACTCTGTTTTGTGATTTTTGATAATTAGTCTACACCTCTTCTCTCTTTTCTTGTAAATCAATGAGCTAATTTATCCTTCTTTGGACTGAATTTGGCTCTTCCTCCAATACCTGCAATAATTTCATCCTCGACACTCCATGAGAACTAGGAAATGTTGCTTCAGATCCATAGACCAATTCATAAGGAGAGGTTCCTATAGATCTCTTAGTGAAAATTCTATCTGCCCATAGGGGAAATTTCAGTTTCAAATTCCATGACCTTTTATTTTCCTGCAAAAACTTCATGATAATTTAGACTATGATCTTATTTGATGATTCAACCAAGCCATTACCTTGAGGATAATAGGTTGTGCAGTGACCAAGAGTAATATTGTACTGATTGCAGAAACTAATAAATTTTTTAGACTTGAAAGTTTGAGCATTGTTAGTGATAATTTTCATGGGGAAACCAAACCTTGATAGAATATTATTTTCCAGAAAATTAATGATGATCGAGTTTGGAGCTTGTGTTTTAGGGACTACCTCAATCCATTTTGTGAAATAATCAATAGTTTTATGATCCACCGATCTTGGCCTGAAGATGCAAGATGTATCTCGCCAATAAAGTCCAATCCCCATTTCTAGAAAGAGGCTTCTACACATATGGGTTTCATAGGAAATGGAAAAAACTTCTTTTTTCCATCAAAAATTTGACAGTCATGGAAGGCAGCAATATTTTTGTAGACATCGTTGAACATGGAAGGCCAATAGAAGCCTGCTCTAAGTATGTTGTTTACTGTCTCCTTCCAATAATGATGACCTCCATAGTCACCCTTATGAAATTCATCAATTATTTTTTCAACTTCATATTCGAGCAAGAAGTTTAGGATTATCCCACAGGTATCCCACCAATACAAATTCTTATTCAAAATGTAGTACCTTAGATATTTCAGCTTGAAAAATATGGATTTAGACTTGGTCACTTCAAGAGGGGCTCTGCGATGCTACAAAAAAAAAAAATACACCTTTATACCAATCAGACATAATGAATTTTTTTTCTACAAGGATCAATTCTTCTTCCTCAACCACCTATGAAATTTCTGCAACAAAATTCATATCTAGGAAATATCATCAAATTCTCTAGCCCTTGTACTTTCACTAACTTTGTATGCCTAATCCGCAAATAATACTCCAACAAAGTGGTAATCCACTTACCCCTCTTGCCATCCGGATCAGCTTGAGTCAATATTTATTTTATCACAACACTAGGAACAAAAGCCACAATGTGAGAATGAAAAATATAAACTCTGAAATCCTTGAGTGCCTTCACTAGAGCATAGGCTTGCTTTTCCATAATGTGGTACTTTAGTTCAGAATTTCCTAGTGTCCTACTGAAAAAAGAAATTATTTTTTCATTACCTTGTTGCTTCCTCCGCAATAAAAATCTTACCATTATATGCTCAGAGGAAAAGGTAAAAACCAGAATCTCCTTAGAAAAATCAGGATTTATGAGCATTGGTGTTTCGGTAAGGGCCTTCTTGATATCATCAAAATATTTATTTTCCTCTACTTTCCATTTAATATCAGAATCGTGTCTAAGCATCTTGGTGATATGCTTAACATTTTCTACAAAATTAGGAATACACCTTCTAACAAAAGTTAGCTTCCCTAAAAAGGATTGAATCTCTTTTCTATTTCTAGGAAAATATATCTTCTGAATGGAAGCGACCCTACTTGGATGAATCTTTATTCCCTCTTTTGATATTATATGACCCAATAATTTTCTAGTTGTCAAAGAAAAAACACTTTTTCTAGGATTGCGAGAGATACCAAATTTTCTACATTTTTGGAGAATTATTTCCAAGTGCTTGAGATTCTCTTCTTCCTTCTTTGAGAACATGATAATTTCATCCAAACAAACAACCACAGATATGTCCTTCTCTTCTAGAAATGCAATTTCCATCACCGTTTGAAAAGTTTCTCCTATATTCATGAGTCCAAAGGGCATCTTGGAATACATAAATGTTCCCCATGGTGTAGTGAAATTTGTCTTCTCTTCGTCATCTAGATGTACTAGTAGCTGTTTATAGCCTAATAAGCCATCTAACATCGACATCCTTTGGGATCCAACAATTTTTTACAGTATGTGAGCCATCTTGGGAAGAGTATAGTTGTCTTTAAGAGATGCCTTGTTCAGATTTCTGAAATCAATGCATATTCTAATCTCCCCACTTTTCTTCCTCACAGACACCAAGTTAGTGAGCCAATTAGAAAATATCAATGGAAAAATGATTTTTTCTTCGAATTTTTTTTTAATTTCCTTTTAAATCAATGGCATAAGCAATGGATTAATCCTCCTAAATTTTTTTTAAAGGCCTTTTCATTTTCTTCGATGGGAATTGTATGTTGAATGATGTTAGGGTCATACTTCTTCAAATTTTCATAATTCAATTTAAAAACATCAATGTATATTTTTATCAAACCAACATACCTTTTTTGTACCTCCGAAGAAAGAATCTTGGACAACTTGATCAACTTGGGATTTTCTAAAGTACCAAGGTTACAACTTTTAACTTCCTCATCATCAAAATTCATCTTAGAACCCTTAACCACATCATTCTGATCTAAAAAATCTTCAAGAGGGATCAAAACTTTAGGAATAAAATTATTCTTCAGTTGTATGACCTTAGCATTAGATTTGGTTTCAAAAAACATGTTTTTTTGGTCAACTTGGATGTTTTCAAAGTCCTTTTTCAACTCGAGAAAATTTATGATTCGTTGATCACTGTCAAAAACTTGCCAATTGATTATATTATCAGGAATAGATGGCCTTTGTCTAACATAAACTTAATATCTCTTTCTATGATGAATGGGGATGGCAAAAAAAATGGCCGAGACAACCAAGGAATCAGCCACAGAATTATGATCTATAGATTTGATGGTGAAATTATGCTCTTTAAAATTTTCAAGCATTTTAAGAATTATATTCCTATATTGTCTCATTATGAAAAAATTAGTTTTGTAAGTGCCTTTTACTTTCTTGATAACCAATTTAGAATCGCCACAAACTAAAATATTCTTGGCACCTAAATTTTTCAAAACTACTCCACCCAAAAATAGTGCCTCATACACCGCCATGTTATTTGTGCAATCAAAATTCAATTTATAAGAGAAAAAATTACTCTCATCCCTTGGATTAATAATCCACATACCTACACCATCTCCCTCTCTTCCAACAACACCATCGAAATCCATATGCCACCAACCTTCCTTGTCAACCTCTTCAAATTTCTAAATTTTTTCTTGCTGATTTTTTTCTAATTTCTGGTTTTCTGCCTCATTAGTGATTTCATTGAAGAGTATGGAAGATACCAAATAAATTTCCACTGCATAGACTGGAAATTTTTGGGGTATATATTTACTACTCACCCTGTATTCCATCCTAGACTCTCTATACTGCCTTCTTTTCTCGCCAAAAATAGGGATAATGGCATAAGTCATGTCCATTTGCATAGTTCCCTTGATTTTGACAGCCCATGATCTAGATAATAACATGCCAAACTTTGGAGGGATATCAACCACAATTATGTACATCAATATTGTCTTACCACACACTTGAGTTAAACCAACAACCACATCTTTGTAAGGTCTGGTTATGTCTGAACCCATTCTCTCCATGATGACCTTAGGCATTAAGTTATGAGATTCCCTTGAATATAGCATAGAATTATGTATAATAATATCATGAATTTTTAGGCTCACATGGAAAGGTTGAACTTCTTCATTCTTCTCATCTTCCACTCTTGGCTCTAAGAAGTTAGTAGGATCATCTTCTTGAAAATTAAAAAAAATAGAGGGTCTAGACTGAGTATTAAGCATTTTGACAATTTAGCTTCTGTATTCAGTAACTTTGATGATCTCACCAAAAGGGACATAAATTTTGATCTTTGAAATTTCATTTTCTAAATTGAAGGTAGACTGTGTTTTTTTAATTTATTTTCCATGAGAGGTATCTTTCTTTTGTTCAACAACCTTCATAGCATCTTTCTTAGGCAAATTTTTATTGGCCACTATAGGAACATTTCTATTCCTAAGGTTATATTGTTTTCTCATTTCAAAAATAGCATGTTGATAGCCTTTCAAATATTCATATTGCTCTTCCTCTTCCTGATTTCCTATGTCATGGCTAGATTCATCATGCTCTTCTTTTGTCAAGAACATCCCTACTACATCTTCATCCAAACAGTGAATGATATCCTCTTGAAATTCAGGTTGTGTTTCTTCTTCATCCACTAAGTTTTGTTGGAAAGGAGGCCTAACTTGTTGGTGAGGCTGATTTCTATTATCTCTTTGTATTTGTTTATTTTGAGGTCTTCTAAAATGAGGATTTCTGATTTTTGTTTCTTGTTGTCCAGCAGGAGGGGGATTGTTTCCAGGAGCAAGCCAATCCATAAGCCTCTCCATAGTTTTCATCATGGTGTCAAATTTCACATTAGAGGATGTAGAGGGTTTTTCTTCTTCTTTCAATCTTGATTTTCCCTTTTTGGACCTCTTTGTTGCAACCATGTTAACCTCAAATTTTACAGCATCATTTTGCACATCAACTAAAGTAACAGACTCTCTCTACCATAGTAGAATGGAAAAATCATAATAAAATGCCTCAGCATAATGTAATTGGGAAACCCCTGGAGGTGGTTTGATATGAGTACAAATAGAATTGTAAACCTTATTGAATCTATTGGAAAAATATTGGACTGACTCATTGTTAGCTTTCTTCAAGTTATTATATTCAATCAAGGATTGAACAAGGCTTACTTTACTTTCCCATTTTCTCAAAAAAATCTCCTCCAACTCATCCCAATTTCACATACTTCCTGAGGTTAAATATTTAAACTACTTTCTCACTTCACCAATAAAAATTTTCACAAACAATCTCATTTTGAAATCTTCATCATCTACCTCTTCTAAGTCTATGAAATGATTGAATTGATCAACATGTTGCTCTGCATTAGCTCCCTCTTCGCCTCCAAAATTATTTATTCTAGTGGAGTATCCTTGTGGGAGTTCATTGAGTATGGCATAGGGAACAAGAGGAGCATACCTAGCAGGGCCTAAAGGAGGAGGAGAAGGAACTCTAGCCATACTCATGGTGAGAATTCTAGTTGAAAATGCAGTAGAAGGAATAGTTATTTGACTAGGAAAATGAGTAGTGAAAGAGGATGTGAAATTAGAAAATTTATTGGTAGGAATTTGAAGCTCAGAGACAAAATAGCTCTACTCAGGTAAAGGGACACCAACTCTCCTTCTCAACAAGAAGTCAAAAGGATCAAGTTATTTCAATTTTTCAAATGACCCTTGCTCTACTGACAATTCTGATGTGAAATTTTCCAAAAAACCCTCTTTATCTTCCTTTGACACAAGAGATGTAGTATCAATTCTTAACCTTTGTAGATCTTATACAATTTCAGTCAATTAATTCTATGATTTAGATCTAAAAAGGATTTACTCTATCTTTTCATCAAACTTAATTTCTTAAAAACTTCGAACAACCTTAGAAGGTAAAGATGAAACTCTTGTGAGATGTGGATTACCTTATTCTCATGAGCTACGAATAACTCTGATAATTTTTCCTAGATCATCAACTATATTTGGTGGATAAGGGTATGGGTTACTCCTCATGTGAATCTTCTTAGAATACACCTTTATGCTGAGGATATCAGTGGAGTCACAAAGGTAGAAGTATAGCCTCGAATATTTAGGATCTCCTGCTACCTTCAAGAGCTTAGTTACTTTGATTTGAATCAATTTCCAAGGATAATGAGCCTTCAGAATCCCGGTAGACGCACCAAAATGTTATCACTAGGCTAAAACCAACTGGGTTGTTCAATTTTCAACCTAATGCAACTATTTCAAACCACTTTGGACTGAAAGTTAGCCCTTCCAGTTAGAGAGGACTCTCTCAAAGAAAACAAATGAATACTCAAGATGAATCTTATATTGCATATGGATAATTCTTTTTGTATTTTAAGTCATTTTGTAGGTGGAAGATGTATGAAAGGCTACCATTGGGCATGGCGTCATCTATGGGACTTCAATCACAAGAAAATGTAGTTCATCGAAGGTAGGTCAATTAAGTTTAAAAAAACCTTTTTACAGCAAACACATAATACATGAAGGAAATTGGAGCATAACACTATGAATTCCAAGTAATCATTATACTATAAAGCTGATGATAATATGAGAAATGCAGAAAAACACAAACACATAAGCTCAAAAGAAATCTCAGGTCTGAAAGATAATTGTTGCAACTATATATTAGATTGGAGAAACAAAATTACATAATACTCCTCTCATCTACATTCATCAACAAACCTCCTCAAAGTCAATAAAACTCACATTTATAGAGTGATATCTTTGTTACAAAGGTCTGCCACCTGGGCTAGAATTCAATACTAATCTAGAGATCTAGTTCAAATAGAATTACATCATATTGAGGAATAATAAGGATATTTTTTTTTAATGGAGTTGGTAATAAAAAAGGACTCTATTACCATTAATTATTTCAACAAATTATTTAACAACCCATGTTTTTCATCCCTATCGAACCAAATTTCGATGTTGATGTGGCCAACTGATACACTGGATTTAAGGTCTTTGTAAAACTAATTTTTTGATGAGTTGTCCTTTTTGTGACGTGACATCATGGTGAGCTATTAGCCATGTGAGCCATGCAGAGTGTATTTTTGATCTCACCCCTTTAAAAATATGGCGTAATGATATCCCCGATCTCATTTCATGACTCGACCACCTTTTTACCGCGTTAACTGCCCAAAAAGGTAAAAAAAATGCATGCCGCTCGAAAAAACAAAGCATTAGGAACTTCCATAGTGCACTTTTGTAACAACTTAAAAAATGCATCTCCTACACATTTTTTGACTTTGGTGACTATTGGACAATATTCCTTGGGACTAATGAAGTAAACACATGCTCCATGTCACCCCCGTTATGAGATTTTTTAATAATTTTTCCTTCAAAGAAACCTACAATAGTTTCGTAGCGAAAACTCACCTTCAAGCCTGGAATGCGCTACGAAAGTACCTAGTTCACTGTCATCTGATCCTCTCTCCTTTTTTTTACTTTAAAAATACTTTTGAAGCATGTATATGCCTAGTTATGATAGCATAAGACAAATGTGATTAAAAATGTGTGGCTTACCATGTTTCATGGAGTAACATCATCATCTTGCACAATCATCTTAAGACCCTTTTTCTTCAATTCTTCTTGTACCATCTCCATCTGTGATTCCAATCTTTTGACTTGACCTTACGACTTCTTTCTTTCTTCTTGTAGCCACCTATTTATCCTACAAAGATGCTTCATTATCCTATGGAGGGGAGTTTTCATATTCAACATCTTCCCTGACTTATCCTCCATCTCATTCAACAAATCTAGTTTCTTGTTCACTTCCTTTTTGAAAATTTCCATCTCCATCCTTTCTTCTTTGAAATATTCCAACTCCAACTTAGCTTCCAGAACCTCTTCTCTAGCTTCCCTCATCTACTCTTGTAAGAGCTCCAATTCATAATTTTCCTCGACCTTCTCTTTACACTTTCTCTCCTTGATTAAATATGCCTCTGCTGGAGATAATTCTACTATTTCCTCCCCTGATGGCAACTTCTTCCTCTCTGATCTCTTAGGCATCTAATATAAAAATTTTCCCTTAGACAACTATGACCTACTTAATTGCTTCCTAGGTTTGAAGATAAACCCTGAATATTCTTTCGAAAAGTGTAATTTCTTGGCCTCAAGGCTCTTCTTTTAGTATTTTCTCCCTTAGTTTCCACAAAATTTACAATAAGAGACTCTTCAATCTCAATTTCCTCTAGGATGTCTACTATTTTACCTCTTCTCTAAGTCTGAATTTTAGTAATTCTCTAGTGGATCCTTGTGTATGTTTTTACCTGACTATTGGTAGAAGCCTTTTTTTGTACCATAGTCTCATGCACTTGCTCAATCTCCAACTCCATAGGTTCTGTTATAGGCTACATTTCAATCTCATGACCAATTGAAGGTTCAAATCCATACCCCTTGTTTTTACTTGGTGTATTAGATTTGGATTTTGGTGTCTTCTTAGGAGTGAGGATATAAACTTCATATCCACTAAAAAACATGAATGTATACCAATATATTCTTATTTTATTCAATTCTTATAATACCAACAACTTAATCAAAGCATGATGAAAGGAAAAGGTGTCACTGGTTTCAGGTTTTACCTGAACCTTACCTTCCACTTTTCCCAAAATCCCAAAGTCCAATGGTTGTCTACCTGTGAAGTGTACCAGTAGTTTGAAGTGATACTGATAGATCATATGGAATCTACCTTCACACGTAAAATACTTTTGAATCGCCATTGAGAATTTGGAATAATTCTCCTTGATGCATCTTTTGGGGATTCCTGAACTCATATCCATGCCTTTGTGCTCCTCTTTGAAAAATTCATCACAGTTCTGCAACTTAAATTTCATCACCTTAATCCATTCATTTCCCAATCTTGGGATATCAATAGCCTATGAAATTGTGTTAGGAGACACACAAATTTTAAAATACCCACTTTAGACCATGTACCAATGAAATTAACGGAAAAATCCTTCAAAATTTGTGCATGGAATTGTTGTAACTTTTGGCAGAATCAAAGGAAACCTACATTATAAAATTCCTGTGAGAAGATAGGGTCTTCCTCGAGGAGCCTCATATACATAGGCTTATATCTAACAACAGTTCCACATTTATGTATTTTATTTTGTGATGCAATATCTCCAAAAAAAATGTTGATCAACTCCTTCCTTGAAACCTGCAAAAGCCTTTGAGACAACACACAAATCCTTTGGCACAGGTGAAACTAATCCTAAGACAGCTGCTGATCAGAACCTATACCTATAGACTGCTTGAAAGACAATCAAAGAAACTTACAAGGATGAGGGTAAAGTGTTTAAATTGAAAATCAGAATGAACAGGCAAGATGAATGGGTGAGGAAAGGACATGATGAAAGGGAAATGATGACCAAGCAAGTGTATGAAATATGATGACACATAATGGAATGGAGAAATGATGGGCTAATATGATCTGACAACTAAGTGATTCAACCTTGATGACAAAAACCCAACCTTTTTCCCAATGTTAGCCAATAAGACAAGTTTCGCAGCGCATCCAGTGTTCGAGAAGGTGAATTCACTACAGAAGTGTCAGCAACATCCATAGCAAACCCTGATTGTTTTACACTTATTTCGCAGCAGATTTTGGTGAAAGTGCCAAATGTACAAAAATAACCATATTTACTTATGAATGGGATTTTTTCTATATTTTATTTGACATGACCCCTATCACATGAGATATGACCTTCAATACCCCATGCACATGTGCATTTTAAAACAAAATTAAGAATTCAAAATACCTTATTCAAACCTAAATGACTCACCCAAATTAACTTAAAACCAACCTAGACTAACCTAATTGTTATCGTGGATAAAAAATACCATCTTCATCTACTTGATTATGATGTGTATGACTTATATGTCGATTAACAAAAAATCAAACCAATAATTTCAGATGTGTTCTATACTATATACTTTGCATATCATTTTCCATTGAGTTCATCATAGCCCATTTTAAAGGCATCGATATATCACAACAAGGCCAGATTTCCTCAAAGACATTTTATGTAAGAAAAAAAAATTCATATACTCTTGCTCTCTTCAATACAATGTGGAAATGAACACACCCTCAAACCTATAATCAGAAAAGGGTATAGAAATACCAAGGAATGATCTTAGCAGTGTGAGATACAAGGGGCTAGTAAGGCAGAAGTGAGTAATGGGAAAAGTTGTGATGCACGACAACCATGTTGTTTAATTTTTTTACATGAGAGGGCATGAACAAGAGGACCTCTTAAAACCTTCTATTCTTGATTGATATGAGATGATGTATGTGATGAATACTTGACTCGACTTTGTCCGTTGGTGGTTCTATTTGGTTCTTTGGATGAAGACTTGACATTATAATGGCTACTTTCTTGTCCATTTGAGTTGCAATGACTAACTTGACCTTCAAACATCTAGTTTCATGCCCCAACATCTTCCTTGAATCGATTTTAATGGATAGTAATGGGGTTGACTTGACCACCTTATCTAGATCCTCAATACCCTTGGTTATTTTTCCTTCATTATTTTATATTTATTTAGTTGATTTTTTTATTTTATTCCATGTGCCACTAGCCCCATTAGCTAGACCAACTCCTGTTCTGTCACAAATTCACCCACGCATGCCATGTCATCATGTAATAATGGGGATATATGACACCATAGAGAATCTGGAGAATCTATTACCTAGTATTTATCCTACTAAATTTGTATACCACCTTTGACATATTGCAAGCAAAATGTTAAGATTTTCCCCTATTTTTCCACTTGGAACCCCCATGTGCCACAGGACCAACTTTCACTACTTTTTTTTAATATCCTTCAAATTTTGGAAACTTTTCAATGAAAGATGTCATATTGTCTTCATTCTGAGCATTTTTGGACCAATTTTACTTTTTTGTTTTATTTCCAAGACCTCATGCATCAAGAAATGTGAATTAAAACTCAAAGATTTCACACATACAGACTCAATGACACTTAACCATGCAGTAAGACATAGTTGCACCATGATGCGGGCTACATTGGTCCATACACTGGTGATCCCCAACATAACCAAGGGCAATGTTGCAAACATCCCAATTTTATATTTACAAAGCTTTAAATGTCAAAATAAAAAGACTCACATCATCTTTACAAGGCTAAATTAACTTGTATTCTTGGGCTTACAATGGTGATATGCAAACTAAAAACAAATATCTATATACCCTTGCTGAAATGAGGGGTAATAGGAATACCTCAGATACAAGTTTAATATTAAAATTGAAACCTGATCATTTCAACAAAATTATTCCTTGTATGAAATGTTGTAACCCTTAATGTTTCATTCGAATCCTCTTCTTCCTCATCGGCCATAAAAAACATTGAAAATAATGTTGGTAAAGCACCCTAAATTTCTAAAGCATTAGAGCTATGGAAAAGGGTGTTAATTTTAGCTTTATGGTCATCAACATGATCTATAGCTTCCTTGTCAGTTGTAGATTTCTCTACTATCAAATCTTCAAAGTTCTCTCTGATTTTATTCATAAAGCTAAACATGTTATGAGAATATTTCTTTGGGAGAATATTTATTATAAGAATCACATAAGCCTAGATATTCATCAATTCTTTTAGCCAATAATTTACCTCTATTATTATAACTTCTCTGCATTTAGAATTCTTCCATCAAATATCGCTAGTGTTCATCCATGAGGCAAAGGAAGTGGCTCCAATACCATTGTAAAGAGCCTAGTTTGAAAATTGAAATATCTTATTTAAACTAAAATCTATTGTGAATTTTGTTATTATTTGGGGCTTTTACACCACTATTATGAGCCCTAGACTGTTATTAACCCAAGAGAAAACACTAATAGTAAGCTAATATTTCTATAGCTGAATATTTAGTGTAGCTATTTACTATGGAAAAAATAATAAATTGGATAAATATAAGTACAAAAGTATAACAAGAAATAAATTCAAAAATAGTACAATAATAACAACATTTTACACAATAAACTTTGGATCTTACCAACCAATAGACATCAATTATAAATCTACTACAAGAAAAAAGCTATCAAATAATACTAAATAACTTTGCAATAGCATAATAAGACCTTACCTTGGTTGGTAAAATAAGGTAGTTGTTATTAATCATCACCACATTCCATATGATATCCATGTGTTCAATGTTTATGATTTCTAGGATTCGTTGGATTTCAATGCTTCTAATTTGAAAGAAATTATTTAATTAATATTGGTTTGCCTTCATGATTTCTAAAGGGTTTTTAAAAAGCTCAACAAAATACTTTTGAAGAACCTAATACTAACCTTGACAACTCCATGCACTATTTTAGTGTCACACATATGGGCTATGAATTAGACAACTATTTCAGTGACAGAACATCACCACAAGGTGGTATCTTATGGTGTAGGAATCATATAAAAGAAATATTGTGAAACAACAGAAGTGAATTTAGAAACATGTTTTAATATTTTTGGAGCATAAGTAAATTATGGCAAGTTATGATTTGAAGATACAATTTGGGTTCCATTATAGAGTTGATATTTTTTTGAATCCCAGGAAAACCATGGAGACAAAGTTGAATTAGAGACTAGGATATTATTTCCTCTAGCCAAGTTCACCTTCGCACTCCCTTACATTGAAATAAGTGAAATAACCATATTAAGCAAGTACCGAAGATGAATTCTGAGGTATTTCAACTCCTAGACTACTTAGAAAACCCATACAAATGTTTGAATGTCTTACTCTCATCCAAACTTCAGGATTCAACCCATAGGGTTAAGAGCTCAGGGTGAATAGTCTGACAAAAACGAAACTTAAGAACCTTAGGAATGGAACCCAAAAGGGCCTCTGTGGAAGGGACTATAGGGTTGGAAGTGTTATTACATGCTAGTCACATCACACATATAGTCTAAACAATGGGACTAATGCTATGTGTATGGGAGACAAGCCCGAGGAGGTATAAGTTAATGCCACTCCTGTCACATTATAATATTCAGAAAGTGTTAGGAGTAGAACTAGGGAACCCTCAGAATAGTCCAATTAAGAATGATTTATTTTATTATAGAGAGGAAACACATTTAGAACAAAAACCTGGGGCAGCATATGGAAACTCATGATTTTTGGGTAGAAGCTTGGATTTGGTGTCATTAAGTTATTTGGCGAGGTGGGTGAGTATAAGAAAGGAAGAGGGAAGATAATTAAATGTATGAAGAAAAGGCAAGAAGAATGGAGGATGGTGGATGGAGAGGAAAAAATTGAAAAATATCAGGGCCTCGCTTTAATTATAAGAATCTATGGGTGGTAGATAATGGGAGGAACACTCATAAAATGGTAAAGGGAAAACTAGGCTCCATTTTTGGGTTATTTTCCTAGGTTTCACAAAATTCCTTAGGGATGGCTAGGGTTCATAATAAGAGTGGAGGAATATGTGGGAATAATTATGAGGAAAAATAGGTATTGGGGTTCATCCATATTCACATTTTCAAACTGACATCCATGTTTCAATCCAAATGTGGAGCCTATATAGAAAATTCCTAGTCTAGGAAAAAATTTTAGGGCTACCCTTGGAATGTTAGTTCAATAAATTTCTCAGAAGTATTGGTGACAACTTTGGTGAGACTTTGGATGTGAATATTTCCAATAATACAATTTTGTAGAGAAAAGTGTAAAAACTCATTATAGAGGTCGACATAAGGGAGGGAATTATGGACTGCAATGAAATGGTAATGAGTGCAGAAATGCATAGACTAATTATTGATTTTTCAAAAAATACTCTTCAAATATGTTAGATGCCATTCTGAAGGGCACATTTCCGAAGAATGCAGTTTTAGGTTCAAAAAAAAATGTTGAGAAATAAAGTCCCTCGTTGGAGTGAAGAATTGAAGGGGAACTTGAACCCTATAGAATGGGAGTTGGGAGTAGTAACATTTAAACCAGTTGAATGGCATGTGAAGAAGAAGTCAGAGGGCATAGATGAAGCACTGCAATTTCAAGAGAAATATCTAGTAATAGTTAAGGACTCTTGGGGCAAAGATATTCATAAAAATTAAAAGAGAAGCCAAAAAAGGAAACATTGAATACCAAAGCTAAAGATCTTTAGGAAGACAAAAATGTTGAGTCAAATGATAATACATATAAACCTCCTAAAAAATAAGCCTTAATGGGGTATGGGATTAGTTCATCTAGTGAAACAATACCTCAATATCTCAACCCTGATGAACTCATAAGTAAACAGACCTCTATAAGATATCAAATTAGATCTAGAAAGGGGGGAAGGATCAATGGCTGAGAGTGAAGTGGATATATTAGGGGATGACCCTATTCAGGAACTACCTTAAAATAACCCAGGGAGAAAATATTTCTTGTACCGTGCCTAAGAGAAAGCCTTGAAGGATATTTAGCAAGGAAAACAAAAATCCTTGAAAGGGGTCCTTAGATCAGAAAAAAACCCTCCAAGGTTAATATGTGATCATTTTATGGGGTTGGGAAGCCCATAAAAAATATTAGCCCTAGCAATGCTGGTGGAAGTAATGAAGCTAGGTGTTACTCTATTGCAAGAAACAATTGGAAAAGGGAAGAAGATAGTTTATGAATTAGGTAAAATCCTTAGGGAATAGGATGTTTTAGCACCTCATGAAAATGGGATATCATGTGAGGTAGTTACTAGGTGGAAAAACTAATTGCAGCCTTCTCTTGCATCATGTAATGTATAGATTTCAATTTTGAAGAATTAGGAAAAACAAGAGTAATTAATTTCTATGGAATTTATGATGACAAGAAGCCATTATGGGACAAAATATTTTTTCAAGAAGTAATCAATTAGGATAAAGTCATTCTAGGTGGTGACTTAAACTTTACCTAAGCAATTCTAAGGTCTAGGGGAAAACTGCATGACAAGTTATACTTGCTGATTATTTTGAGACATAATCTTGAGGAGGTTCAATTGATTGATGTTGAACCCATCAAGAAGGTCCCTACTTGGAGAAATAATATAATAAGTGGAGTTGGTACCCACAAAGGCTGCACAGATTCCTAGTATCTGATATATTCTAATTGAGGTAGAAAAATTAGAACGAGGGTTAAAGTAGGTGAGGGATAAGATCACCTGCCTATCTTTATATAGATACATTAAAAATATACTACAATCTACACTAGTTTCCCCCTTTCTGTTTAACTCTGAATAGCTAAAATATAAAGAATGCATCAAGTTTTTAAAGGATGAAGAAAGGGGTTTTGATCCTCCATTGAGGTATTCTACAAACAATGAAAAAATGAGAAAATCTAACATGGCATCGGCCTAAAAAAAAATCAAAGAATATAATGAGGAATTGAAGGGGATATAAGAAAACATATCTTCAGTATATGAGTAGAATTCAAGGGGGGTATTCATAGAAAAAGGAAGGGAGAGAGTGAAATCATTGGAAAATGCAAGGTAAAAGTTATTGGAAAGAAGGGAGGAAAGCTAGAGAATAAAAAGCAAGGGAGTATGGTTAGAGAAAATTTGGTGAAAACAATCCATTTTTCCATATTTTTTAAATCACAAGAAAATTAACAATACAATATATGATATGAAGAAATCATATGGTATCAAGGCTAAAACATTCCTATAGATATCACATATTGGAGTGTCTTACTTCCAAACCCTATTGATGGATCCTAGCAGAGAAAATATATTGAGATATTAAAAATAACATAATAGTTTCCAAGATTTGTAACAGAGAAGGGGAATCAATTTCTCATGGAAGGGGTCTCCAAGGATGAGTTAAAAGTGTTCATGGAATCCAGTAAAAGAGATAAAATCCCTAGGCTGAATGTATGGCCAGTGAAATTTTATTTAGGATTCTGTTAGATATTAAAAGAAGATCTGTTAAGTTTTATTGAGGAGGTCAGGAGCACCAGTAAAGTTCTTGGGTCACTAAATGCTACCTTCTTTGCTCTAATTATGGAATAGGATAACCATGAAAGTTTTCAAGATTTCGATCCAATTTCATTGTAAAATGTATTTATAAGATATTCGCTAGAATTTTGGTAGTTATAATCAAAAGGATCATTTTAGAAGGAATATTTAAGGAAAAATTGGGTTTTTGGAAGGTATTCAATCCATGATACAATAGGAGCAACACATGAAGGTATTCATACCATGAAAAAAAAAATCCCCCAACTGTAGTGATGAGTTTACTTATTTAAATATTCCAATAGATCCAGCTGGTTATATTAGACTCGTAGTTTTGCATGTGGGCTTTGGCATGTGTGTGATGAAATGGATAATGGGTTTGTTGAATTCATAATCCTTTGGTGTGTTCTTACATGGGTAAACTTGAATTTTTTTAACCCATCAAAGAGCTTGGAGCATGGATTCCCACATTCACCATTGCTCTTTCTCATAATAGATGAAAGCTAAAGTAGAACAATTTTAGAAGCCAAAAGCAGAGAGACAATATTTGGAGTTAAGATAGGGAGATATTTATATTTATATCATTTTTTATTCAAATATGATGTTATATTGTGCTTTAAAGGAACCTTGAGGGAAGAAAGAAATATGAAAGAAATTATGGATCCAAACAGTACAGCTATAGACTAGAAAATAAATGTTATAAAATCTGGCATTTCCCTTATTAGTCTAAATGTTGAGGTAGAGAGACAAGTCCTCGATAATTTTCTATTTAAATGTATTAATTTTAACAAAGGATTTAAATATCTGGGGTTCCCACTTAAGCCTAATGGTTTTGGGAAAATGGACTAGGAACGGTTGATGGAAAAATTAAAGCAAGAATAAACAACTAGTGCAATACATGGCTTTTTAACGGTGGCAAGTTGGAAATTGTCAAGTGAGTTATTGAGGCAATTCCAATCATTTGGGATACTTTAGCATGCGTACCAAAAATATTTTAGAGAGAAACCAGAAGATAAGGTTTTCAGATTCTTATAAACAAAGAAAAACAAACTGAGGGGAACCCATTGGTTAAGAGGAAACCAGTAGACATGCCAAATTAGAAAGGTGAGTGGGAATTGAAGAACATTAACTATTTTCGCAAAGCATAGGCAAAAAAAAATTATGGAGAGTTATATATTAGGAAATATCTATGGAAAGATATTACAATACAGAAGTTCAATACTCCAGGATAAATAATAGACTGGATAAGTTATCAGAGGAAGTCCATAAAAATGTATCGACACACTAGAAGGCATGAGTACAGTCTCCCCCTTTGATTGAAAATAGGTTGGTCTAGAGAGAAGGTGAGGGTTCATATAGAGTGTTAAAAACAATGGCATCAACAAAATATTAGCAAGGGTCCTAAGAGCTTATTTTCAGCAACATCGGAAAAAAATCAACAAACATCAGAAAACATTAAAGAATGAAAAATATATACATTTTATTCATTTTGTGGCCATGTGTTAGTGCTTTGATCAATAAAATGATAAATCTAATTCCATCTAAGGACTATGTTCTGAACGACACCAATTCCTTCTCTCACTGAATTACTATAAACACTAAGAAATGGGATACACAGGTCTGGGTCTTGGGATTTGGTGACCAAAATATATATGGCTAATATTTTCTGTGAGACTAAAATGATTCATATTTTGCATTGTTCCTTGACAAGGTTGAAACTTGACAGTAGTTTAAAGGAATCCATGAAATAAATAATTGGTTTCCTTTAGAATTTGCATAGATTTGATTCTTTTCTGGGTACATTGTGCGAAACCTTGGACATCTGAAATTTAGTTTTTGTGTGTAGAGGTTGTTAGAGGATTATATCTCATATTACAAGTAGCTTGGGGATGTAGTAGCTACTCTTTGATATGGGGTAGCTTTGCAAAGCAGTCTGATATCTTTGCCAGCGAAATGAATTGCACAACTTAGATTACACATTTTGGACACTGTTAGTGTTTCGTAATTTGCTATAGATTGTGAGAACTAATCACATAGGCCAACATCAAACTAACTTTGGAATCCAGAACCTAGCCTTCCTAGATTCAGAGAGGGCTCCCTCTATAAGGTTTATCTTTGTTTAAACAATTTTTAGGCTATTTATGATAGTACTTGGGTTTTGGGTTTGTTTTGGGTTTTGGAAGATTGATCGTATTCAATTTATTAATATCTATTGGGAAATGGAGTCAAAATATAATTGGATGGTTGCATCAATATTTCACAACGTAAAGACAGGGAAAGCTAGGAATATTTACTGGATCTCTTGGATTTATAAATGGATTTATGACAGAAATATTAATAGATTCAACAGAACTAAAGAGCAATTAAAAATTCTCTAGTTTGGCTTTTGAGTGGAAAACATAATGATCGTAAAGGCAGGCAGAATAAGGTACTCAAAATTAAATCCTATTCATCACGCTTTCTGCTTTACAATTAGAATTCAAATGTTAAAAATGGAAGAGGACAATGAAAAAATACTAACCAAAGAAAAACATCACCAATATTTAAGCCTCAAGAATCCTGTGAATGGTCTGATTATTATTGATGCTCCAACGCTTTGGAAACCCTTACAGTACTCCAAAAGATAGTAATGATTTTGTTCTCAATCAATCAACCTTTGATACTTCCAAAACTGAAGTATTTATACAAAAAAGTTACAATAATATAGTCTCTAATAGACTTGAAATTAAAACTCTAACTTATTACAAAATTATAGTCTCGGTGGAATGCGCTATGCAAAGCAGGTGCTGATATAGTGGGACAATTAGGACGTGGACCGCATTTTACTGTTGTGCTAGCAGAATGAGTGTTTTGATGGATGAACTGAATGTTTCGATGGCAGCTGATTTTCTGTATGAATGCCCTTTCTTTGTTTTGTAGTTACAAACGGATCAATTTTACGAAAACGCCTTGCCCGACTTGACCTTTCTATCTAATTTTCTACCTGAATCCTTTTCTGTGTAAAAACTAATATATCAGACCTGGAATCCTTTAGCTTTTAATTCTGAGTTTTATCGCATCCAGAACACTATCACACATCGCATATTTTATATTTTATGATATGAAAAAAGGAATTTGTAATGTGATGCAAAGAGGGAGGTGACATGGCAGGAGTATTATGGTGGGGCCATACCACATCACAAACTTTGCAATTGAGAGTGGATAGGGTTTGGAATATAGTTTAAAATTTAACATTTGCAAAATGTGACAGAGCAAAAAGGTAAGTTATGTGCGATGTGATATCACATGACGAAAATCAAAATTTTTAATGGTTTGGAAAAATGGCATAAGTTATTATTTATGAAGTGCGATGAGCGCAAAGTTAAAATCTATGCGATGTGATATCACATATCAGTGATTGCAAGATTTACCATTTAGTGAAAATGGAATATGATATAATCTACAATCTGCGTGCACTTAGGTGTCGAAGAATGCAAAACAATGGAACAAGGGAAAAGTGATGAAAACGTAACAAAACTTTGTGATGGCAATATGCGATGAGGCACAATGGATCCCACCAATGTTTTGAGTGGCTATTGTTATATATATAATATGTGATATATATAACGATAAGCTCTATGGTTTATATAACACGACTGTCGATGGGTGGCAGAGGTTATAATATATCTGAAATTTTCATATTTTTAGATAAGTGGGTTTTGTTCTATGGGAAAAGTCACAATGTGGGGTTTTTAATGAAATGTGTGGAAATATGAAAGGGGAAGGAAATGAAAAGGGGAATGAATGAAATGGGTGTGGGGTGGAAAAATATCCTATGGTTTAAAACTTTAAGATAAAAATTAATAATCAGAATTTAAACCATACAAATAACTTTACCATAGGCGCATTTAGACTAGAAGCCAATCAAAACCTTTAAAACAAAATCAAGCTTTTCTTTTTCTTTCTTGCTTCCCTAACGTTTTCTTTGCCTTATTTATTTAGAGCATCTACCACCTCACATTTTATTTCATTTTCCAACTTTATTTAGAGCATCTAAAGCCTAACATTTTATTGACATGGACGCCTACAAAAATAATAATCTTCCTAAAATTTTTAACCTTTTGACTCTTTTTCATCCACATCCTACCTTATCATTTTGAACTTATTCAACTACTTATGCTAACTTATCAAAAAAATGATGTTACGACACCTTCCTTAGTTCAGATTAAACTATTGAACTAGGTTTATTTTCTATGTAACTAATCAATCTATCAACGTTAAACAGTTTGACAAATGATTTTTCACTACCTTATATTGACAAGCAATTTAAACCTAATTCAATCATGATTAAACTGTATGATTGTATTTTATTGAACTTTTGTGGCATTTTCAACAAGCCGCACACAATTTATTTTCCGAATTAAGCTAAACTAAGAGTAGTGGCATTTGGATGTGCAACACTTTCAGAATTTATTATTTTTCTTATGTTTTATGGGGTTCACATCTTATCTGTTATATTTATAACATATACCCTCTTTTGATTTTTTATGTTACCTCATTTTTATTTTTATTTTGAAAATTATTTGCAGATTGGAAATCTTTTTACGGAGTTAATTTGACCCAAATAATAAACTCAGTCACCTTGAGATCCTATGAAATATAGGACCCTAACAGTGGATCCTGTTGGGGATCGCACTTCCATGCATTGAAGTGTCAAGAACCTGTGATTAGTAGCCTTATCCATTGGGCATATGAGCAATCTATAATCTAATTCCTTTTTTGTTTTCAAATATTATGATGGTCTGTTGACCATGGCTTAGGGCCTTCTCTGCGGGCTTCAACCTTAATCACCAAATCTTTCAATCCAATCTATGTTGAATATTATATTTACAATGATGGGAAAAGAATATTTAGACTAGGAGAAATAATGTTTCAACATCCTATCATTTACAAGACCACCAGGTAACTCTTTTCCATCTATATCTGTGAGAAAAAATTCATTGTCACCTCTAAAAGCATTTATAATATATGGTACCATCCATAGAATATCAAAATTTTATGATTTTCTTTTTCTTCTCTCCTTGCATCCCATTTTAAAATGTTGTCACCAATAGTAAAATAAACTACCTTGATACTTTTTTCAAATATTTTCTTGATATTTTCCTGGACAAGCTGTGTTTTTTTATATACCTCTTCTCTTGTTTGCTCCAACTGAATGGTTTGATGAATCCTTCTGGGTGCATCATTTGGTTCCACCTGTAACTCTTGCATCATGTTCATCACTGGCTATGCTAGAGAAGATGGAAAAACAACATCCATTCCATAGACAAGTTGGTATTGTGACATACCAATGGACTTCTTTGTAGTAAGCCTGTCAGCCCAAAGTGCGCTGACTAACTTATTATGCCAAGATTTTTTATTCTTTTCTAATAATTTCTTGATGATGTTTACCAGACTCTTATTGGATGATTCAACCAGTCCATTACCTTGTGGGTAATAGGCTATTGAATTTCCTAAAGAAATATGATATTTATCAAAAAATTCAACCATCTTTTTAGACGTAAAGGTTGTTGCATTATCAGTGATGATTTTCCGTAGGAAGCCAAATCTGGACAGGACATTGTTCTCAAGGAATTTTGTGATAACAATATCAGTGGAATTTCTGGAAGGGATGGCCTCTATCCACTTAGTGAAGTAATATGTGGCTGTTAAAATCCACTTGTGTTGGGAAGAGGAAGGAGGATGGATTTCCCCTATGAAATCAAAACCCCATTGCTGGAATGGGCTTTCAACAAAAATGGGTTTGAGGGGTAAGGGTAGGAGTTTATTTTTACCTTCAAAAACTTGGCACTTGTGACATGTTTGATTTTCTTGTGGACATCAGAAAAATGGGTGGGCTAGTAAAAACAAACCCTAAGAATCTTATTATTAGTAGTCTTCAAGTACATGTGGCCACCATAGTATCCCTCATGAAAATAATTCATAATATTGTTTGCATCATACTTCAACAAAAATTTGAGTAATATGCCACCAAAATCTTTCCAATAAAGGACATTATCAATAATACAAAATTTTACTTCTTTTAATTTCAGAAATCTAGCTTTAGTTTTTGTTAGACTAAGAGGAGCATTTAAATTGAACAATACATAAAACAGGTCTGCATACCAGGGAGAATTCAAAAATTCTTCATTGATTTGTGGAGTCGCCTGCTCCTCTTATCATCCAAAATTGCTATCAAATTTATGTCCAGAGCTTGAAAATTGGACTCAGCCATAAGCTATGCAAGTCCTTGTCATTTAATTAGTTTGGTACGTTTTATTTCCAGGTCATACTCTAAAATTACTACAATCCATTTTCCTCTTTTTCCATCTTGTCCATTGTGCGTAAAATATATTTTACCACAACATTAAGTACACAAGAAATTATATGTGAATGCAGAATATAAACTCTAAAATATTTAATTGCTTTGACTAGTGCAAAGGCATGTTTTTACATGATGTTATACTTGAGAGAAGCAACTCTAAAAGCTTTGTTGAAGAAAGCTATTGGCTGCTCAAATCCTTCACTGTTTTTCTCCAGTAAAACAGTTGCAACAGTGTGCTCAGAAGCAAAAGAGAAAATTATAAAATCTTTAGTAAAATCTGGACTGATCAACATTGGTGCTTTAGTCAATGCCTGTTTTACCATGTCAAAATATTTCCTAGCTTCTATAATCCATTTTATTTCAGAATCTTTCTTGAGCATATTGGTTATGTTTCTAAGAAGTTTAGAAATATTAGGGATAAATCTTCTCAAAAAAATTATTTTCCCAATGAATGATTGAATTTCTTTAATGTGTCTTGGGGTACTGATCTTTAGTATTTCTTCAATTCTCTTAGGGTCAATTCTAACTCCATCTTTTGATGCGATATGTCCTAACATTTTGCCGCCTTCTAGGCCAAATAGTGTTTTCCTAGGATTTAAAGATAAACCAAATTTCCTGCATTTCTCAAAGACTTGTCTCAAATGTCTCAAGTGTTCTTCATCAGACTTTGAATACACAGTTACATCATCCAGATAGATTAAAATATAGATACAAATATCTTCTGAAAATGCAATGTCTATTCCTCTTTGGAATGTGGCCCCAGCATTCATCCGTCCAAAAGGCATTTTTCACATACATGAAAGTGCCCCATGGAGTGGTAAAATCTATTTTATCTTGATCTTCTGGATCAACCAAGACTTGGTTATAGCCAGAGAAACAAACTAGTAATGATATCCTAGTTTATCCTATCAAATTTTGTAAGATATGGTCCATTTTGGGTAAGGGATAGTTACTTTCAAGGAAACCTTATTCAGGTTTCTGAAGTCAATGCACAACCTGATTTCTCTAGTTTTCTTTCTGGTTGGTACTATGTTTGAAACCCATTTATAATATCTAAGAGGAACAATTATATTAGAATCATACATCAATTTAACTTTTTCTCAACTAAAGGTAACAAAACTGGATTTATCCTGCGAAGTTTTTGTTAGAAAGGCTTTTGTTCTTCTTTAATTGGAATTTTGTGTTGAATGATCTTGGAATCATAAAATTTTAGATCCTCATAACTCCAATCGAACACATAAATGTAATCTTTTAATAGGGCTATATATTTCCATTTGGTAATAAGAGGTAATGTTTTTGACAATTTAATCATCTTCAGTTTTTTTCAATACCTATGTTATATTCCTCAACTTCTGCTCCATTGGGCTCAATTTTAGGGTTCTTTGCTACATCATTGAATTCAAAAAGGTATGCTAACTGTTACACCATTTTTTGGTCATCTAACCTATTATCATTAGATGGACCCAAGTACACCATGTAAGACCAATTTTACCCTAAGTAAAATTGCTTTCACTATGTAAAATAACTTAATAAACCACATTTATTAGGTTGTTTATGGTCTAAACAGGAAACCCCAAAAGGAAATATTAAACAAACCTATTTTTTTTTATTTTCCTCATGGAATAATTAATTAAACCATAATTTAATTATTATTCCTAGTCATGTTTAACCCAAAAACAAAGAAATTAATTAGATAAACCTTTATTTATCTTATTATTTTCTAGGAATAATTATTTAAATCTTATTTAGATAATATTCCTTGTCAAATATGACCAAATCACCCACAAATAATTAAATAAATCATTATTTATTTAATTATCTTTCAACCACTTCCTAAAATAATTAAATAAATCATTATTTATTTGATTATCTTCTAACCGCTTCCTTAAAAAGATAAATAAATCATTTATTTATTTATTTTTGACAAATCAAGGGATTTAACCCAAGTCAAATACCTTTTCCCTCCAACATATATAATAAAATATTCCATAAAAAGTGGATCTAGATCTGGTTAACCCATGCACCAAGATATAGAATGACCCAATATTTTGTTATAAATAGGAGGGTTTTTCCTACCATTCTTCACCTTTTGTTGCCTATTAGATCACTCTGGATCTATACACTTGGTCACTCTTTTCTACCATTTGCTGTGTGAGCTCCCTTTGAGTTCCATTCTTTGTGTGGGTTTTCTACACCAACAAGAGAGAGAAATCTTAGATCTAAAGCGCCGAGGACTTCCAAGAACCCATCCCACCGAGGAGAATTGGATACGCCTTCTTGTTTTCCTCCTAGGTGCCCAATTAATATAAAAATTCTTTCAAAAATTGTTCTTGTCTTGTCTATTGGTATATGGAGCAAACCCTTATTTTTTCTGCTTAATGTCTTTCCATGCATAGATTTGGTTTTTGCAGCTCTTTTATGTTCAACTAACCGCAGATCTGAAGATATTGGCAGCCACTTTTGTTGTTAGGGCTATTAGTTATGCGTAGCTAAAGTGGTCCTTTTTCGTACACTTCGACAAAGGATTCATACTAACAAATGGCGACTCCACAAGGGTTTTAAATTACGACCGCTATCGTTTTTCATATTCCTGCATATCCAACTACTTCAGACCCTAGGGTTTCTTTTCAGCTGTTTATTTTTCCTATTTTTATGTTGTTTTTCTCACATAAGACCCTAAAACATTAAAATTTCTAACTTCCGTGTGTTTCTGGCCCTATTGCGCAGGTAAGCGACACCAGCCGCAACTGAGATGGCAACTTTTCTGAAAATCTGCCGCCAAGACAACCAGAACGGGGGTTCGCAATTTTTGGCCCATAACCTGCGACCTGGACCTTCAGGTCACACCTTTTTGCCCCTTTTCTGCGACCTGCACTAAAAACAGGTCAGAACATGCGACCTGCCAAATTTTCAGTGATTTTTCTGCAATTTTTCTGCAATTTTTCCGGGTTTTGCCGAAGCTTCGTCGTGTTTTCCACCTCCGTCTCTCACCCCCGCTTCGACCTAGTTCGATCTCTGCTTTTACTCATCTAAGTGGGAACCTAGCCCCCTAGGGCTTCAGTACCCTCCACTTTTTGTGGAAGAGTTTTAGCTATTTCAGCCGTCTGTTTTTCAGAGTTTCAGCCTTCCCTTTTCCAGATCTGCTACCTCCTTGTCAGATCCCTTTAAATCAGCCTTTCTTCCTTTCAAATCACCTCTTGTCATTTTTTTTGGACCTCTCTTTAGGACCTCCTAACATTCCTTGCCGCTTTTTTCTAATTTCCTCCCTTTTTCCAGCCACCTTGCCTCTGTCTCTTGGCTGTGATCTGCACCTCTTTTCAGCAGCTTTATCCTTTAGATCCCTGTCCCTTTTGACCTTAGATCTATTGGCCTCTTTTCCGTGTGTTTTGCCTAGATTTTTACCCTTTTTTAGATTAGTTTTGAGAGACCCGCCTTCTTGGGTTAGATAGATGCACAAGTAGCTGTTATTTTTCTGTTATTTCAGCATTATATACTGTTCTCTGCAGATTTATTTTCAGTTACGCAGCACACTTTTTTCTTGCTCTCAAAATGGAAAGGCTTTAAAAATTAAAATTAACGCACGCCACACACTGACCCTAAGTGAAGAAGCGCCTGGTTAACACCGCCTGGCAAAGACTCTAAAATCAATTGTCACTGCACATTTTCTTCCCTTGACCTCACTTGATTCTGTCCCTGTTTGCCCTTGTCGGTTTCCTTCTTCCCGTCACCATTGCGCCCCCAAGGCGCCTTTCCCGGAGACTTCTTGGCCTTCATCCTCAGTTTCCGGTTGATCAACCTGCTCCGTCCCGCCGTCGTCGAGCCAGTCCTCCTCCGAGGCCGCACTCCGACTCCTCTTCTGATTCATTGGATTCTCCCTCTCCTCCTGGTTCTCCCCCTGTCACCTTCACTATGTCTGGTCCAGGGCCTAACGTTAGCGGTGCTCCAGGCCCTAATGCCGGAACCACTACTAGCGGAACCGCCACAGGAACTACCTCGGCCATACCCTTGCTACCGTACATCGCAGGCCTCAGCCTCCCCGATTTCAATCAGTTGATCAATGACCCTATCCGCCACGATGTTGGTTGGCCTGCTATGCCAACCAAGCTCCCCTCCGACATCCCTAAGTTCGAAGGCCTTGCTGGAGAAGATCCAACCAATCATGTCCAATCTTTCCACATGTGGTGCTCCTCCAATTCCATTACCGATGACTCCATTCGTCTTCGTTTGTTCCAACGCACGCTTACCGGTGAAGCTTCTAAATGGTATGTTGAACAAGCCACCTCTTCCCATACCACCTTTGCGACCCTTTCCCAAGCCTTTTTATCTTATTTCCAGCTCCCTCTCTGATACGATACTGGCACGGAGCTCTTGACTTCATTCAAGCAAACCTCTTCGACCCGCCTTTCCGCCCATGTTCAGGAATGGCGACGAAGACGGAGCTTATGTCGAGCCCCCCCCTTCGAAGATCGGGTTTACATGGACTGGTTCCTTCGCACCCTCTTAGCTCCTATCGGCAAAGATGTCACCTCTCACTTTCCTCAAACCGAAGAAGCCGCCCTCCAAATAGCCTTGAAATATGACCTGATCTACGCTCAATCTGGTTATGTTTATACCGTTCTTCCTGACCTCCCCAGGCCCGGCGGCGCTAACGCCCCGGGGGCATCTCATTCCGCCGACGGTATCGTTGGAGCCATTTCCCATCCGTACGCTCAACCTCCTATGGGCTATGGTCTCCCTCAGGGAGGGGCCAACACCTCTAGCACTCTTCCCCCTCCCGGTAGCATGTATCCAGGATACGGCATGCCTCCTCCTTTTGCCCAACCTCTTGCTTACCTCAATGTTGCCCAACCTAACCATTACCTTTATCCGCAGCCTGGTGCGCCAGCTCCTCCAGCATATGCGCTTCCATCTCCCTTGCCTCCTCCAAACCCACAACAGCACTTACAGCCCCCTCCAGGGCAAGTATTTGCACAGCAGGGCGCGACTAATCCCCCTTCTTCTCAAAGACGGCGGAGAGGAAACCCAAACCAATCTTCCCCTGGTACCCGTGGACCCAATCCTGGTGTTGACCCTAACATTGCCAACCAGCAACAGGGCACTCAGCCCAAGCCCGACAGGCCGCTTCGCACAAATAAGCCTTGTTCGTGTTGTGGTGTTTATGGTCATTACACCCACGATTATCCCCTCTTACCCCAGATGCGGCAGATGTGGGAGTCTCAAGCCACATTTCGCGGACAAAACGCCTCCCCTCATGCTCCTCCTAATGTGGCCACTACCCAACCAGCTGTGTTTACTGATCCTTTCCCTCAGCAAGGATTCGTGGCTACCCAACTGCCTGATAGCCAAGTCACCACTCCCCCTTCCCTTTCTGGTTCCTCCGATTACCAGATCCTTATGATGCACTCCGATCCTTCCCCAACCATCGACCTTCACCTTCAAACTCGGTCTCGCCAGTACCCCAAGCCTCCTGCTCAGTCTGCCCCCGAGCCTCCTTCTTCAGGTTCTACAGAGCCTCTTTCGACACCCAGTGGCCCCTTACATATCCCTCAACCGAAAGTTGAGGTTCATACCAAGATTCCTAAGGGACCATTACGTCGAAACGCTGCTCCCGGTCGAGCTGCTCACTCGTATAGCATAGTAGATGATTTGGCGCAATCTCCTGCTGCCATTTCCACACTGGAACTCCTCCAGTCGTGCCCTTCCCAAAAGAAGGCTCTACTATCTGCCGTGGGCGCTGTAGATCCTGCTGATGACCAAATGATTGTTTTCAACGCCACTCAATCGGACCATCCTCCTCTCCCTCCTTCCGTCGCCTTCCAAATCCCAGTCAAAATCCGGAACGCCAACGTTTCCCGGTGCATAATTGATGAGGGGGCATCCACCTGCGTGATGTCCGCTTCGGTTTGGAAGCAACTCGGATCCCCTGAGTTGGCCCCTTCCATGATCACCCTTCGAGCGTGGGACGGCCATGCCTCCCAGCCCATTGGCCTGTTTCGTAATTGTCCTATCACCCTCGCCGGTAAGACTGTTTGCGTTGACGTCGAAGTCATAGATGCCCCGCTAGACTACAACATTCTATTGGGGCGAAGCTACACCTATGCTATGTCTGTTGTCCCATCCGCGGTTTTCCGCAAGATGTCTTTCCCCCATAATGGAAAGATAGTCACCATTGACCAGTTGACATATCATGAGCCAAAATCTCAGACCTCACCTAAGACGACCATCTCTTCTGTAGCCAACAAGCAAACCGTCGATTCCTTGACCAGTGTCTCCCCCGGCGTTTACAAAGATTCCTCCCTGCTTGGAACTTTTCCTAATCTTCCCCCTTCTCCTATCACTGATCCCAGCTTATCGAATGTTTGCATGATGCAATCGTCTCAGGCTGCCCTTAAGCGGCCTGCCTCGGCTAGTCAGCAACCTCCTCCTCGCCCTCCGCACCCCGCTCCTAGCCATTCATCTCAGCCAGCTGGACCTCCTCCTTCTGGACCTCCCCCTACAGCTGGTATCCCTGAACCCCTTTATCCTCCTGGAACGGTTCCCCCAGGCCTTAACCACCTCGGTGCCGTCCCTCCTGGTCATTACCCTGCTAGGCAGATACCTTTTCTGGCTCCCCCTCCCGGAGTATTTTCTGTCCCCGTCATGGCCACCCTCTCTCTCCCTAACCTGACCCTCGGCATACCCATCTGGTACATTGACCCTCCAGCCGCTACTCCTCCCGGCCACCCCAAACCTTACCTTTCTTTGACACCGGTTCAACCGGTCCCCCTCACTTCCTCCAGGCCCCTAGCACCTCCACAGGACCCTACCCCTGCGGTGCCAGCCCCCGGAAAGAAAGGCAAAGCTCATAAGGGGGCAACCCGTCAGGACCAGGCCGCCCCGACAACCCCTACCCCTCCGCGACCGCCAAAGCCCGCTATCCAATGCGCTTTGTGTGATATCGTCGGTCATGCCACCCATATGTGTCCTAAATTGCCGCACCTCAAGATTCTGGTCAACGAGACGTTTCCCGACTCTGACATCCCCGAAGTCTACGTCACTATCCCAGACTCTATCCCGAAACTCAAAACCTTGCGCACAAACCACCCTTGTGCTTTGTGCGATTTCCACGGCCATTACACCCACCTCTGTCCCCGCCTTGACGAGTATCGTTCCTCCTTGGACATGTACCGCCAATTCAAGGCCACTTCGATAGGACCAGAGGATCTTCCTACTCCCATTCACATTCCTCCTCCCACTATCGAGCCAACAGAGTCGTCAATCACCATTCTGTACCTGTCATCATCCTTGCGAGATAGTTCACCTACCCTTCAACCTGTAGATACTCTCGGCTCCTCAGCCGACCTTGGATCTGTTGATATTGCACATTTGATCCCTTCTCCTTCTGATGACCCGTCACACATCACTACCTTCTTGGGTGACCTTTCTTCCTCCAGTCTTCCCATCTTCCAGTTCGATGAAGACATTATGGAAGCCATGACCAACCCAGACTTTCCATGGGACAATATGCACCATCACGCATACTTCCTCCCACAGAATTCCCATGACCAATTTGCTGTGGAAACCAAATACTTCATCCCCAATGCAGTCGATTGGTTCAAAAACCCCATCCCTGCACCTGATGCTTTCGAAGAAGGAAACATGGCCAATATCTCTCCTACCATCAAAATTGACATTTCAGTCACACCAGGTATCGAAGAATATATCACCTTGGGCGCCCAATGCACCCCGGAAGAAATCGAAGCTTACACCAAGCTTTTCATAGAATTCTGCGATATTTTCGCCTGGTCCTATTCTGAAATGCCCGGACTCGATCCCGCCATTGTCGAACACCATATCGACACATGGCCTGATGCCAAACCGGTTCATCAAAAGTTGAGACCCATTCATCCTTCCAGACGTGACGCTATCAAAGCCGAAATCGATAAGCTCAAGCAGGCTGGTTTCATTTACCCCATTGAATACACCACTTGGGTATCCAACCCAGTTCCCGTTCTCAAGAAACAAGGCACCATCCGTGTTTGCACAGAATTTCACGACTTGAACAAAGCTTGTCCCAAAGACAACTTCCCCACACCGTTCATTGACCAAATCATTGACGAGTGTGCGGGGCATGAGGTTCTATCCTTTATGGATGGTTTCTCCGGATACAACCAAATCGTTATCCGTCCTGCTGATCAACTCAAAACCGCATTCATTAGTCCATGGGGAACTTTTGCTTATCGGGTCATGCCTTTCGGCCTCAAAAATGCCGGCGCCACTTTTCAACGGGCCATGTCTTATTTTTTCCATGACTTAGCTCATATTATCCTTGCTTATTTAGACGACCTCATTGCACGTTCTAAGCATCGGGCGCAGCACCTCCACGATCTACGTACCATTTTTCTCCGATGTCGCAAGTATAATATCCGCCTTAACCCGTTGAAATGT
Source organism: Pinus albicaulis (assembly GCA_034641835.2). Taxonomy (NCBI): domain Eukaryota; kingdom Viridiplantae; phylum Streptophyta; class Pinopsida; order Pinales; family Pinaceae; genus Pinus; species Pinus albicaulis. Next base: position 147,281,018 of record CM076577.1, on the reverse strand, counting down.
GTCTTTGGCATTCCTGCCAACCGTCTCTTAGGCTTCATCGTGTCTAAGGATGGTATCACTCTTGACCCTTTGAAAGTTCAAGCCATTCTTGAACTTCCCATTCCGCGTACCCTTCGCCAGCTCCAAAGTCTCCAAGGCAAAGCTAATTTTCTTCAACGGTTCGTCCCTGACTATGCCACCACCGCACATGGGTTCCTTAGACTTCTCCGATCTACTATCCCATTCGTTTGGGATTCCTATGCTCATGAGTCTTTCGATGCCCTCAAGAAAGCTCTCACATCCGCTCCCTTGATCCGCCCTCCCGACTTTGATCGGGACTTCATCCTGTATATCTCCGCTTCAACCTATTAGGTCGCTGGAGTCCTTATCTAGGAAGATGACAATGGTATCGAGCATGTGATCTACTACGTCAGTAAGAACCTTGTAGGGCCCCCTGTTTCCTACTCATCTGAAGAAAAATTAGCGCTGGCGGTAGTGTTCTCAGTCCAAAAACTTCGTCATTATATCCTCATGTGCTCCAACAAGGTTGTGACTAATTCCAACCCCTTGGCTTTCCTATTGACTCGTCGTATCCTCACTGGGAATTACGCCCATTGGGTCATCATTCTTCAGGAATTCGACCTCGAATTTGTCACACCAAAGAGTAAGAAAGGCTTAGCCCTCGCTGAGCTCATTTCTGAATTACCTACCGGATCGCACAACCCTCCAGTTAATGATGACTTTCCTGATGAACACTTATTTGCCATTACTTCCGACGACCCGTGGTATGGCAATATTCTTACTTACTTGCGAACCCAAAAGTTCGCCCTCCTCCTTGATCGTGAGGCTCGCCGACGTATCCGACACCAAGCTCCCTGATACCTCCTTATCGGCGATGACCTCTATCGTCGCGGGGTTGATACTGTCCTTCGTCGTTGTCTCACACACGCTGAAGCTGAACAGGTCCTTAATGCCTACCATAGCGGTGCTTGCGGTGGCCACCTCTCCGGTCTTGCTACTGCCCATAAAGTCATGCGCGCTGGGTATTTTTGGCCTTCCCTCTTCAGTGATTGCATTGAGGCAGTCAAACACTGTCCCAATTGTCAACATTTCGCCCCTAAGGCGCGAGCTCCCCTAGCTCCCCTCCATCCGGTCATCTCCACTGGTCCCTTCTGTAAATGGGCCATCAACTTTATGGAGTGTCGCCCGCCATCCGCTGGTAACCACAAATATAACATCGTGGCGGTCGACTATTTCACAAAATGGGTCGAGGCCATGCCTACATTTAACAACACGGCAGCTACCGCGGCCCTCTTTTTCTTTAACCACGTTATCGCTCGATTCGGAGTTCCGAAACAACTGGTCTCTGACCATGGCAGACATTTTGAAGATGAGATATGGTGCGAGCTATCCTCACTGTTGGGTTTTGAGCACCAATATTCCTCCTCCTATTACCCCCAAGGTAATGGCCAAGTTGAAGTAGTCAAAAAAAATTTCAAGACTATGCTTCAACGGACATTGAATAAGCACAAAACCAACTGGCACCTCATGCTCTTCCCTACATTATGGGCCTATCAGACTTCTGTTAAAACCGCCACCGGGTTCACTCCTTTCCACCTCATTTTTGGAGAGGAGGCAGCCTTACCAATCGAGTGTGAAATCCCTTCCCTGCATCTGGCCGTCGAACTTCTCCCTGACACCCAACCTCTAGAACAACGACTTATCATGCTCGAGCGCACTTCCGAAGACCACCGTGTTGCCTTGCAAACCATGGAAGCGGCCAAGAAACGCACCAAAGCCTAGTATGACCGAAAAGTCCAGCCTCGCACTTTTCACGAAGGCGACCTTGTTCTAGTCTATGACCAGGCCCATGATGTCCTTGGTCATGGGAAGTTTGACTCATTATGGCTAGGCCCTTACATCATCAGTAAGGATCTCGGTAAGGGGGCATACCTCTTAGAGGATTTCAAAGGCAACCCCCTTCCTAATCCTCGCAATGCACTCTATCTTAAGAAATATTACCCTTAGCATTTCCCTTCTGAAATGCATGTTTTATTTTCTTTTAGATATCCAACATCTTTTTTTTTTGTTGTTTTTTGTGTTTAACACTTCACCAGGACACATTTTTTCCAAGAAGGGTCACTTCACCTCTCCTTAAAATCGAATTTCCTCACTTACGACACTTGTACTTGGGGCACCATTTTGCCTCCTTACTTGTCTTTGTTCGTGTCGATCTTCGTCATGAGTTACCTTCTTGTACTCATGTTTTCATGGTCCCCCATTGGGCCTTTCCTATGTGGCAGCACCATCAAGTCGCCCTTGTTTAGAGCATCCAAGTTGATTCATCATCACATTCATGGAGTCTATCCCGAGTCCCTTTGTACCCCGATATAGCCCTCCATCCTTCATTGCTTGATCTCTCTATTGTGTCGCACATTATGACCTTCAGTCCCACTGTCCCCTATCCCTTATGCTATTGTGTCAGTCGCTGCCATGTCATTCATGCCCTTTATTCTCTAACAAGGGAAGTCATCCATTCGCCACTCAATCCTTTCCATTTCACTATCATCATCAGTGTCAGTCTGTCCGTCGCTCCACTATTTTCTCTCGTGCCTTAGTTGAGGGTATCTCATTTTCTCACCTATGGCGGACCTCCTTCTGTTGAAATCAGCTCATTCATTCTAGAAGCCAGGTCTAGAGGGCGGTGTACCTTGGTTCCAGCTTCCACTCTTGTTCGGCGCCTCGGATCAGGAAAAGGGATCTCTCATTTCCCTTTGACTTGATTTTTTCTCCACTCCAGCTCCTTTCAGCATGACCGAGATCCATATACTTGATGGTTCCATGATACAGTAGCAGCTCTTGATGATTCCCGAGTGTGTGTGAACTGTCTCAACCCTCATGAGGGGGTGGCCCTGCAGGTAGCCCCCCACATGCCCGGATGACCTCCTCCTTGCAGCCTTCGATGCAGCTCCAGATATTTGATGATGTTGGCCTTAGCCACTTGCAGCGCCTCTTCGATTTTCATGTATCAGTCAGATTTTGTGAGCCCTTCCCCATTTACAGGTGGCATTTGGGTTGTATTTGTATCTCATGTACTCATATATTATTGTATCAGTCCTGGATGTTATCCCAGGCACAACATGTATGTGGGATTCCTCATTGTATTTTTTATCTGGCTCAGGATTATGCCAGTTGTACTCTATGGTTCGGTCCCTTGTTTACTAGACACACTATTATTTTGTACTTTGTCTCGGCGGGCATAGGTATGCCTCCCCCGCCGCCTTCAGCACAAGTACCCTCTCATAAAAAGAGACTTGTTGCACCTGCGAGTCTCGTCTCCTCAGGGTCTAGTTCTTCAGCACACTGTCTACCTTTCATTTCTCTCTCTGACTTCCCTTTTGTTGTCTAGTGATTGAGTTCTTACAACGTACTTCGGTCATACGATTTGCTCCTAACACTCGCACGCTGGGGGGCAATCTGTTACACCATTTTTTGGTCATCTAACCTATTATCATTAGATGGACCCAAGTACACTATGTAAGACCAATTTTACCCTAAGTAAAATTTCTTTCACTATGTAAAATAACTTAATAAACCACATTTATTAGGTTGTTTATGGTCTAAACAGGAAACCCCAAAAGGAAATATTAAACAAACCTATTTTGTTTAATTTTCCTCATGGAATAATTAATTAAACCATAATTTAATTATTATTCCCAGTCATGTTTAACCCAAGAACAAAGAAATTAATTAGATAAACCTTTATTTATCTTATTATTTTCTAGGAATAATTATTTAAATCTTATTTAGATAATATTCCTTGTTAAATATGACCAAATCACCCACAAATAATTAAATAAATCATTATTTATTTAATTATCTTTCAACTACTTCCTTAAATAATTAAATAAATCATTATTTATTTGATTATCTTCTAACCGCTTCCTTAAAAAGATAAATAAATCATTTATTTATTTATTTTTGACAAATTAAGGGATTTGACCCAAGTCAAATACCTTTTTCCTCCAACAAATATAATAAAATATTCCATAAAAAGTGGATCTAGATCTGGTTAACCCATGCACCAAGATCTAGAATGACCCAATATTTTGTTATAAATAGGAGGGTTTTTCCTACCATTCTTCACCTTTTGTTGCCTATTAGATCACTCCGGATCTATACACTTGGTCACCATTTTCTGCCATTTGCTGTGTGAGCTCCCTTTGAGTTCCATTCTTTGTGTGGGTTTTCTACACCAACAAGAGAGAGAGATTTTAGATCTGAAGTGCTGAGGACTTCGAAGAACCCATCCCACTGAGGAGAATTGGATACGCCTTCTTGTTTTCCTCCCAGGTGCCCGATTAATACAAAAATTCTTTCAAAAAATTGTTCTTGTCTTGCCTATTGGTATATGGAGCAAACCCTTATTTTTCTGCTTAATGTCTTTCCATGCATAGATCTGGTTTTTGCAGCTCTTTTATGTTCAACTAACCGCAGATCTGAAGATATTGGCAGCCACTTTTGTTGTTAGGGCTATTAGTTATGCGTGGCTAAAGTGGTCCTTTATCGTACACTTCGACAAAGGATTCATACTAACACTAACGGATCTAATCCCTGAGGAAAAATGTTATCTTTTAGTTGAAGAATTTTAAAATCTTCCTTTTCAGGATCTATTTCATGAATTTCTAATTTGTGCACACTTTCATCTAAATGATTATTTACATCTAATCTATCAAACTGTTTTTTCAAAGGATTATACACAACTATTGAATTTTCCACATGATCTTCTCATTTATGTTCCTGATTATCTAAATCTATATGTGTTTCCTCAAACTCATCTTTTGGCAGTAAGAATTTTTCATTCTGTTTGTCATTCCCAAAAACCTACGAGTATCACATTTTATATGGTATTGCAGGTTGATGTTTAATTTCAATTTTGTGTGGTTTATTTGGGTGAGGTAATTTTCAAGTGCTTCCACAGACATCAAGACTATCAGCTATGAAATTTTGACTTCTTGGAATTATTTCTAGATCATATTCCACAAAAGTATGTAAGTAATCGAGCACTGCATTTTTGTAGGCTCTTAATCTAGGGTGTTTAGCATCATATTCTCCTTTTACTTGTTTAATAATTAATTTCGAATCTCCCTACACAATATTTATTTTGGCCCCAAAGTTCTTAAGCAACTGCAAACCTAACATCAGAGCTTCATATTCAGCAATATTATTGTTGCACTTAAAATTGAGTTTATAGGAATTCCCTTTACAATGATTATTAGGTGGATTAGATAAACATATTCCTGCTCCAGAGCCTTCTTTACTACAAGCCCCATCAAAGGTCATATTCCATATGAGTTCTAATGTAGGAGTTAATTGTTTGATTAGAGCTGTGTTTTCAGGTGTATCCAAGTAATTTCCAAATTGGGCTTCCACTTCAGTATCATTGAATAAAATGAATGAATCTAAATCACTGGGAATAGCATATAGAGGGTAATTATGAGGTATTTCTTAAATTCTTACCATATATTTCATGAGAGTTTCCTTATATAACCTTCTTTGCTGGCCAAACACTGGTATTATAGCAAAATTCATATCTAGTTGAAGAGTTCCTTGTAACGTTTCTCCCCAAGAACGTGATAAAAGAATGTCATATTTAGGAGGAATGTGTGCTACGACAATGTCCATATTAGGCTTTTGGCTGGGATTTGAGAAAAAGTTATACACAAGTCCTTGATGAGACCTAAACACTTCACTTTACATGAATCAAATGAGTATAGATCTTTCTAGGGCCTAGTGATGTCAAGACCTAACTTTTCCATTACAGATTTGGTCATTAAGTTGTGTGAATCCCCTGAATCTAGCATAACATTATGTAGGATTTATCATGTATGTTTAAGCTAACATAGAAAGGATGGATTTATCCTTATTGTAACTTACCATCTACTTCTGGAACAAACAACAATTTAGGTTGATCATCATTCAAATTGAGAGTGTCAGCAGTTTCCCCTATTTTTAGTACTTCTATTACCTGAGTTCTGTATGTTTGTTTTTTCATTATCTCTTTCAAAGGGGTGGGAATTTTGACTTTATCTAGTTCATTTTCAACATTAAATTATGATTGAACCTTAACAACATTAGGAATGTCATCTACATCAAGAGTCTCTTTAGATTTAAGTAGGGTTTGATGACTTGTGGTTGGAAGATCAGTTTGAGTTGTTTTAGAGATAAAATAAATTGTCCTTTTAGTAAAAACCTCTGAAGGTTTCTTACTAGGAGTTTCGACAGATTTCTTAGAAGAATTTTCTACTGTCTTCTTAGGATGTGAATTAGAGGAAATTTTGGGAGGTTGATCAGTATTATTTTTAGTAGTATTCTCAGAACTATTTCTGCTCCTAAGATTATATTTTTTGTGCACCTCCATAATGGTGTTTTCAAATCCTTGTTTATATTCATCAAATTCATTTGATTCAAGCTTTGTTTAAGCTAATGAAAATAGCTTCTGGTCTTCTTTTGTTAGAAAAATAGTATTATTATTTTGTAAAACAAACAAATTTATTTGGTTGTCTTCTTCTTCTTGAATTGTCTCTCCGTTCTCATCAACATAGTTATCTTGAAAAGGGGGTCTAATTTGTTGGTTAGGTCCCCTTTGTTTAATCTGTGGTTGATTCCTCCTATTATTTTGATTACGGTTTTGGGGAGGGTTTTGATTTTCCCTAGGGATGTTTGTATCAATCATCATTTGTTCCATTGCCCTCATTAGAGAATCTATCTTAACATCAGTGATAAAGGTTGATGCTTCTTCTTTTATGGTAACTCTCTTCTCAGCTCTCATCCTAGCTCTTTTGGCCAATAAATTGGCTTCTACACTAACTGTTATTGTCTAAATTTCCTCTAAAGTGTCAGGATTCCTCTCTCTTAACTGATAAGATATCTTTTTCAAAACCATATGGAAACTTAATCAGCACTAATCCTTCGGGTGGTTTTATGCGAGCAGGAATAGCATTATAAATAGAGTTGAATTTGGCAAAATAATGTTGCACACTCTCTCCATTATCTCTTTTTATATTTTCATATTTTGAGAGAATTTGGAGGGGGTTCTTTTTAACTTGCCATCTATATTGAAATTGACATTTTAGAAATGCTATATCATTGATGGAAGCAGTTGGTAAAGCTCTAAACCATTTCCTGACATCACTTCTAAGGTTTTGAATAAATAACCTCGTCATAACATCATCAACATCAATCTCATATCGATGAAAGAAATCATTCATTATGTCAACATGCTGTTGAGCAGTAATGTGTTGGATGTTATTGAATTGGGGTATTTTAGATTGATATTCTTGGGGCATAGTCCCTAGATTTTGAGGAAGAGCCAAGGGAGCATAACGTGCAGCCATGATTGAGGGTGGAGGGTTGACAGGTAATGGATTAATAGGTGGTGGAGGAGGTGGTAAATAATGAACTATATGTGAAGGAGAGGATGGATGAAGTGATGGATATGAAGGCCTTTGAGTGTTTATGAGAGGGTAAGTAGTAAAATTTTCAGAAGGGGTTGGAATCACAAATTTTTGTTGAATTTTTTGGGATATAATGGATGAAGAAAAAATATTTAATGTAGACAATTCTAGTGATTGTTGAAGATAGGCATATGTAACTGCTGAAGTAAATTTTAATACCAAATCCTTGAGGATCTTAAAATCCTGGACAATTTCTTGAACGGTTTTTAAAGAATACAAACTTTTAGGTGAATATGGATGCAGCATGGACTGGTCAAGGGCTATTGTATCTGCCCAATCTAGGGGTTTTCTTCTAAAGAGGCTTTGCTCAAAATTTAAGTCAAATTTGATATCTTGTAAGGTCCCAAGCTTAACAGGAAGGAATTATTCTCTTGGGAGAGGATTATTACTTCCCAAACTTTCTGATGAACTTATTTGTTTAACTGATTTCTTTGAAGCATCCTTAGTTCTTCTTCTAATGCTTTGAGGATCATCCACTATTTCAGGAGGTTTGGAATCATGGTGGGATCTTGTATAAGGTCTCTTAGAAGCCAGTTTTAAAAATCAAATGCACACTATAAAATGTAATTCACACCAATCTTTTGAATTTGAAATTGCATACTATATTTACGAAAATAAGAAATATAGCAATCTCTATGAAATATTAATACAATTACTATTTAATCAGATATTTAATTTGAAAGAAATTATAGTTGGTTTTAATTCGTTCCCTACTATGGTCACAACTATGTTAGCGTTCTGTAATTTGCTAGATATTGTGAGAACTAATCACATAGGCCAATGTCAAACCAACTTTGGAATCCATGACGCCTTCCTAGTTTTAGAGAGGGCTCTCTCTATAAGATTTATCTTTGTTTAAATAATTTTTAGGCTAGTTATGATAGTACTTGTGTTTTGGGTTTGTTTTGGGTTTTGGAAGATTGATTGTATTCAATTTATTAATATCTATTGGGCAATGGAGTCAAAATATAACTGGATGGTTGCATCAATATTTCACAAAGTAAACATAGGGCAAGTTAGGAATATTTACTAGTTCTCTTGGATTTATAAATGGATTTATGATAGAAATATGAATAGATTTAGCAGAACTAAATATAAATTAAGAATTCTTTAGTTTTCCTTTCAGTGGAAAACATAATGATCGTAAAGGCAGGTAGAATAAGGTACTCAAAAGTAAATCCTATTCATCACGCTTTCTACTTTACAATTAGAATTAAGATGTTTACAATGAAATAGGAAAATGAAACAATACTAACCAAAGAAAAACATCACCAATTTTTAAGCCTTAAGAATCCTCTGAATGGTCTAAATATTATTGATGCTCCAATGCTTTGGAAAAGCTTACAATACTCTAAAAGACAGTAATGATTTTGATCTCAATCAATCAACCTTTGATACTTCCAAAACTGAAGTATTTATACAAAAAAATTACAATAATATAGTCTCTAACGGACTTGAAATTAAAACTTTAACTTATTACAAAATTATAGTCTCGGTCGAATGCGTTGTGCAAAGCAGGTGTTGATGTAGTGGGACAGTTAGGACGTGGACCGCATTTTACTGTTGTGCTAGCAGAATGAGCGTTGCGGTGGCTGCACTGGATGTTGTGATGGTAGATGAACTGTTGTATGAAAGTCGTTTCTCTGTTTTGCAGATACAAATGGATCAATTTTATGCAAACGCCTTTCCCAACTTGACCTTTCTGTCTAATTTGCTACCCGAATCCTTTTCTGTGTAAAAAATATTTTTGTTCACAAAACAACGTGAAAAAACTAATATACCTTACCTAAAATCCTTTAACTTTCAATTCTGAGTTTTATTGCATCCATAGCACTATCACACATCACATATTTTATATTTTATGATATCAAAAAATGAATTTGTAATGTGATGTGAAGAGGGAGGTGACATGGCGGGAGTATTATGGTGGGGCCATACTACATCGCAAAATCGCAATCAGGAGTGGATAGGGTTTGGAATATAGTTTAAACTTTAACATTTGCAAAATTTGATGGATCAAAAATGTAAGTTATGTACGATGCGATATCTCACAACATCAATTACAAGTTTTAATGGTTTGGAAAAATGGCATAAGTTTTTATTTGTAAAGTGCGATGAGCACAAAGTTAAAATCTATGTGATGTGATATCGCATATTGGCGATCACAAGATTTAACATTTATCGAAAATGGAATATGATATAATTTTTGATCTGCGGGCACTTAGGCATCAAGGAGTGTGAAATGGCGAAATAAGGGAAAAGCAATGTAAAGGTAACAAAACTTTGCAATGGCGATATGCGATGAGGCACAAGGGGTCCCACCAATGTTTTGAGTGGCTCTTGTTATACATATAATATTTGATATATATAACGATAAGGTAAATGGTTTACATACCACGGTTTTCAATGGGTGGCGAAGCTTATAATATATCTAAAAATTTCAAATTTTTAGATAAGTGGTTTTTGGTCTATGGGAAAACTGGAATGTGGGGTTTTTAATGAAATGCGTGGAAATATGAAAGGGGAATGATATGAAAAGGGAAATGAATGAAATGAGAGTAGGGGGAAAATATTCTATGGTTTAAAACATTAAGATAAAATTAATAATCAGAATTTAAACCATACAAATAACTTTACCATAGGTGTATTTAGACTAGCAGCCAATCAAAACATTTTAAAAAAATGAAGCTTTTATTTTTCTTTCTTGCTTCCCTAACGTTTTCTTTGCCTTATTTATTTAGAACATCTACCACCTGAAATTTTATTTCATTTTCCTCCTTTATTCAAAGCATCTACAACCTAACATTTTATTGACATGGATGCCTACAAAAATAATAATCTTCCTAACATTTTTAACTTTTTGATTATTTTGCATCCACATCCTACCTTATCATTTTGAACTTATTCAACTACTTATGCTAACTTATCAAAACAAATGATGTTACGACACCTTCCTTGGTTCATATTAAACTATTGAGCCAATTTTATTTTCTATGTAACTTATCAATCTCTCAAGGTTAAACAGTTTGACAGATTATTTTTCATTACCTAGTGACAAGAAATTTAAACCTAATTCAATAATTATTAAACTGTATGATTGAATTTTATTGAAATTTTGTGGCATTTTCAACAAGATGCACACAATTTATTTTTATAAGTAAACTAAACTAAGAGTAGTGGCATTTGGATGTGCAACATTTTCAGAATTTATTGTTTTTCTTCTTTTTGATGGGGTTCACATCTTATATTTTTTATTTATAACATATACCCTCTTTTGATTTTTTATGCTATATCCTTTTTATTTTTATTTTGAAAATTATTTCCAGATTGGAAATAATTTTACAAATTAAATTTGACTGAAAGAATAAACTCACTAACCTTGAGATCCTATGAAGTATAGGACCATAACAGACAAAAATATCACATTTGAACTTTTCAGGCTTCAAGGGCATGGTGTCTTGAAAAAGATTGCATAAGGAAACTAACAGTGTGTCAGTGACCAATAAAGGTGTTATTCAAAGATTGCTAATTTTTCCAAACACAACAAAAGGATTAAGTTACAGGGTTATAGAAAGGTCAGGAATCCTATAATATATCATTAAGATACTTGTAGAAGTCTTCAGCCATTAAAATCCACAGCTAGAACATGCACATGCATTGGCATTAGGGGAATTTTGAGGTCTAAAATGGCCCTCCTAAGCAAAATGTACAGCCAAAATAGACTTTATAAGAACCAATAGGATTCAAGATGATGAATTCAACCATGGGGTATGGTTAACCATCTTTTAAATAAAAGGGTAAAATATTAAAAAATAATAAAATAATAAAGCTACTTTTTCAACTCGTATTTTCAACTTATTTCCCAAAGTTTTTACTCAAATTCCGAGCGGGAGTACTCGTTCGATGAAAAATTTAATTCATCATCCAAGGAGTACCCATGTTGCATACTTTTGATGGACCCTGCTACACAAAAAATTAGAATTACATGAAAAACGTGATTACAATCACAATTTTCATGTATTTCTCATTTTTAGTGTAGAAGGGTCCATCGAAAGTATGCAAAATGGGCACTCCTTGGATGAGGAATTAAATTTTTCACCCAACAAGTACTCCTGCTTGAAATTTTAGTAAAAAATTTCGGAGATAATTAGAAAATACGAGTTGAAATTGAATTTTTTTCGTTTTTCCCTATAAAATTTGATGATGTAAACAAATCTTATTTTATTATTTTATAATTTCCTTAGGAGGCCCATTTTAGACCTCAAAATTCCCCTAAATAAATGTTTGGAGGTTTCTCCACCTTTAAAGTTTGGATTGGTTGCATTTTGAAGAGACGTGCTTAACCTTCGATACTTCATGATGTATATATATGTGACCAACAACATTCTTGGAGAAAAGTTTCATATTTAGTAGGCCAACCTCTATCTGGGGAACTTACATTGAACCTTTCACCTTGGAAGGATATGTTTCCAAGCTAGAAGAACCATAGGAGTGAAATACTTCGACCTTTCTTGATCTCCAACGCTGTTTACTGGAGTTGATTTGGAAAGGATGGCCCCTTTGAGATATTTTCACTCATGATTTTGAGAAGCACATCACTACTGGAGACCATAATGTCCACTTTGAGAGGGGTTTCTCGAACCATGTGGATTATTTGCAGAAGAGTTCTAGCCTCATACATGGTTTATGGAACTAAGTTGGAGGGGTTTGGTTCATAATGTAATGTTCTGTGCACCTTGGAAGCTCGTAGGTCCACTTTGGAGGAGACCTAGGAGGACTGACTTGCAAATTATGAGGAATCCACACCACGGAGAAGCCTTTGGAGGCTAGATGTTGTACCTTGAGGACACCTTTCTCCTTTATTTGGTGGAGTATTCTTTCTATTTGGGGCTTCTTTCACTTGCTTACGATACATGTGGATTGAACAACCCATCGTTTATGTATTTTGGATTGGTTAATGGTATAGAAGTTTGTTTTACTTTTCCATAGGATAGATTAGTGGATTTCCCTTGAAATATTAGTTGAGCATTTATTTATAAATAGAGATGAATTTCCTCATTCATACTCATTGTTGGATTGCGGGAAAAATCCAAGCTTTTGATATTTTAAATAATTTTATATTTAGGAAAAAATAATTAGACCTGATTCTTTTAACTGCACATAGTGAGTTGGGTCAACCTAATAACCACCTTTTTTGGGTCAAGATGTAAGGTGGTGTGTTACAATATTTTGGCTATTATTAATTTTTTCACAGTGTGTCCAAGCTCTAGTTTGTTTGGACAAGGGAACATAAGGTGGAAGAAGTCATACTTGAGGTTACAAACCCTAACCAACATAGCAAGGCACTTGCTCATTAAGAATAATTTGGTCTGTGAATATTCTAGGGTTTGTTTGAGGACAAAAAAGGTAAAATTTAGGCTCATTCCAAGTACAGTGAGAAAAAAAAAGGACCAAAGTTAGTATGAGATTGTTTTGAAGGCAACAACCTTAAAATCAGCCTTCCCAGGGTTGCAGATATCCACATTAGAGAAACAACATCCTAAAACAAGCACCTTCTCCATTCTGATAGTCATTTGACTATATATTGTGTAGATATTTGATCAGGCTATCTGTTGTTATATCATTAACCGCCGCCCTAGGAAATTTAAAAAGGGGGATCACCCAAAGCATAAAAGGGAGAAATAATTAAAGGAGCGAATGGGTTGATGTGAATGATATTACATATAAAAAGGGGACAAGGTATAATATATATTATTTGCCTTGCAGTAAACTTTACACAAAACAAAGGAAGATAATGGTGCAAGACAGTTGGACAGAGCGGGACCTGCCCATGCTCCGAGCAGTCAAAATATTAAAGGCACGTGAAGAGTTTCCGAGGGAATCAAGGATGGCAGGGGGAAGGATAAATGGTGGTGACATGGCATATGGTGGGACCCGAGGTAGATAGTCCATGGGGTGATGGTCGCTGGCTTAGAGTCGCTCCAAGACCTGGCCAGACTTTCTAGTGGGACCGACCATGGAGGACACCTGATGCTATGAATGCAACGGTAAGGTAAGTCCTAGGACACCTAGTACATGACCAGTACCGGCATTCAACCCGGCACGTGGTATACACCTAACCAAACTCTGATCACCAATAACCAAATGCCACGCATCCTAGTGTGAGCGTCCATATGACGTCAGCCCTACAAGTGTCGTCCTAGCCTCGTTTTTTCGGGTAGTCTAAATCCATTTAACCCTGCTCTATGTTCACTGTGGTGAAATACTTTATTTTATGAGATAAGTGTATTTCCAAAGCGTGAGCACCTAGTACCAGGTCTACCAAGTTTCCTTCAACTTCCCTGCGTCGTTTTCTTCTGAACAGTTTCCTTAATGCGCAGGTATTTCGTCCCTCTTTCACTGTCTAGTTTCCTTTCACTTTTCATTTTCAAAATGGTCATGGGTAAAATCAAGGTTAAGAAGTCTGAACCTAAAACCCCTCAAGTTCACAAGTCTAGGGCTGCTCCTGGACCTGAGCCATTCAAAGACATGCAAGCCCACATTCGAGACCCACAATACCCTTTCTTCATCAGTAGCATCAAACCAGACCTATTTAGGAAGCATATAGAAAACATGTATAGTTTCAAAGTTGTTTTGTTGGGTTTATACCACCAAATTACTCTGCCCGTATACCCAGTTGTGGAATTGATATGCTGGCTCAGGGAAGCGTATGATGAGCGCCGAGATATGTTCCTATCAACTTAAGGGAACAAGATATTCAGTATATCTCTCGAGATCATCGGGAAAGCCCTCTGTTATCCTCCCAATTATAACTATATTAGTTTCACTGAAATGGCTTTATCCTGTCATTTTTCCAAGCGACCCTGGAGGCAGCAGAGAAATTTCATCGCTGCTATTTCTGACTCTCACCTTACATATTTCTCGTCTTCAGACTCGGTGCCTCTGAATACATTCAAGAAAGACCTTCAGCCAACACTTTCTCTCATTAAGGGGTTGCTAGGTATAGAAGGAGTGGAGCGAGTCACGAAGGAATGTGTAGCCCTTTTATGGTTAATGTCACAATCAACTGTTGTTTTGGATATCCCTGGTTTCTTGGCCTTCGCCATCCAAAACTAGTTTCAAGACATCCCGACCACTGGCCATTTTCGTTTCTGCTCCATGGTGTTCTACCTCTTCCTCTTCCAACAAGCTGATAAATTCAAGGGTTTGGGTCTAGAAAATTTTTCTATGATAACTTCATAACCAAAAACTGTCTTTGACTGGAACCCTGTGGTACCTCAGTTGGCTAATTGGGTGGGTTATTCAAATTTATTAAGCGAATTCATGGCAATAGCCTATAAAATTATTCACGACAACCCTCCGCCCATGATTTTTCCTAAATAGAGGAACTGGCTACAATACACTGAGGAAGAAAGCATAGGAGATTGGTACCTATTTGATGACTACACTGAGATCAGGGTTTACGGTGCAGAAGTTTCCCCTTATAGATTGCCAGTTTTTCCCGCCATGTGGATTTACGGCTTGGAGTACCTCTAGCAGACCTTGAAGGCTGACCAACTCCACTTCCTCCCTGCGAAAAAGGGGTTCATTCTTAAACTTCCTACAACCATCGGCCCCTTCATTGTTAACTCAAGACATGCCCTCCGCATAGTGGAAAACCTACTCAAGGGTATGGATTTAAGGCAAGGGAAAGCTTAGCCTTATGATCTGAAAGGCATCATCTCAAACAAGAGGAAGAAAATTAAATCAACTGCATATGCTCACGAAACTAGACCCTTCATCGAGTGGAGAGCTAATCTTGATACTTGGAATTTGCTTTCATAGATGGAGACTGATTCATCTATGACAGGGGAAAAACGAGACACTACTTCAACACAAGAAGCAGGTAAGAAACAGGGTGAAGAAGCTGGAGTCACAGGAGAAGACTCTCCGCCCTCTAAAAGGCAAAGGAAAAATGATGAAGAAGGTGTCGGGGGAGATCCGTCGCTAGAAAAAGTAGCACTGTATGGAGAGTTGGACAAGGGAAAATCAGGTTTCATGGTAAAACATGATGGTCCATCATTGTCTGATTTCTCAGAAGTTTCACAAGCCATCTTTGTAAATAGGTCCAAGGCGGGGAATGAAATGAAGGGGAAGAACAGAACTATCAGGGAGAAGCACTGGTCGGAATTGGAGGGATATGTAGACAAATATCATACTCGGTTTTCTGCCAATATTGATATGGATAAGGAACAATTTTTGATGGCCATGACTGAAGCAGTACTCGATCCAGAGGCTGGGACCACCAGCTACAGAGCTCTGGAGGTGGCAGTAAACATGTCACAAGTTCCCTCGATTGATAAATGCAATCTATTCCAGGGTTTTGGTGATATGCTAATGGATGAGGTTGTGAAGCTCTCCCTCACTCTAAGGAAGCTACAAACCAAGTACAACCAAGTGGTCGAGAACCTTAGAGTGGAGAAGACTAATGCCCGGGCACTCTCAAATGACCTGCGGAGTCTTCAAGCGGTTGTGAAGGGAAAATGGAATGATAAAGCAGAATCTCAGGGTCATGTCATCTCGGAGTTGCAGAAACAAGTTGCAGCCCTGAAGCATAAACTAAATATGCTTGGTTTTCAGCACATAAAAACTGCTTAATTAGCCTATATAGAAAAGGATAAGGCTGACCTAGCAGACTCCCTAGCCAAGGAGAAAGAAGAGAGGGCTAAAATTTCTAGCGAGATGACTGCCCTCCAGCAGAAGATGGACGAATTGCAGAAAAGCTGGGACACACACATATGCTCCACACCACCTCCTGAAGGATCTAACTCACTCTCGGAATAGCTAACTATAGTGCTGGCCGAACTTTAGGTAGCAGAGAAGCAGGTTCAAATGGCACAACAGAAGATCCACGAGCTCGAGGTCCGTCTTAAGGAAAATACCAAACTGGTAGTATATTTGCAAAAGGGGATAGAGGAGGAAAAACAGGAGAGGTTGCGACAAGAAAAGATGATGAAAGACCTGACGAGCCAGATGAATGAAAAAATCACCCTCTTGGAGGTCCGATGCTTAATCTGGACAGACATCATGATGGAGGTAAAGAAGCATTGGGCTTTCCTGACCCTAATTGAAGAAAAGAAGGTCGCGGTACGTCAATTCAGACGAATTCTTCATGAAGGACATATAGACGCTTCAACTAAGGTTAAAAGTGCTAGGAGATATATTTCCCTCCTAAATGATTTGAGCTCAAAATAATTGGCCAAACGAGGAATCAAGGACAGGTTCAAGGAGGTGGCAGAATGCCAGAGGGTGATGGAAAAGGAAGCTGCGCGTGACCTTGCACTAGGAAGTTTGGAAAGGATGGTGACAAGCTTGGGACATTTTGAAAGAGAATGGACCAAACTAACACTCACCGGCCTCCCATCATGCTGGGAGCCTAAAAATGTTGTTCTTCAACCGTTACCAGTATACAAGTGTAGGCTGACAAAGGTGATGAATCATATTGATACACTATTTAAGAAGACCGCTCAGCTTAAGGCCGAAACCATAATTTTAGCACTCGGTAAAGAATTATCTCTCCTCCATCAAGTTAAACAATAGTTGCCCACTCAGGCGAGTTATGCCGAACTGACAGAAGTGCATATTCTAGTCAATACTTTTATTGCAATACCTGGCCCTGCAGCTGACACCTGGCAGAGGTGTAGCAATCATGCAAGTTCACTAGCCACCGCATCTGCTTCTCTATCCACTCTGTCTGCCAGTAAGAAAGCTAGCTCTTCTACAGCCACAGTACTGCCTTCTCCCACTGCAGCCTCGACTCTGTCCCACCACCAACAATGTTAACTCATGATTGGGCCTACGTGGTCTCTTACTTTATTTTCTTTTCACTTTCAATTTCGAGTGAAACGCATATTTCACTCCTACACTTTTTACTTTCAGTTAGTAGGTTGTTGTAGTTTCATTAGAAATGGCTTTAAGCCCAAGTTGTAAGGTGATGGGAGGCGTTCTACCCCATCATCAATTTTTATTTTTTAATTAAGACTTGAAACTACATACAGTCATGCAAAAAATATATTTTCCCAAAATATCTTTCCACGTATAGAACATGAAAATGCTATAAAAGCAGAGAGGAAAGACAGATACAGGGTTCCAGATTTTCTAAAAGACTCAATAGCTCAAGAACTTTGTATGTGTATTTTTGTATGAATTTGATATTCGATGTTGAAGGTCCTGTTGGGATTCAGTAATAAAGGATTTTTCCGAAATTAGGGATTCCACTTGAGATGATTTGCAGTTTGTAACCCTTCTCCATGTTTTTAATATAAATATTCATTTTGTATCTCTCCACACTTCTGGTGTTTAAATGCTCTGGAATGCCAGTGATCCCATGTTTAAATGTGAATTTATCATAGAAGATACTCATATTTACTCATCTATAGCACTTTAAATATTGCTCAGGCATGACACTATATTCATTTCCACATCTCTTCCATCGTTCTACTCGTAATAACTATTTGGATTCTTATCCTAGAATAATCCCAATTGCAGTTAATATCTTATCTCATTTTATGTCATAGTTTTCACTTACTTATAACTTTACCACTGTACGTTCATTTCACGGCTGGCCCCCTTTACAACGTTATGTTTTAAAGCTATCAGATGCATTTACTTATTGAATTTCATATTCAGTCTCTACAGTTTTCTTCCTTGTTGTGATTACATTTAGAGTCTCGGTCCCATCTTTATTAAAACAATTCATTAGTTGATAGTAGCATGAGAGCCTTATATTGTCAACTGAAATCGGTTGAGTCATATGCTCCTTGGACTTAAGATGTCCTAGGCACTGGTATTTTACAACTCAAGGCTGTCTCTAGGAGTGACAACATCTTTCTGGCACCATTGTCGGGGATCGAATTTAAAGAACTAAATCCCTAGGCCTTGACAAATATTCATCCACCCTTCAGAATAGGTGAGCAGGAAGGGTTGGTAGTTGTAGATCTCTCACCTTGGTGACTCCACTATCATTTAAAGGATAAATCTATTTGCAGTCCTAGCTTGCCGAAAGCCACACTTGAGGTCAGATACATCCCAATTAAAAACACCTTTAGTGTCTGATCCAGAAAATATTTTTCACAAGATTATATGGAGAGCAAGACAATCAGCTTATATAGATATTCCCGGATTCTCCCTCGAAGACTCTCCATCCTCCTTTCAATTAGCTCAAGATCAAGGTCCTGATTCTACTGCAAGAACCTTTCACTATACTTTAGCTAACCCCTCCCTGGAAAATATTGAAGTCAAAGATGAGGCTGACTCTGCAGACACCACGAGCTTCTTTCTGCATCCCACTCCTGAAGCTGAAGAAGTTAAAAAATTCATATAGGTTTCCACTTCTCAGATTCTAGCATTTCAATCAACCCCTCAAGTTGTCGTTCAGTACATCCCTATTGTTATACACACTAACCTCCCACCACCTCTTGTCATTCATCAGAACCCTCCTCTACCTCCACCACCTGTCATGGTTTTTCCCGGTTTCTTGCTGAACAAATATGCCCCTTTGGCACTACCACAGATCTTGAATGACATGCCGTAGGATTACTTAAATATCCTACCTCGTTTCAATGGAGAATATGATAATGGACCTAAGAAGCACCTGGAAGTTTTTTGCACCTTCACAGAAAATTTCAGCGTTGAATATATGTATGTGGCATTGAGATTGTTTGTCCAGTATCTAGATGGAGAGGCCAGAAAATGGTTCAAGACCTTGGGGGACCACTCCATTAATAACTGGGAGGAAATGGAAAATGCCTTCACCGGGAAGTGGGGAGAAAAGAAGGATCATGGATACTATCTTACGATATTCAATGATTTAAAGAAGAGACATAACGAAGACGTGTCTGAGTTTATTAAGAGATTTAATAAAAATATATACCAGCTTGCCTATAGAAATGAAGCCACACCAGATTGCTGCTAAGGTTGTCTTTATAGCAGCATTTGAGTCAGAATTTGGATTCACCCTAAGGGAAAGAAAGTCTGCTACTTTGGACTAGGATCAGACCGATGCACTATAGGTCGAGGCTAACTTCGCTTCTACAAGCAAATCCAAAGGGAGGTTGGAAAATGATGCTAGGCACAGGGGGAAAGAAGAAGCATATACCTCTAATCAAGATAGAGAGGAAGCTGACTAAAAAATCGAGGAGATGAATAAAATGATCAAGAACCTTTCAAGCAAGTTGGTGAAGCTTGATCTTGAAGAAAATAATTCCTCCTCCAAGCCACCTCAAGTTGCTCCGAACAAGGGTTATAACCCCAAATACAAAAGTCTTCCTTTGAAAATATTACAAAGAGATCGGAAGGAGCAACAAGATCACATACAACCCCCATTGTACCTGGAAGGGCAAATGGACGGTACTGCAGAAGATACCCCCAATGGGCAAGACGACCAAATCTTGCTTACTCAGAAGGTGAAGAAGTTGAGCTTTCCTTGCAAGAAGATGAAGGAGTCGAACTCCCCTTGCAAGAAGATGAAGAAAAAAAAAGCGCTGCTGAAGACCCGAAGATTTATGATTACTGCAAGCAATTCGTGGACTTCATGCAGGCACAATTCAATCAAAAATACGATCTCAGGTCCTCTAGGAAGAGGACACGCACATAGGAACAAGAATAAGAGATGCCTCAGAAGGAGATAGTTGTTCAGAAAGTCGGAGATAAAGGTAAGAGACCTATAACTAAACCTTTACATTCTAATGACTCCATTCCTTCCTCTTCTAATTTGTACTCTAATACAAATACAAATGTTAAACCTGTTTCGAGGGAAGAAAAACCTCCAGCAAAGAAAAATGAACCAAAGGAAAATACCATAGAGAAGTCTCCCTCTTCTTTTAGTCTTCAAAAAGAATTGGAGAAAGTTAAATTCCTAGTTCCCCTAACTAAACTCCTGAAACAGCTAGTCTACCAGTCTCAGGAGTCTTCTTTCATGCTTCCTCAAGGATCAGCCCCAATCCTAGATAGTTTAAACCTCCAGGAATAAATTCCTATGGTAATGTTCGGTCCTCATGTTTAGGAGTTAGATGCTTCAACTCCTCCTTTCTATGTCTCTTTATTAATTCATGATTTTTTGTTACACAACTGTATGCTGGATTCCAAGGCGTCCCATAACCTGATACCCCTGTTTGTGATGGAGCAATTGGGGCTGGAGATCACTTGCCCATATAAATATCTCTACTCTTTTGATTCTAAAAGAGTCAAATGTTTAGGGATGATCAAGGATTTGGTGGTAAATCTAGCCCAAATCCTGGCTAAGAGTGTGGTAATGGAAATAGTAGTGGCCGACATCCCAGCTCGGTTTGGGATGTTGTTATCAAGATCATGGGGTACTAAAATCGGAGGATCTATAAAGTTGGACCTAACCTATGTGACCATCCCTGTGTTTGGAGGCCAAGAAAAGAGATTATACTGGGAAACAAGGTTTGTGAAGATGGTCACTAAAGCCGATAATTCAGTAAATTCGCTAGTGTACAACAAAGAGGGTGATTTTTCTTGTCTAATGCTTGAAGAAGACCAATATTACTTGCAGGATCCATCTTTCTGTCAAGTAAATACCGAGCAGTCTTCATGTAACGAAGAAGGTGGGGTTTGGACCTTGCACTTTGACGGAGCCAACTCAAAGGAAGGAAATGGAGCTGGGGTTCTCCTGATCTCCCCTACTAGGCAGCTGGTCCCATTATCTTTCAAATTGGAGTATGAAGCCACGAACAATGTGGCTGAATACGAATCCTTCCTTCTAGGTCTAACAACAACAAAGAATATGAATATTCAGAGCTTCAAGGTTTTGGGAGATTCAGAACTGGTGGTGAGACAAGTAATAAATCAATGTCAAGCTAAGCACTCATGACTGAGGGCTTACAGAAATGAGGTATTGGACTTTGTAGATAATTTCTTCTCATCATTTAATATTAAATTCAATCCAAGAGAAAAAAACAGAATGGCAGACTCTCTTGTAGTAGCTGCAAGCACTTTTCGACCGCCTCAAAATCTCCTCCTGAGGTATGAGATAGAGGTCCATTACTATCCTTCCATCCCTGAAAATGTCAAACACTGGAAGATGTTTGAAGATGAAGAGAAAGTGAAGATATTCATGGAGACTGTTGGGGAATTTTCCAATTTGGTCATAGATGTTGGCGAGGAGGAGACTAAGGACCTTCCTCAGAATAAATGGCAGGATACCATGGCTGGGCACAAGGTGTTGCATCTCAAAGGGAATGTAATACCTAGAGGACTGGTCCCTCTGGAGAGACTATTTGATAAGAATGATGTCCTAATCCGTCCAAGTAAGGTTGTTGAAGAAAATCAAGTAGATGACCTGAACCTCGGCACGGAGGTCAATCCCAAGATCGTGAAATTGTCTAGTAAGGTACCCGAAGAATACAAAGAGCAATATTGGAAGCTATTTATGACATATAAGGATGTCTTTGCATGGTCCTATCAAGATTTGAAGACCTTTGATATTAACATTATCCAGCACAAGATTATATTAAAATGAGATGCCAAGCCACACAAACAGAAATTAAGACAGATTAATCCTTTACTCCTTCCTTCCATAGAAAAGGAAATCAAGAAGCTGTTGAAGGATAAGATTATTGTGCCATTAAGATATTCTAAATGGGTGGCCAACTTGGTCCCAGTCCAAAAGAAGAATGGAGAGATAAGACTGTGTGTTGACTTTTGGAATTTGAACAGGGCATCTCTAAAAGACAATTATCCACTGCCAAAGATGGACCATATATTGCAGAAGGTGGTAGGATCTTCATGAATGTCTATGATGGATGAATTTTTTGGGTATAATCAAGTGGCAGTGCTTCCGGAGGACCAAAATAAAACCGCATTCACTACTCCTTGGGGAACATTTATGTATGCTCGAATGTCGTTCGGATTGATCAATGCGGGGGCTACTTTTCAAAGGGCCATGGACATCGCTTTTGTGGGGGAACAAGACAAATTTTTTGTGGTGTACCTGGACGATATTGTAGTCTTCTCAAAGTATGATGCTGAACATATGGAGCATTTGTGCAGAACCCTTGACAAGTGCCGAAGGTATGGATTTTCTTTAAACCCACAAAAATCTCTATTTTCTTTAGAAGAGGGTAAACTGTTGGGGCACATTGTAACAAAGGAAGGGGTAAAAATTGACCCAAAAAGGGTAGAAGTCATAAATGGTATATCCTTTCCCAGAAATAAGAAAGAGGTCCAAGTTTTTCTGGGACATATCAACTTCTTGAGAAGATTCATACCGAACTATGCAGAGATAGTCCGGCACATAACTGAGATGCTGAAGAAGGATAATGAAGTAAAATAGACTACTGAGTCATGGGAATATTTTAACAGAATAAAAAATGCTTTCGCAGAAGCCCCAGTATTGGCTGGACCTAATTATGCAAAACCTTTCATGATATTTTCGTTTGCATCCCCCCACACCATCGCAGCTATATTATTGCAGAAAAATGAGGAAGGTCATGAGCAACCTATTACCTTCTTTAGCCAAGTGCTTCGCGACGCTAAGCTAAAATATAATATCCTCGAGAAACAAACTTATGCCTTGGTCAAACCCCTGAAGGCTTTTCGGATGTATGTGTTGCAGTCAGCTATAATTGCATTTGTACCCACAACAACTGTAAAAGACATTTTGATTCAGGGGGATAGTGAAGGAAAGACAGGCAAATGGATAGCCAAAATATAGGAGTATGAGGTAGATATACATCCCACCAAGATGATAAATGGACAAGGATTAGCCAAGATCCTTTCCGAATCAAACTGTGAGGCTTTGGGAATAAATTTGTCTATGGTGGCCAATGAAGAGCCTGAAAGAGCAGACGAGTAGCGTGGAATAGAAACTGCTACACAAAAGACCCATATGAAATACCTTCTCAATCCATTGTACAAAGAAATTGTAGATTACCTCTTGACTCTTAGATGTCCCCCAAGCTATGAAAAGACAAAGTACCAGACGTTGAGGTTAAAATCTCAGAATTTCATCGTAGCAAATGGTTGTTTGTACTAGAGAGACCCATCGGGCATATTATTTTTATGTCTCACTGAAAATGAAATAGAAGAAGTGATGGCAGAATTCTACGAGGGCATCTGTGGTGGCCACTATAGCTGGAGGGCCACGACACACAAGATTCTAAAAGCAGGCTTTTTCTGGCCCAGACTTTTCAGAGATGTTATGCTCGGGTAAGGGCCTATGAAAAATGTCGGAAATTTGGTGAAAGGCAGAAGTTTGCACCTTTTCCTATGATCCCGGTACACATAGAAGAACCTTTCCAACAGTGGGGAATCGATTTCATCGGTGAAATTCACCGTACCTCAAGCGGGCAACACAAGTGGATACTAATAGACACCGATTACTTCACTAAATGGGTAGAGGCCATGCCAGCAAGAAATGCTACAGACACAGTGGTGATCAAGTTTCTGGAAGATAATATTATCTCAAGGTTTGTCCGCCCTGCTAAGATTGTCACAGATAATGCTCAGGCTTTCAAATCTGCCAAATTTATCAATTTTTGCCAACAATATAACATTGTGTAAGGACACTCTAATGCATACTATCCACAGGGAAATGGATTGGAAGAATCCTCAAACAAAACACTGGTAAGAGCATTTAAAAAAGCCATTAATGAGAACCAGAAGAACTGGATTTCTCATCTCAAGTTCGCGCTATGGGCAAATAGAATCACTAGTAAGAGGTCAACAAGAAAATCCCCATATGAATTGGTCTACGGTAGAGCAGCGGTTTTCCTGATACAATTGGCTTTACCTGTGGCTAGGTTCATGCAGGATTTTCAAGAGGAACCAAATGATCTTACCAGAAGAATGAATCAGTTAGTAGAGCTGGAAGAGAATTGAAGTTGATTAAATCAAAGGTTGACTAAGTACCAAGATAAAATGAAATACCTGTTCGATCAGCATGCTAAAGATAAAGAGATGCAGGTCGGATATTTAGTGATAAGATGGGATATAAGAAGGGCTGAGAAAGGAAAGCATGGAAAGTTTGATCCTCTATGGTTCAGACCTTTCAAAATTGCTGAAGAAGGAGGAAACAACACTTTCAGATTGGAAAATTTGCAGGGTGATCTGCTCGAAGCCCCTGTGAATGGGAAATTCTTAAAACCCTTTTTCTAGTATTGATTCAGGCCGAAAGGTCTGCTGTATGATATTGTATATTATTCAGTTGCTTTTATTATGATGTTTGTCGTTTTGAGTCATCATGAAGGAAGAGAGAAGGCATCAAGGAGACCGTGTTGGAAAGAAGAAGGCTAACATATAGTCTGCGGAGATCTCGACATGTTTGAGGACAAGCATGTCATCCCCAAATGGAGCCAATGTTGTTATATCATTCACCACTACCCTAGGAAATTAAAATAGGGGGATCACCCAAAGCATAAAAGGGAGAAATACTTAAAGGAGTGAATTGGTTGATGTGAATGATATTCCATATAAAAAGGGGACAAGGTATAATATATATTATTTTCCTTGCAATAAACATAACACAAAACAAAGGAACATAAAGGTGCAAGACAACTGGACAGAGCAGGACCCGCCCATGCTCCGAGCAGTCAAAAGAAGAAAGGCGCGTGAAGAGTTTCGAGGGGGATCAAGGATGGCAGGGGGAAGGCAAAATCTCACCCCCCCGGAATGGTGGTGACATAGCATACGGTGGGACCCGAGGCAGGTAGTCTGTGGGGTGATGGCCGCGGGCTTAGAGCCGCTCCAAGACCCGGCCAGAATTTCTAGTGGTCTCGATCATGGAGGACACCTGGTGCTATGAATGCAATGGTAAGGTAAATCCTAGGACACCCGGTACATGACCAGTACCGACATTTAACCCGACACGTGGTATACACCTAACAAAACTCTAATCACCAATAACCAAATGCCACGCGTCCTAGTGTCGGCGTCCTTATGATGTTAGCCCTACAAGTGTCGTCTTAGCCTCGTTTTTCGGGTAATCTAAAGCCGTTTAACCCTGCTCTATGTTCACTATGGTAAAATAATTTCATTTACGGGATAAGTGTATTGCCAAAGCGCGAGCGCTGTTGAGCTCAAAAGATGTTCTTTCTTCCACCACATTCCACTCCATTTCCTTTGTCCATTATTAATCACAGGCTCAAATGATCAGTAGAATTAGTTAAAATTTCTTTAAGAATTAATATCATGACTAACTTGCTATGTTTTTATGATTTTGTCATTGTAGTACTTTTTTTGAACTAGATCTAGCTACAGAATGCAGACATTCTGTAGCTAGTTGCCGATTCTGCAACTGTCTTCATTTCTACGCAGGTTCCAGGTGTCATCTCAGAGGAAACCACATATGGTCATATTCCACATCATTCCCTCATCATTTGTTGCTCTCCACGAAGTTTGAACGAAATTCTGTAGGCGGTTATGTACGTGGGAACTCAAACTAGGAAAGAGACTCCTAATAGGACAAGGACAATCCAGATGTCCTTAATTGTATTACGTGACCACCATCAGAGTCCTAGTTTGGTTTTTATTTGGAAAGAAAATTATCCATAGGTTATATCAAGACAGTTATGTAAATTTGTTACAAATATGGCTCGAGAAACCGAGGGACTAGGTTAGTTTTTGTGGTTGATTGCTAGATTGCAGAAGTCTGAAAACACTCTGTTTTGAAGTAATTTCTCTTTTAATGAAAGAAGTACCATTTCCTTGAAAGCGTTGAGTCAATATTGAAGTAGATTTCATGCTACTCCAGTGGTAGAGGGCCCTTGCTACCTGAGCAGCCTTGTTTATACGGTTTAGATAAGTATTTTAGTCTCGTTTTCATTTCTAGCTTAGGCAAGTTTTTGAAGTTTATGTTCATACTTGTTTACATTAATTATCACAGCTAGACTTACTCTTATAAACTCTTCCAAAATATCATCACGATGAATAAGGCATATCTGTGGTATTGTAGGTTTTAGTTGCATTTCCTTTCGAATTTTATGATTTATGCTTGTTTACACTAAGTGTCACAGCCGGTCTTACTCCTACAAACTCTTCCAAAACATCATTAACAATGAATAAGAAACAGCTGTGGTGTCTTAGATTCTAGTTGTATTTTCTTTCAATTTTATGTTTATGTTCAATTTCACTAAATAATACAGCCATACTTATTTTACAAACTCTTCCAAAATATCATTCCTATTGAACGAGAAGGGCTGTAGAATTCCATAGACTAGTTGCATGTTAATTTAGTTAGAGCACTCCGGAGGTTGATTGCATTTAGTTCAGCTCTGTCACTACATTTCCAGTTTGATAATGGCATTTTAGTTTAACTCTGTTCACTGTACTTCAAGTAGATTAGAAGCACTCTAGTTCAGTCTTAGTTCATTTTGTTTCAAGAAAAGATTAATGGCATTCTAGTTTAAGTTGTAGTCACTGTCTTTTAAGATTGATAGACCACTTTCTAGCCTAGGTTATCCATTGTATTTCAAGTAGTATTAGTTGTCAAAATTAGTCTCTCGGCCTTCATTATTTACAAACTTACTTTTGTTCTGAATCTATATTGATACATCATCACATGAACAGGGGTCAGCAATACCAGTTTAAGGCTTTGATCACTCTGCAAATCTTTTACAAACTCACTTATAGCCTTTTTCCCAAGCATCATTTTAGAAAATCTCAAAACTTATGAATAAGGCCTAGAAGTGATAAGTCAAGTTGCAGAATAGGGTAACTTCAAAATCATAGGTTAATCTAGAATAGAAACCTTACTGTGTTACAAATAATCATTTATATTGTGAGTTGATTGTTTATTTAGGAAAACTTCATTTACACTTAACTTGTCCATTTCTCAAGCTCTTCCAACACTCCTTTAATGAATGAATTGGATAAGTTCAAGCTCATGTTTTGATTTATTTTCTTGCAATGAAGTCATTATCAAGCTTTGCATTTGTTGTTTGTCATCCATAGTTTAGGCTTTGTTCTGTTTTAAATAACCAATAGCTTCTTTTCACCAGCACTTAGTTCTTTCCCTTTTCAAACATAAAACCATAAAAACAAAAACATCATAAAACACTAAACACAGCGTAGTGAGAAACAAATACCTAGGCACATATAGTGCACCACACTTCAGCAGTTTACCAACCCTGGTTGACAATTAATGAACTCAATTTAGGAACACTAGGTTGAGCACAAACATTTTGGCGCCGTTGCTGGGGAAGTGTAAATAGGAAGCCTTGTTTCTTAACTCCCAAAAACAATGATATGCGTAGAGAGAGAAAATCAAGGGGTAGATTCATAAGAAGGAGAAGTAGAAGTTTGATTCCTAGAACACCACTTGTTTCGCCTAGACCAAGAGCCAGTACACCTCCAACTCAGACCCACATTCCATCCTTTACTGATCCTAGACTTCCAGAAGACTTAAGATCAGATATTCCATTAGAAAGACCTTCCACTTCATCCACTGAACCTGTCTTAGGAGAAGATTCAAGGACCCTTGCTAGAGATAAAAACTTTTCCACTTCCACAGAAGAATCAACTATGGCAGAAGAAGGGGGAGGAGGAGTCTTTAATGGAGAATACACATTATTTGGAGGGGGTAGAGGTAGAGGTAGAGGAGAAGGAGGTATAGGTGCAGAAGGAGAAGGAAGTAGAGGAAGAGGTAGAAGAGAAATGGGAAGCTCTTTTAGGTTTCCTATAGTAGATGAAGAAACCAATACAGCTATGAAAAACATTTCACCCTCTGTCCTTCCAAACTTCTATGGACTTAAAACTGAAGATCCTGAAACCTTCCTATTTGAATTTAAAGTCCTATGTAGAACTTATGACTACTTATAAGATTCTCAAAAACTTAAACTATTTCCTTCAACATTGAAAGGAGCAGCATTGAAGTGGTTTATGAGTTTGATCAACAGTTCTATTAGGATATGGGAAGACATGAAACAAGCATTTCTAGAGAGGTATTTGGATTATTTTATGCCAACCAATCATAAAAAGGAAGTGTTTAAGATGTTACAAAAAGAAGATGAAAACCTGGAAGATTTTTTGGAGAGATTTCATTACAACATAAAAAGAGAAAAAATGAAGAACTTAGATCAAGACACCTTAAAAGCTCTCTTGTCGAAGACAATTAGGGATGAATGGTTGGATATCCTTAAAATGATGGGAAAAGGGGATATATCTCAGCTCACATTACCTGAAATATCTGAGTTATGTATCAACCTTTCAAGAGGGAAATCCAAAACTGTAAAAGGTCCAAGAGACCTTGCTCTTGCAAGGGCAAGTAAGTCTGCTTCTGGGACAGTAAGTAGGGCAGAGATAGGACATATGCTTGATGAATTCAAATCTGACATCTTAGGGAGTCTTAGTGAACAAATAGACACCCTTAAGTTACAAAACAACCAAAAATCTGAATCTGATGCCTTAGCAATCTTTTGTCCCAAATGTAGAAGGAAGCATGCCTTGAGAGAATGTCCTTTGGATGAAAAAGTTGTAGAGACTTGTGTAATTTGTTCAGAAAAACATGAGACCAAAAGTTGTCCTTCACTTCCTAGTCTTAAAGCTGTCTTTCAAGAGGAAACTCCTACAAATTCCATATAATCTCTCAATTTTGTCTCTAGAAGGCCTTGGCAAGGACCTCAAACACAAGGATTCCATGATCAAATGTATAACCAACCTCCACCAAATTTGAATTCATGGCAGCAACCTTGGCCCCAATTTCAAAATCAGTCTCAAGCTTGGGCACAAGGAGCACAAAATCCCTATGGAAGATACTATCAGTACTATTAGTATCCACCATCCTATCCACCATACCTACATTTTTCTCCTCAAAGTCCTCAAAAAAATCCTCAACAGAATCCTCAGAACCCACAACATAAAAATCAACCACTTCCATTACCATTTCCTCAGAAATCAAATCAATTGCCTGCTCAACCCATACCAAACCCCAACAATAAAAATCCTCAGAATACATACAAGATAGAAGGCCAACAGTTTCCAATCTATTTAATCACTCCTCGAGACCTTAGTGATGTTTAACATAGGTTTGGAAGAATACTTGGAAAGAGGAAACCTTCTGTGATCATACAAGAACAAGAAAACTCTGATGAAAAATATCTACGGGAAAATAAAAGTGTTGAAGAAGACACATCTTTTCAGGACCCAAACATTGAAAAATCAAAACAAAAAGAACCAATCATTTCAACTCTTGTATTAGAGCAGCCATCAACATCCACTTCTACACCTCCCTTTCCAGAAAGATTACAAATTGATAGGGGTGTAGAAAAACAAATTATGGTGCCTAATTATGATTTCCTAGATGAGCTGAGAAATGTTTGCATTAAAATTCCATTATTACAAGCTATCAAAGAAATTCCAATTTTAGAAAAAACAATAAAGGAGTTGAACATGAAGAAAACAAGAAAAAGAATAAGAGAGACAAAGAAAATTCAACTGGCAGGAAAAATAGCAGACATTATGATGGGTAATATTGCTATAACAAAGTATCTAGACCCAGGAAATCCAGTTGTTAAAATTCACATCAATGGAATTGAGATCCAAAACACACTCATTGATTTAGGAGCAGCAATCAATATCATGAGTAGACAAATCATGGATAAACTGAAACTTCCTAATCTTCTTTTTACACCCACATTATTAAAATTAGAAGATAGATCTGTGATCAAACCTAATGGGGTAATAGAAGACATTCCAGTGTCCCTAGATTCTTGGGAGTACCCTGTGGATTTCATGATCCTAACTCCTAAGAATAATCTAGGAGGGCATCCTATTATATTAGGAAAACCTTGGTTAGCTACAGCTGATGCTTTCATTAGTTGTAGATCCGGTGATATGTGCATCTCTGATGGTAGTTCAACTAAGAAATTCACTTTGTATCCTACAGCAAGGACAATTATAGATTTAGATGATACTTAATGGATAGAGGATGAAGAAGACTTACAACCTCTCTTCACAATTTCAAAAATTAGTGAAGATAGTCAAATTCTGAATACTTTAGAAAACTTTGAATCCTCTTTGGAATGCAAACATGAACAATTTCAAGAAGAATCTAACATTGAGTTTTTGTCATCAAGACAGATTTCTCTTTATTCCATGGATAAATTTGGCAGCTCTACAAGTGAGATATTTCTAGGCAAAACTTTAAACATAAACAAGAACCTAGAAAAATCTCAACAAGAAGAGCTAGTCAAGATCTTACAGAGACATTCTTCTGCATATGCATGGGAGTACACTGATATGAAAGGGATAAGCCCCAAGACTTGCACTCATCACATCTACATAGAGGAAAATTGTAAACCAATCAGACAACCTCAAGGACGGATGAATCCAAATCTTAGGGAGATTGTTAAAGAAGAATTGTAGAAATTGTTGAATGTCAAATTTATCTATCCTATTTCAGATAGTCAGTGGGTTTCTCCTTTGGTAATTGTGCCAAAGAAAAATGGTAAATGGAGGGTATGTATTGACTACCGAGAATTAAACAAAGCTACTCTTAAAGATCATTTTCCCCTACCTTTCATAGATCAAGTATTAGATACCTTAGCTGGCAAAAAGTACTTCTCATTTCTAGATGGGTTTAGTGGTTATAATCAAATTCAAGTAGCACTTGAGGATCAAGACAAAACCACATTTACCTGTCCTTGGGGTACCTATGCTTACCGAGTATTGCCATTTGGATTATGCAATGCACCTGCAACATTTCAAAGGGCAGTATTAGGGATCTTTTCAGATCTAATACATGATTGTGTAGAGGTATATATGGATGATTTCACAGTTTATGGAAACATGTTTGAAGAAGCCTTAGCAAACTTGGAAAACGTTTTAAAAAGATGTAAATAAGCAAATCTTTCACTTAGTCATGAGAAGTGTTTTATGATGTTTACTGAAGGAATTGTTTTAGGACACCACATTTTACGGGATGGGATTAGAGTTGATGAGTCAAAAGTTGAAGTCATCTCTAACTTATCTATTCCAAGTTGTCAAAAATATGTTAGGTGTTTTCTAGGATTTACAGGATATTATCAAAGATTTATAGAAAACTTCACCAAGATAGCATCTCCACTCTTCAAATTAGTTACCAAAGACTGTGAATTCAAATGGAGTTCTGATTGCCAGTTAGCCTTTGAGACCCTGAAAACAAAAATTTGTGAAGCACCTATTTTAAGGGGACCTAACTGGAAGTTACCTTTTCATATTTCAACAGATGCCTCAGATACAGCTCTAGGAGCAGTATTGGGACAAAAAGACCTGATTCCTTATGCCATCTACTATACCAGTAAAAATTTGACTCATGCAGAGTTAAACTATACTGTAACTGAAAAAGAGTTTTTAGCTATTGTTCATGCCATAAACAAATTCAGACACTATATAACAGGCTATGAAACTTTTGTTCACACTAATAATTCTGCAATTAGATACTTAATGAATAAATCAATTACTAATGGCAGAGTCATAAGATGGTTATTTCTTTTACAAGAATTCAACATTACCATTCTAGATAGGCCTGGAAAACAAAACACAGTAGCTGATTTCCTATCTAGACTCCAAAACATCAAAGATGACACTCCAGTTGAAGATCAATTTCCTGATGAATATCCTTTTGCAATTTCTACTCAAACTCCTTGGTTTGCTGACATTGCTAATTATTTAGTTTCAGGAAAATTTCCTTCAATAATGAATGCAAGAGATAAAAGAAAAATCATTTATGACAGTGCAAAATATTCATGGGTTGCTAATGAGTTGTACAAGATAGGTCCAGATTTTATCATTAGGAGATGTGTTCGGGAAGATGAGATGCCTGAGATTCTCAAAGCATGTCATGATGAACCTTGTGGCAGACACTTTGCTGATAAAAGGATAGCCTATAAGATCCTTCATTTAGGATATTATTGGCCATCCTTGTTTAAAGATGTTAAAGAGTATGTCAAAAGGTGTGACAGTTGCCAAAGGGTAGGGAAACCTTCTCCTTCAGGTGAGATGCCATTACAACCTCAAGTACATATTGAACCTTTTGAAAAATGGGCTTTGGATTTTGTAGGACCTATTAGTCCTCCATCAAGACAAAAGAGATATATATTAGTTTGCATTGATTATGTTACCAAATGGGTAGAGGCCAAGCCATTACTTTTTGCTACTGAAGCATATGTAGTTAATTTTCTTTTTGAGGATATTTTTACTCATTTTGGTGTCCCAAGGGAAATTGTTACAGATCAAGGAGCTCAATTCACATCAAGGCTAGTGGAGCAATTGATGGAGAGGTACAAAATCAGACACAGAAAATCTACTCCCTATCATCCATAAGAAAATGGCCAAGTGGAATCTACTAATAAGGTCATTGAAGGGATCCTAACAAAGACTGTTCATTTACATAGAAGAGATTGGGCAGATAGGCTTTCTGAAGCCTTGTGGGCCTATAGAACTACATGGAGAAGCACAACAGGTCATACTCCTTATGAACTTGTTTATGGAAAGCAATTTTTGTTTCCCATAGAGTTCCAGATTCAAACTTTCAAAATGGCAGTTCAGCTAAGACTTGATCTAACAGAGGCACAAAAGCATAGATTGGAGCAGATTAATGAATTGGATGAGATCAGACAAGATGCAGTTTAGAAAACAAGTATAGCCTAGTAGCAAAGGGCTAGATGGCACGATAAGTACATCAAGGAAAATAAGTTCAAAGAAGGTGACTGGGCTCTCTTGTTTGATTCAAAGTTCAAATATTTTCAAGGTAAATTCCAAACACATTGGCTTGGGCCATATGAAATTGTGAAATTTTTTGACAATGGAGCAATAAAAATTAGGACAATAGATGAAGAAGAGGTCACTTTTCTTGTGAATGGTCATAGATTGAAGCTATATCATAAGCCACTTTCAAGAGAAGAATTTGTCAAGAAGTTCCAGGAAAACAGTGATGTGAAGTTAATGAAGAAGAATCTTTCTTCTTCATCAACTTAATTGAATTTTCTGAAGTTATTGTATTGAATAAATAAATAAATAAATAAATTATAAACATGACAACTAATCACTGATTAGCATGTTTATACAGAAAAAGTAGAGTGAAAATCAGAATCTTTCTGACACTTTAGCTTTTCAAATTTGTTTTTCTGCAAGCAGTTGTTACAAAATCATAAGTGCAGATCCATTTCACTTATGGTCCATTTCATTTCATTCATCCATACTTCATTTCATTTCATTCATCCATACTCCATTTCATTCATTCATACACACTTCATTCATTTCACTCCATGTTCCACCTCATTTCCATTCCAGATTTTTAAAGTTTGATGTCTTTCTGCAATTGAATAATACATATCATGAATTGCAGACCACTTCTCATACTTCACTCCATTTCATAAGTTGTGATCCATTCCACTCCATTATTAACTTCATTCATATTCCATTACATCATATTTCATCATCCATCTTCACTCATTCCATACAACATTCCACTCATGCTCCAAACCATTCCATTTCATGTTTCAAGTTCTTTACAAGTACATTTTGCAATCAATCAGACATTTTGTAGCCAGTTAGACATTCTGCAGCCAGACATACATTCTGCAGCCAGAGATCCTGAATGCACTGTCTAGTAATCACCTGATCTGCAATAAAATTATCCTGCATATCCATGACAACAAGAAAAATCAAGAAGGTTATGAAGACTCAAAAATTAATGATTTTCAGGGAGAGAACAAAGCATATGAAAAAAAAATCAGAGGAAAGGCAAAGGTAAAAGTTCTGATTATAATGACATATCATGAAAGATTTTAGTATAGTTAAGTTATGAATAATTCAAAAATTTGTTTTAATTAATTTTTTTGATCATGCCTAACAAACCTCCCGCAAAAACTTTGGATAAAACTCCTTCTATTCCACCATTTCAAATCCCATATCCGATCATCATTTAAAAATCTAAACGGTTAAAGTGCTGAAGTGATTGGATTAGTCACGTCACTAGGCCAAATCATTTAATGATAATTTTGAATTCGTTACAAAATATCTCCGCGGTCTTTTCTTCTGTGATATCTTTTAACTCATACACATCATCCTCACCTCATTATATTCATTCCGTAACCACTCCATATCACTCTTTCCCGTAGCCAATTTTTAACCATTCCGGTCTGTGAAACAGAGGCATCTCTGTAACAACCATTGTCACCATGAATAGAGGAGCAACAATTTGAAGGTTGGAAAGAGGAGTTATGGGTCTTATAGTGAGGACTGAACTGGTTGGCACTAAGTACTTGGAAGGTTATCCTCAAGTCAGAGAAATGTTACAACAAGCAGGGTGGTTTCAATTCTTTGAAAAATTCAGTGGGTTTCACAAAGAGGTGACCAAAACGTTTGCAAGATCATTCAACGGAGCTAAGGTCAAGATAGGAGATATCAAATTCACCATTACTGAAGCCTTCATTGCAGAAGCAACCGAATTTCCCAGACAAGGAGAAAGGTGGTTCAAGAATAGATAATTTCATAACGAAGCATGGAAGCAGATACTCAAGTCACCAGGTATGGATGTCACCATTTTTAAAAAGGGTATCCCTAGCTCTGCACTAAAGAACAAATGGAGGAACATGTTGCTTATCTTGCAAAAATTCATCACTTGTGAAGGAAAATATGGTACTTTCTATGTCTATCATATTCGGTTGATAATGCATTTCCTAGAAGAAGAACTCAATTTTCCCTTTTTCTTGCTTCATAGTTTAAAGAAAATGGCCTCAAGTGTTCAAAAGACAATTCAATTTCTGGAAACAACCTTATACCACCATGGTTTAGTCAAAATTTTGATTGAACATCATTTGAGAAAAATGGGAGATAATTGGGAAGAGTTCTTAGTGAGAAATCACTTTGAAGAACCCAAGGAACCTCCACCTGAAGACAAACCTACAAAAAGAAGCAGAAGATGGAAAACCTCCAAAACTGAAATTGGTAAAACAATACAAGAAATCAGTGAAGAAATGATTTCTGAGAAATTGACTCAGATTAAGAAGCAGCTCAAGAAAGAGAGGATAATAAGAAAAATTGCCAGAGAGAAGGGAGAAGGGCCATCTCAACCAAGAAGGAGCCACAGACTTAGAGGGATACTAAAGAAAACAAAGGTTAAACAAACTGGAGTCATAAACATAGAGGACGAAGAAACACCTACTGAGGGGGATTTTGATGAAGGGGCTCCTGAAATAGACCCTGCACAACAAGAAATTTACAACTATGTTGAGACATTAGAGAAAATAGCTTCAGAAGGAAGAGACAGAACTCCTAGTCCACCAAAATCTGCAGTTTATATCCTAAGGAGGGATAAATATGAGTTAGAAATACTCAACAGACATATCAAGAATGAGAATGAAATTCTGAGAGAGCAAGTTAAACTGAAAACTGATATGAATTCAAATGTGTCTTTACAAATGCAAAAGTTACACAATGCCAGTGAAAAATTGAGGAAGAGAAATAAAAATTTAACCAGGGCACTCAAAAAT
This sequence comes from Pinus albicaulis, assembly GCA_034641835.2. Lineage (NCBI taxonomy): Eukaryota > Viridiplantae > Streptophyta > Pinopsida > Pinales > Pinaceae > Pinus > Pinus albicaulis. Next base: position 147,245,050 of record CM076577.1, on the reverse strand, counting down.
TTAAGATTCAATTTAGTCATAAGGAAGCCCAGAAGGCCTTTGACTGCCAGGAAAAGTAGAAGAAGAGGGTTGGATGTCCTTGCAGAGGTCTCAAAGTTCATGGAATAGTTGCATGAGGACATGCAAGAATCTAGAAGTGGGGGTATGTTGAGCTCCAAAGATGTTCTTTCTTCCACCACATTCCACTCCATTTCCTTTGTCCATTATTAATCATAGGCTCAAATGATTAGTAGAATTAGTTAAAATTTCTTTAAGAATTAATATCATGACTAACTTGCTATGTTTTTATGATTTTGTCATTGTAGTACTTTTTTTGAACTAGATCTAGCTACAGAATGCATACATTCTGTAGCTAGTTGCCGATTCTGCAGTTGTCTTCATGTCTACGCAGGTTCTAGGTGTCATCTGAGAGGAAACCACATATGGTCGTATTCCACATCATTTGTTGCTCTCCACGAAGTTTGAACGGAATTCTGTAGGCGGTTATGTACGTGGGAACTCAAACTAGGAAAGAGACTCCTAATAGGACAAGGACAGTCTAGATGTCCTTAATTGTATTACGTGACCACCATTAGAGTCCTAGTTTGGTTTTTATTTGGAAAGAGAATTATCCCTAGGTTATCTCAAGACAGTTATGTAAACTTGTTACAAATATGGCTCGGGAAACCGAGGGACTAGGTTAGATTTTGTGGTTGATTGCTAGATTGCAGAAGTCTGAAAACACTTTGTTTTGAAGTAATTTCTCTTTTAATGAAAGAAGTACCATTTCCTTGAAAGCGTTGAGTCAATCTTGAAGTAGATTTCGTGCTACTCCAGTGGTAGAGGGCCCCTAATACCTGAGCAGCCTTGTTTATACGGTTTAGATAAGTATTTTAGTCTCGTTTTCATTTCTAGCTTAGGCAAGTTTCTGAAGTTTATGTTCATACTTGTTTACATTAATTATCACTTCTAGACTCACTCTTATAAACTCTTCCAAAATATCATCATGATGAATAAGGAATAGCTGTGGTATTGTAGGTTTTAGTTACATTTCCTTTCGAATTTTATGATTTATGCTTGTTTACACTAAGTGTCACAGCCAATCTTACTCCTACAAACTCTTCCAAAACATCATTAACAATGAATAAGAAACAGTTGTGGTGTCTTAGATTCTAGTTGTATTTTCTTTCAATTTTATGTTTATGTTCAATTTCACTGAATAATACAGCGAGACTTGTTTTACAAACTCTTCCAAACTATCATTCTTATTGAACGAGATGGGCTGTAGAATTCCATAGACTAGTTGCATGTTAATTTAGTTAGAGCACTCCGGAGGTTGATTGCATTTAGTTCAGCTCTGTCACTACATTTCTAGTTTGATAATGGAATTTTAGTTTAAGTTGTAGTCATTGTCTTTTAAGATTGATAGACCACTTTCTAGCCTAGGTTATCCATTGTATTTCAAGTAGTATTAGTTGTCAAAATTAGTCTCTCGGCCTTCATTATTTACAAACTTACTTTTGTTCTGAATCTATATTGATACATTATCACATGAATAGGGGTTCGTAATACCAGTTTAAGGCTTTGATCACTCTGCAAATCTTTTACAAACTCACTTATAGCCTTTTTCCCAAGCATCATTTTAGAAAATCTCAAAACTTATGAATAAGGCTTAGAAGTGATAAGTCAAGTTGTAGAATAGGGTAACTTCAAAATCATAGGTTAATCTAGAATAGAAACCTTACTGTGTTACAAATAATCATTTTGTAATATTGTGAGTTGATTGTTTATTTAGGAAAACTTCATTTACACTTAACTTGTCCATTTCTCAAGCTCTTCCAACACACCTTTAATGAATGAATTGGATAATTTCAAGCTCATGTTGTGATTTATTTTCTTGCAATGAAGTCATTATCAAGCTTTGCATTTGTTGCTTGTCATCCATAGTTTAGGCTTTGTTCTGTTTTAAATAACCAATAGCTTCTTTTCACCAGCACCTAGTTCTTTCCCTTTTCAAACATAGAACCATAAAAACAAAAACATCATAAAACACTAAACACAACGTAGTGCGAAACAAATACCTAGGCACATATAGTGCACCACACTTCAACAGTTTACCAACCCTGGTTGACAATTAATGAACTCAATTTAGGAACACTAGGTTGAGCACAAACAAGCACCCAGTACCAGGTATACCAAGTCACTTTCAACTTCCTTGCATCGTTTTCTCCCAAACAGTTTCTTTACTGTGCAGGTATTCCGTCCCTCTTTCACTTTCTATTTTCCTTCCGATTTTCATTTTCAAAATGGTCATGGGTAAAATCAAGGTTAATAAATCTAAACTTGAAACCCCTCAAGTTCGCGAATCTAGGGCTGCTCCTGGGCCTGAGCCATTCACAGATATGCAAGCCCACATTCGAGACCCACAATACCCTTTCTTCATCAGTAGCGTCAAACCAGACCTATTTAGGAAGCATATAGAAAACATGGATAGGTTCAAAGTTGTTTCGTCGAGGTTATACCACCAAATTACTCCGCCCGTATACCCAGTTGTGGAATTGATATGCTGGCTCAGGGAAGCATATGATGAGCACCGAGATATGTTCCTATCGACTCAAGGGAACACAATATTCAGTATATCTCTCAAGATCATTAGGAAAGCCCTCTGTTATCCTCCCAGTTCTAACTATATTAGTTTCACTGAAATGGCTTTATCCCATCAATTTTCCAAGCTACCCTGGAGGCAGTAGAGGGATTTCAACGCTGCTATTTCTCACTCTCACCTTACATCTTTCCCATCTTCAGACTCGGTGCCTCTGAATACATTCAAGGAAGACCTTTAGCCAACACTTGCTCTCATTGTGGGGTTGCTAGGTATAGAAGGAGCGGAGAAATTCACGAAGGAATGTGTAGCCCTTTTTTTGGTTAATGTCACAATCAGGTGTTGTTTTGGATATCCCTGGTTTCTTGGCCTCCGCCATCCAAAAACAGTTTCTAGACCTCTCTGCCACCGGCCATTTTCGTTTCTGCTCCGTGGTGCTCTACCTCTTTCTTTTCCAGTAGGATGATAAATTCGAGGGTTTGGGTCTGGAAAAATTTTCTAGGATAGATTCCCAACCAAAAATTGTCTTTGACTGGAACCCTGCTAATGGGGTGGGTCATTCAAATTTCTTGAACGAATTCATGACAATAGCCTATACAATTATTCATGAAAACCCTCCGCCCAAGATTTTTTCTGAACAGAGGAACTAGCTACAGTACAGTGAGGAAGAAAGCATAGGAGATTGGTACCTATTTGATGACTACACTGAGATCAGGGTTTACGGTGTAGAAGTTTTGATGCAAGGGCATTAGACACTAGCCAGCAATGTAGGAGGTTGTGTCCACATGTTGTGACTAGGAGGGTTCGAAAAAAATTGAGTTGTAATAGCTAGGTGTCAATACCTCAGCTAACTGTTTTCATTTAGACTAGTTAGAATTTGTAGAAGTTGAACAGTTAGATTCGATCCATCTGTCATGTTTCAGTTAGTTGGATTATTGTAATTAGGCTTTTGATTTCCTAAAAACAGTCCTCACAGAGGAACTGAAGAGACATATTTTAATGTATATAAATTGTATCCCTCAGAGGTATTGAAGGAACAAGAGGAGGAGAAGGAGAAGAGAGATTTCTGCAATAAAATCTATGTGTTCACAATTTCCTCCTGTTAAATAATTTCAGTACGCATTGGCCATGAATTGTCTCGAATCCTTATTGTGAAGAAATTGTTAAATTGTGAGGTGATTGAACCCTGTGCATGTACAATTAGTAATTTGAACTACTATATGGATTCTGCATATCTCTATCTATCATTTTCTCAAGATTTATTTGAACAAACCCTGTTGAATTAATCCCACCCGTAGGCGAGGCCTATGCAGAGAAACCAGGGTCGTGAACTCTGTTAAAGATAGTGGAATTCTCGTTTAAGAGAGAGATAAATCCATTTACCATCGGAACCCTGATCTGAGTTAAGGAAACAAACAGAATAGCGTAACCCGACTTAACCATGGTTGGTCACTGTTCCAAAACTGCGAGCAGATTTACGAGGCCAGATTGCCCATATCGCACCGCCTTTCAGTGATAAGCGGTATTTCATGGTTGGGGAGCGATTCCATAGAGAATCCGACACGTGGCGAGGTGGACCCACGGAAAAACCGTCGTTGTTGCGCACCATCGCACGTTATTGTTAGATCAAGGAAGCCAAGTGATATCGCGGTACGCCGTTGATATGGGAAGGAGCCATCGGACGGTGATCATTTGATAAATATGCATGGAGGATAACCAGGTACGGTACGAGAATTTGATTGGACCATTGATATATATGTGGGCCTGGGGCCGAAGGTCTATTGCGACATCATTTGGTTATAAATTGTTGGACTATTAATATAAAATTCGGGGATATAAATTAAAATTCAAAGGTTTTGGATAATGTTTGTTTATCAAATTCCACGAATTTGATAAATAAAATTCCAAGAAGTAAAAGGAAGGCCACGTGGAGCAAGGAACGGGGTTTCACAAGGGAATTTGCTGACAGAGCCACGATTACAGTAGAACAAACTCTCCTCAGGGACAAATTTCAGCTTTGTTGTCGTCATTAATGGTATCAGAGCTGTTGTTTTTGAGTTGTTTTACTGAGAGCTGACATGGCGATACGAGTTGTTAGAGGTGCTGGCAGAAGGAGACCTATTGCCAACGCAGAGGTGTTGGGGATGTTGCAGAGGGTCGAGGTGAGAATGGATGCCATAGAGCGAAGACAGCCCAAAGATCCTGAAGACATCAATGAACCTGAAACAGATGAAGTGGAAGAAATGTTGAAATTACTCCTGACATGAGGCTCCTTAGAACTGTTCTGGGGTCTGCAGTTAAGCCCAGAATTGAAGTGTCGAGTTATGCAGGGGGACTGAATCTAGAGGCGCTGGTGGACTGGATAAATGAAATGAACAAGTGCTTCGATTATGAAGAAATAAGTGAAGATAAAAAGGTCAAGTTTGCAGTAACAAAGCTGAAAGGACATGCTGCACTTTGGTGGGATGGAGTGCAGGAAGAAAGGAGGTGAATTGGCAAGCAACCTATTAAGAGTTGGACCAGAATGATGGCTAAATTAAAAGGTAAATTCTTGCCTAGTGATTATCAGCTGACATTGTATAGGAAAATGCAGAACCTGAGACAGAGGTTGCTGACAGTAAAATAATACACAGAGGAATTCTATAGAGTAAGCATAAGAGCTGGGAAATTTCAAGACACACCAGAGAAGACTTCCAGATACATAAATGGTCTCAAGATGGAGATCCAAGATGATATTATTTTCCTATCTCCTAAGAAATTTGAAGAGGCCTATCAGATGGCCTTGAAAGCAGAAGAGAAACTCCCGAGGAAACAATCTGCCAAGAAGAGAGGTACTTTCCGTGGAAAGGGAAGCCAGGGTGGTAGACGAAAGCCTACTACACCCAGGGATGGAGCTAACAGTAGCTCACCTCATAATGCATATATAGAGGAGGATGCAAGGGGAAGAAGGGGTTATTACAGAGGAAAAGGAAGAGGAGGTAGAGACAGAGGCAGAGGTAGAGAGTTGAGGTGTTATAGATGTCAAAAAGTGGGACATAAGCACTATGAGTGTCCAGAGAATGTGGGTGCTGGTCCGAGAAATGATATTGTTGCCCAGGCTAGAGAAGAGGTAGAAATTGAAGAAGAAATTCTACAACAGAGGGGAGAGTCCTTGGTGGTAAATAAGTTCTTGTTGAAGCAAGCCAAAGAGGTCACTGAGCCTGCAAAAAGGAAGAATTTGTTTAGGAGCATATGCAATGTCCAAGGGAAATGCTACTAGCTAGTGATTGATAGTGGCAGCACAGACAATCTAGTTTCCACTGAGGTGATAGAGAAGTTGAAGTTGAAGACTAGGGAGCATCCAACTCCCTACAGGGTGTCCTGGCTGCATAAAGGGCACCATCTGGTTGTTAAAGAACAGTGTGAGATAGAGCTGCAAATGGGAAAATACAAGGACAAAGTTTTGTGTGATGTAATGCCCATGGATGTGTGTCATATACTGTTGGGTAGACCTTGGTAGTTTGACAGAGAAGTAGTGCATGATGGCAAGAAGAAAACTTAAAAGTTCTTCAAGGATGGGGTACATCATACATTGATACCCATGGAAGAAGGAGAGCCATCCAGTAGAGTGATTGATCCGAAGACCTTGTTGCTGAGCAGGAAGGAATATCTGCAGCATATAGAAGAAGAAGAGGTAAGTTTTGCTTTAGTTTGCAAACCTAAGGTAGTTCTTACTTCTACAAATATTTCTTATTTACCAGTACAAATCCAAGATATGTTAGATGATTATTGTGACATTATTGTGGATGATTTACCTGATGAGATGCCACCTGTGAGAAGGATCAGCCATCAGATAGATTTTATCCCTGGTTCAAATCTGCCAAATAAAGCAGCCTACAAAATGACTCCCAAAGAAAATGAGGAAATCAGGAGACAAGTACAGGAATTGGTGGGCAAAGGGCTGATCAGAGAAAGTTTGAGTCCATGTGCAGTACCAGCAGTATTGAGCCCAAAGAAAGATGGAGGCTAGAGAATGTGTATTGATTCCAGAGAAATCAATAAGATCACAATCAGGTACAGATTCCCTTTGCCCAGAGTTGAGGCTTTGATGGACTATTTGAGTGGTGCTAAATATTTCTCAAATATAGATTTGAAAAGTGGATACCATCAGATTAGAATAAGAGAGGGTGATGAGTGGAAAACTGTCTTTAAAAAAAATGAAGGACTGTATGAATGGATGGTAATTCCTTTCGGGTTGTCAAATTCACCTAGTACTTTTATGAGACTTATGAATGAAGTATTGAAGGAATTCATTGGTAAATTTGTGATAGTGTATTTGGATGATATATTAGTTTTCATAAAAACTAAAGAAGAACATTTAAGGCATCTTAATCATGTCTTGAAAAAGCTGCACCAAGAGAAACTACTGATAAATTTAAATAAATTCTCATTCATGAAGGAAGAGTTGGTGTATTTGGGTTTTGTTGTTTCTGCAGAAGGATTGAAGCTGGACCCAGAAAAGGTTAAGGCAATTGTGGAGTGGCCTTCACCCAGGAATGTTTTTGAGGTAAGAAGTTTCCATGGACTTGCCAGTTTTTACAGAAAGTTTATAGGAAACTTTAGTAAGATCAATGCACCCATAATTGAGACAATAAAGAAGAGAAAACTACCATTTAAGTGGACTGCTGAAGCAGAAATAAATTTTAAAATTTTGAAGCAAAAGATACCTGAGAAGCCTGTTTTGATTCAGCCTGATTTTACTAAACCCTTTCAAGTAAAATGTGATGCTAGTGGAGAGGCCATTGGATCTGTGTTGAGTCAGGATGATAGGCCTGTAGCCTATTTTAGTGAGAATTTAAATGACACCAGAAGAAAGTATTCCTCTTATGAGAAGGAATTCTATGCAATTGTTCAGGCACTGAAGAAGTGGAGACATTATTTGATGTCCAAGGAATTTGTATTGTATTCTGACAATCATGCTTTGCAGTATATTGTATAGTAGCCCAAGTTGAAACATAAGCATGCCAAATGGGTTGAGTATCTCCAAGGTTTTAATTTTTTTTTGAAACATATAAGTGGCCAAGCTAATAAAGTAGCTGATGCTTTGAGTAGGAGGCACATGCTTGTTCAAGAAACAAATTTTGAAGTTGTAGGGTTTAACTTTCTCAAAGAATTGTACAAAACATATTCAGATTTTAAGGAAGCATTTGAGTCATGTTGTAACCATGTTCTAATAGATAGAAGCTAGTGGCTATATTATTTCTTGCAGGAGGACTTATTATTCAGAATGAACCAACTGTGTGTACCAAATTGTTCCATGAGAGAAAATTTGATCAAGGAGAAGCATAGTGGTGGACTTGTTGGACACTTTGGTACTGATAAAACCTATGAGAAGCTGAGTCACTTCTATTTCTGGTCTAAGATGAGAGCAGAAGTGGATAATTTCGTGCAGAATTGCAAAATCTGTCAATATGCTAAAGGAAGGAGCCAAAATGCATGATTGTACACTCCCTTGCCTATTCCAGACAGGCCTTGGGACATAGTGAGTATGGATTTTGTTCTAGGATTGCCCAAGACTCAGAGAGGGAATGATGTAGTATTTGTTGTAGTGGACAGATTCTCCAAAATGGCACAATTTATTCCATGCTATAAAACTAGTGATGCCACCCATGTTGCTAACTTGTTTTTCAAAGAAGTTGTTAGATTGCATGGGTTGCCCAAGAGTATTGTTTCAGATAGAGACACCAGATTTGTGGGTCATTTTTGGAGGACACTGTGGAAGAAACTTGGTACCAAACTGAGTTTCATCTCAGCTTATCATCCCCAGATTGATCGACAAACTGAGGTAGTGAACAGGAGTCTGGGAAATTTGTTGAGAAGTCTTGTCGGAGAGCATCCCAAGTAGTGGGATCATATTTTTCCCCAGGCAGAATATGCATATAATGACTCACCAAACAGGAGCACAGGGTAGAGCCCAGTCCATATTGTTTATGGAATGCACCCCAGAGGAATATCAGAGCTAAGAAATCTGGGAAGGGAAGAGCTAAGGAGTGCAGATGGTGAGGAATTTGCTTCAGAGATCCAGGCCATACATGAACAAGTGAAACAACAACTACAAGGTAGCAGCATCAAATACAAAAGCATAGCAGACTTAAGCAGAAAAGAAGTTCATTTTGAAGTAAGAGATCTGGTTTTGGCACACCTGAGAAAGGAGAGATTCCCAAAGAAGCAATATAACAAGTTGAAGTTCAAAAATATTGGGCCATGCAAGATACTTAGAAAGTTTTCTGCAAATTTTTATGAGATTGAATTACCTCCTGATGTTGGAATATCTCCCATTTTTAATGTTGCAGATTTGTACAAGTATGAAGATGCTGATGCAGAAGAAATATCAGCAGACAAGCGACAAATTGAGTGGAAAGAGCAGCTACCTCCAGCACAACCATTGCAACCAAAGAAGATATTGGACAAAAGAGTGTTCAAAAGGACCAGAGGACAAGAGTACTTTCAGTACTTAATCAAATGGAAGGATAAGACAAAGGAAGATGCTACTTGGATGACTGAAGGAATGTTTCAGAAGATAGGCAGATCAGTGGAAGAGCTCATGGACAGGAGCCCATGAAGAAAATTTTCCTCAGGAGTCTGATGCAGGGGCATTAGACACTAGCCAGCAATGTAGGAGGTTTTTTCCACATGTTGTGACTAGGAGGGTTCGAAAACATTTGAGTTGTAACAGCTAGGTGTCAATACCTCAGTTGATTGTTTTCATTTAGACTAGTTATAATTTGTAGAAGTCGAATAGTTAGATTCGATCCATCTGTCATGTTTCAGTTAGTTGGATTATTGTAATTAGGCTTTTGATTTCCTAAAAATAGTCCTCACAGAGGAACCAAAGAGACACATTTTAATGTATATAAATTGTATCCCTCGGAGGTATTGAAGGGACAAGAGGAGGAGAAGGAGAAGAGAGATTTCTGCAATAAAATCTGTGTGTTCACAATTGCCTCCTGTTAAATAATTTCAGTACGCATTGGCCATGAATTGTCCCGAATCGTTATTGTGAATAAATTATTAAATTGTGAGGTGATTGAACCTTGTGCATGTACAATTAGTAATTTGAACTACTGTATGGATTCTGCATATCTTTGTCTATCTTTTTCTCAATATTTATTTGAACAAACCCTATTGAATTAATCCCATCCGTAGGCGAGGCCTCTGCAGAGAAAACAGGGCCGTGAACTCTGTTAAAGATAGTGGAATTCCCGTTTAAGAGAGAGATAAATTCGTTTACCATCGGAACCCTAACCTGAGTTAAGGAACCAAACAGAATAGCGTAACCCGAGTTAACCATGGTTGGTCATTGTTCCAAAACCGCGAGCGGATTTGCGAGGCCGGATTGCCCATATCACACCGCCTTTCGGTGATAAGCGGTATTTCCTGGTTGGGGAGCGATTCCATAGAGCATCTGACGCGTGGCGAGGTGGACCCAGGTAAAAACCGTCGTTGCTGCGTGCCATCACATGTTATTGTTCGACCAAGGAAGCCGAGCGATATCGTGGTACGCCGTTGATATGGGAAGGAGCCATCAGACGATGATCGTTTGATAAAGATGTGCGGAGGATAACCAAGTACAGTATGAGCATTTGATTGGACCATTGATATATATGTGGGCCCAGGGCCGAAGGTCTATTGCGACGTCATTTGGTTATAAAGTGTTGGAATATTAATATAAAATTCGAGGATATAAATTAAAATTCAAAGGTTGTGGATAATGTTTGTTTATCAAATTCCATGAATTTGATAAATAAAATTCCAAGAAGTAAAAGGAAGGCCACGTGGAGAAAGAAACGGGGTTTCACAAGGGAATTTGCTGACAAAGCCACGATTACAGTAGACCAAACTCTCCTTAGGGACGACTTTCAGCTTTGTTGCTGTCAAGTTTCCCCTTACAGATTGCCAGTTTTTCCCGCCATGCAGATTTACGCCTTGGAGTACCTCTGGCAGACCTTGAAGGCTAACTAGCTCCACTTCCTCCCTGCGAAAAAGGGGTTCATTCTTAAACTTCCTACAACCATCGGCCCCTTCATTATTAACTCAAGGCATGCCCTCCCCATAGTGGAAAACCTGCTCAAGGTTATGGATTTAAGGCAAGGGAAAGCTTTGTCTTATGATCCGAAAGGCATCATCTCAAACAAGAGGAAGAAGATTAAATCAACTGCATATGCTCACGAATCCAGACCCTTCATCGAGTGGAGAGATAATCTTGATACCTGGCCTTTACTTTCACAGATGGAGACTGATTCATCTGTGATAGGGGAGAAAGGAGACACTGATTCAACACAAGAAGCAAGTAAGAAACAGGACGAAGAAGCTGGAGTCACAGGAGAATACTCTTCGCCCTCTAAAAGGTAGAGAATAAACAATGAAGAAGGTGTCGGGAGAGATTTGTTGCTGTAAAAAGTAGCATTGTATGGAGAGTCGGACAAGGGAAAAGCAGGTTTCGTGGTAAAACATGATGGTCCATCATCGTCTGATTTCTCAGAAGTTTCACAAGCCATCTCTATAAACAGGTCCAAGGCGGGGAATGAAATGAAGGGGAAGAACAGAACTATCAGGGAGAAGCACTAGTTGGAATTGGAGGGATATGTAGACAAATATCATACTCGGTTTTCTGTAGAGATTTATATGTATAAGGAACAATTTCTGATGGCTATGACTGAAGCGGTACTCGATCTAGAGGCTGGGACAACCAACTACAGAGCTCTGGAGGTGGCAGTAAACATGTCACAAGTTCCCCCAATTGATAAATGCAATATGTTCCAGTGTTTCGGTGATATGCTAAAGGATGAGGTTATGAAGCTCTCCCTCACTCTAAAGAAGCTACAAACCAAGTACAACCAAGTGGTCGAGAACCTTAGAGTGGAGAAGACTAATGCTCGAGCACTCTCAAATGACCTGTGGAGTCTTAAAACGGTTGTGAAGGGAAAAGGGAATGATAAAGCAGATCCTTATGGTCATGTCATCTTGTAGTTAAATAAATAGGTTGCAGCTCTGAAGCATAAACTAAATATGCCTAGTTTTCATCACGTGAAAATTGTTTTATTAGCCCAGATGGAAAAGGATAACGCTGACCTAGCAGACTCCCTAGCCAAGGAGAAAGAAGAGAGGGCTAAAATTTCTAGTGAGATGACTGCCCTCCAGCAAAAGATGGACGAATTGCGGAAAATCTGGGACACACATGTATGCTCCACACCACCTCCTGAAGGATCCAGCTCACTCTCGGAACAACTAACTACAGCGCTGGCCGAAATTCAGGTAGCAGAGAAGCAGGTTCAGATGGCACAATAGAATATCCACGAGCTCGAGGCCAGTCTTAAGGAAAATACCAAACTGGTAGTAGCTCTGTAAAAAGGGATAGAGGAGGAGAAACATGAGAGGTTGCGACAGGAAAATATGATCAAAGACCTGATGAGTCAAATGAATGGAAACATCACCCTCTTGGAGGCCCGACGCTTAATCTGGACAGACATCATCATGGAGGTAAATAAGCGTTGGGCTTTCCTGACACTAATTGAAGAAAAGAAAGTCACGGTACGTCAATTCAGACAAATTCTTCATGAAGGGCATATAGACACTTCAACTAAGGTTGAAAGTGCCAAGAGATATATTTCCCTCCTAAATTATTTGAGCTCAGAAGAATTGGTTAAACGAGGAATCAAGGATAGGTTCAAGGAGGCAACAGAATGCCAGAGGGTGATGGAAAAGGAAGCCGCGCATGACCTTGCACTAGGAAGTTTGGAAAGGATGGTGACAAGCTTGGGGCAGTTAAACAGAATGGACCGAACTGACACGCACCAACCTCCCATCATGCTGGGAGCCTACAAATGTTGTTCTTCAACCATTACCAGTATATGAGTATAGGCTGACAGAGGTGATGAATCAGACTGATACACCATCTCATAAGACCGCTCGGCTTAAGGTCGAAACCATAATTGTAGCACTCGGTAACGAATTCTCTCTCCTCCATCAAGTTAAGAAACGGTTGCCCACTTAGGCGAGTTATGCCGAACTGACAGAAGTGCATATTCTGGTCAAAACTTTCATTGCAATAACTGGCCCTATAGCTGACACCTGGCAGAGGTGTAGCGATCATGTGAGTTCATCAACCACCGCATCTGCTTCTCTATCGACTCCGTCTACTAGTAAGAAAGCCAGCTCTTCTACAGCCATATTACTGCCTTCTCCCGCTGCAGCCTCGACTCCGTCCCACCACCAACAATGTTAACTCATGATTGGGCCTACGTAGCCTCTTATTTATTTTCTTTTCACTTTCAATTTCGAGTGAAATGCATATTTCACTCCTGCAATTTTTACTTTCAGTTAGTAGGTTGTTGTACTTTCATTAGAAATGGCTTTAAGCCCAAGTTGTAAGGTGATGGGAGGCGTTCTACCCCATCATCAATTTTGATTTTTTGATTAAGACTTGAAACTGCATACAGGCATGTGGAAAAGATATTTTCCCAAAATATCTTTCAGTGTATAGCACATGAAAATATTATAAAAGCAGAGAGGAAAGATAGATATAGGGTTCCAGATTTTCTGAAAGACTCATTAGCTCAAGAACTCTGTATGTGTATTTTTGTATGAATTAGATAGTCGATGTTGAAGGTCCCATTGGGATTTAGTAATAAAGGATTTTTCCGAAATTGGGGATTCCACTTGAGATGATTTACAATTTGTAACCCTTCTCCATGTTTTTAATATAGATGTTCATTTTGTATCTCTCCACACTTTTGGTGTTTAAATGCTCTAGAATGCGAGTGCTCCCATGTTTAAATGTGAATTTATCATAGAAGATACTCATATTTACTCATCTATAGTGCTTTAAATATAGCTCAGGCATGACACTATATTCATTTCCACATCTCTTCCATCATTCTACTGGTAATAGCTATTTGGATTCTTATCCTAGAATAAGCCTAGTTATAGTTAATATCTTATCTCATTTTCTGTCATAGTTTTCACTCACTTATAATTTGACCACTGTACATTCATTTCACGGCTGGCCCCCTTTATAGTGTTATGTTTTAAAGTTATCAGATGCATTTACTTATCGAATTTCATATTCGGTCTCTGTAGTTTTCTTCCTTGTTGTGATTACATTTAGAGTCTCGGTCCCATCTTTATTAAAATAATTCATTAGTTGATAGTAGCATGACAGCCTTATATTTCCAACTGAAATCGGTTGATTCATATGCTCCTTGCACTTAAGATGTCCTAGGTACTATTCTTTTACAACTCAAGGCTGTCTTTAGCAGTGACAACACTATCCATCTAGGTTGTGGGTACCCACACGAAAGGCAATCGGGATCCTATTCTCTAAACCTCTGGATTATCTTCAGACTTCAGTACAATTATACTCCTATGTATAAAGAAATTATAGCATAGTATATATTAGATTGATATAGTTCACCTAGTTTTTATTGACATATCATAATTGCAGTTGGATCTGGTTTCCTAAATTGCTGATATTGTAAACAGTTCTGTACTGGTGAACATATTACATGGTTTCATTGAGTAGTCAACCCTACTTATTGCAGTTTTGAGAAGAATCATATTGTTGTTGTCAGTATTTATATTATTCATGTATATATATTGTTTATGAATGTGTAACACTAATTTATTGAAAAAACATAGACATAATAGAAACCCTAAGTGAAAAATTACGCTAGAGAATTACAGTTTGTACCAGATGTGGGTCATCAGCAAGGCAAAAGAAAAGCATGTACTTAATGTTTTAGTTCTTAGAGCATTATTTAATTCTAAATTTTACCTAAATTACTTAATTTCTTCGATATGATGAGTTACTTGATGGATTTAAAGGAATTTCTATATAAATAAATATATATATATATATATATATATATATATATATATATATATATATATATATATATATATATATATAACACCCTTCCAGCGAGCTATGCTGGCAATACTCCTATAATAAACAGTTGTGTGCATGAATAAAGTTTCTTTATAGAAACTATAGGTCAAACTATGAAATGAGGTGTATTATATATGTCAGTTCTTAGGGTGTCAATTGTTAACCTTGTCTAAAATACATTAGCAGCAAAGCAACACGAAGGTATATTTATTAGGAACTTTTTTTTTTTTCTTTTTTTCTTTTTTTTCCTCATTCAATTGGACTTTGAATTGGTATGGTGGAAAGTGTAAATTGCCAATATGCCAATATAATTTTCAAATTGCAGAACTTCCAAGCGACAATGAGTATGAGGTTCCTAATAGCAGGAACTTATGTTTTAGCCTTCAGCTCCGATGGCTCAAAATTTAAAATCTGTGGAGTTATATAATTGAAGGTTCAACTTGGTGAGTCAGAGTAAGACACTAAGTTTAAATGCATGCCCCTATCTTATTCATTGGCCTAGGATTGGGAATACACGGTCATTCCACCCTGATAAAGCCACCCTAAAATGTCAAGGTCATTTGAATATTGGGGGCATTTGGGTTTGCAGCTGAGTCAAAGGAACAATATGCCATATTGGTGGTAAGCAAGCCATCGTGATAAGGAATTAGTGAAGGGTGTACTGGAACATGGTTTTTGGAAAGGGGAGGCTATCTTCAAAGACAATAGCCTAACCATCAGAGTTTCTGATTCTTTTTTAGAGGTTGGTAATCACCCGGATCTTAAATATTGCATGAAGTGCCTCAAATTTCTTGGAAGTCATTTGTGTCGTCACCTTCATAAGCTCAAGGATTAGCATAAGAGACATTTTTTTATGAAAAACGAGAATGAAATATCCATAAAGCCTAGATGTTTCAAGCGTTCTTGTCCTAACATTCCACGAACTCCAAATGGGAGGCATATTCTTCCCCTTGCTCTAACAAAACATCTAACCATTGTGGATCTTGGGAAAAATAAATTTAAATGTGTTTGATTTCATACAAACCAACACATATTCCCTATTGGCTATAAATCTATAAGAGACTATGCCATTATGGTGGAAAAGGATGGACAGACTACATACACTTGTACAATTATTGACGGTGGAAGTGCAAGCCCTATTTTTTGTGTAGTTCCAGATGAAAGCCCTGAAAAAGTCATTGAAAGAGATTCTACATTTGGTGCATGGGTTGTTGTTTGTGGAACTGGCAAGAAGATGCGTGGAATTGAATGCAGAAAGTGTTTGAAATATTGAACGATACAATAATAGAGGAAATGCATTTCCCACAACACAGAGACTTCAAAATAATGCGGAAATTAAATAATCATACACAGGAAGCATAATACACAAGAGAGGAACAAACTTATGTTTCTATTCCATCACTCTGAACATATGAAATTACATAGGTTTTAATACAAATGGCCGAAGCTTGAAAACCTAATGCTATCAATGCTAATTCAATGTTGAACGGAAGTTCAAAAAACATTTGTCCTTGGGCCTAAAAATTACCCATTTCTTCATTAAATCGGCACACAATCCATATTTTGAATTACACAGGAAAACGCATAAAAAGGCGTTCAAAACACAAACTAGTGGATCTCAAATTTTATGCACTGCGGTTCTGGTCCACATCGCATCTGTGCAATTTGGTGATTTCAAACTTTAACATTGGCAGTATCCTTTAAATGTTGCAGGTTGCGATGTGCAATAGTGACGTGGCACTTATCGTGTTAGGTCCCTATATCACTAGTATAGCCCCTTATTATTGTTAGTGTAAACCCCTTATTGTTATTGTTGTACCCTTGTAACCCCCATTTTGTTATTATTGTGCCCTTAAATTATTATTGTTAGGTCGGCTAGGATTACATTGTAGCCCACTAGGATTACATTATGGCCCCATGGACTCCTATATATAGAAAGGAGGTTTTGTAAATTGTATCATCCAAGAATTGTTCATTTATGTAATCTATTGGAGGTTGACCCCTCGAAGTGGCTTATTTCTAAGGCGTTGATATCTTTTTCCTTCTATTTTTGGAGCTAGTTACACAACATTTGGTATCAGAGGCTTTGGATTCTAGGGTTTCGCTGCTCCAAACAGGTCATCGTGGCATTTGCACTATAAATTTTTTTCTACGAAGTTTTGGAAGCTGAAATTTTTAGGGTGCGAAGCTGAAATCCTGAGGAATATTTTCTAAAAATTTCAGAGCTTGGTTCGCAATAGTTTCAGAGATATCATCTTGGAAGTTAGGTATTTTTTGAAGCTCCTAAACAGGTCATCGTGGAATTTTTGCTATAAATTTTTTTCTACAAAGGTTCAGAATCTAAAATGCATATGGTAAGAAGCTGAAATCCTGAGGAAATTTTTCAAAAAATTTCAGAGCTTGGTTCACAATATTTTTGGAGATATGATATGTGGAAGGTAGTGCTTTTTCAGGCTCCTGAATTTCATCTCAAAGAGGTGATGGTGGGAAAATTTCAATAACTCTTTCTCTGGGCAGTGGATTTGAGTGCTGTAAAAAGTGGTCGCAAGTACACAGACTGTAATTTCTTGGTTATCAATTTCAGAGACAAAGGATGAAACCGTGACACGTGGCAAGTCCTACAAGTTTTCTCTACTAAACTAGTCTAGAATTAGGTCATTGTGGGAGATTGGACACAACTTTGTCTTGGGGAATCCAAATTAGATCAGACCTGTGGAATTTGAAAGAAGCTTCAGAGGGGTACTACAGGGCTGAATTTCAGATATTGACGATTTTCAATTACAGAGATAATTCAATTTCAATATCGAGCTCCTCAAAGCAAGTAAAAGGTGTGTATTTTTTTCCGAATTGCATAAGTCTTGTTTGAAGAATCAAGTTGAATTGCTTCCAAGGGAATATTGTAGAATAGGTATCAATATTGGATTCTAAAATGGTGCCTAAAAATAATTCAACACCCATTAATCCTTTAGAAGGCTCTACCATGACTCATGAAGATGAAGAATTGCAACATGATCTATCAAAATTAGAAGAGCAAGTGCAACAAATTTCACTCTCGCAAAGAGAAACAAAAAATGAAATGGAAGTTTTGAAGAAAGGAGTGGAAGTGAAGATGGACGATTTGAAGAAAGGCATGGAAGCTAAGATGGATGGCGTGGAAGTGAAGATGGATGGTTTGAAGAAATGCGTGGAAGCTAAGATGGATGATCTAAAATCAAACATTGAAGATTTGACAAAGTTGATACAAGAAATGTTTCCTTATGGTGAAAATATAGTAGAAGAACCTCATGATGAGAACAAAATAAATGTTAATCGTGATTTCATAAACTCTAATGTTGGTGAGAAGAACCACCATATTCCAAAAATGGATATGAGGAAGTTTGATGGAAAGGATCCTGTAACATGGATACTACAGATGGAGCAATATTTTGATCTCCATAATGTGCAGAACACACAAAAGGTACACATTGCAACTTTACATTTAGAACAAAATACATTTGTATGGTATCGATGGCTTTGCTCCCGTAAACAAATTGTCACTTGGTCAATTTTTACGGAGGAAATGATAGCACATTATGAGGATACAAAGAGCAACACCTTCTTTAGCCAATTGATAAATCTCAAACAAAAGGGTTTAGTGGGGCAGCACAGTGAGGACTTCCAAAAATTGAATATAAGGGTAACTGATATTCCAGAGGAACACAGGATTGATCTCTTCATAGGCACTTTAAAGGATAACATTCAACATGAAGTTTGTGTTCTGGAACCTGATTCATTGGAGAAGGCATTCAGGTTGGCAAGAAAAGTTGAATGTAAAATTATGGCGACAAGGAAGCCTACCACTCAATTCCATAAAGAAGGAAGTGTTGCTACGTCTAGATTTCCACAACCTACAAGGTTGACACCACAAAAATTGGAAGAAAAAAGAGCAAAAGGGCTTTGCTACAGTTGTGATAGCAAATACACTAAAGGTCATAAGTGTGCTAAGAAGAAATTATTTTACATAGATTGTGAAGAGGAAGAAGAAAATGAACAAGAAGAGGATATAAACCAGGAACCAGCCCTAGAAGAGGAAGAAATGAGTCCGACCATATCGTGTAATGCATTGGCAGGAATTACCACTCCTCAAACTCTCAAGATAGAAGGACATATCAAGAAGAAAAAGGTAATAGTGTTGATTGATTCAGGTAGCACCCATAATTTCATTCATTGTAAGGTAGCCAAGGAATTGAATTGTTTCCTATACCCAGCACCAGAATGTCAAGTGATGGTTGCAAATGGAGGAACTATAAATTGCTCTGGAAAATGCCATAATATCAAGCTAACCATAGGGGAATATGTATTGAATATTCCAATGCTTTCCATTCCTATGGGAGGTGTTGATGTTGTACTAGGAGTACAATGGTTACAATCTTTGGGGACGGTAGCTTTTAATTTTCAAGAAATTTTCTTGAATTTTTTTTCAGAAGGAAAGGAAGTCGAATTACGGGGTATTGCAGGGGAGCCAGGAAAGATAATAAGCTCTAATGTCATTACAAAGCTTCTAAAGAAATAAAAACAAGGTGTAATTGCACAATTATGCTCACTAGAAGTTCCAACATCAAAATCATCTATTTCTGCAGATCTCCAACAAGTCTTGGACAATCATTCCAAGGTGTTTGAAACTCCCAAAGGACTCCCACCCATTCGTGATCATGATCATGCTATTCATTTGATTCCAGGAAGTGTTCCTCCAAACATCAGGCCTTATAGATATCCTTACTTCCAAAAAAGCGAAATTGAACGTATGATTGCAGAAATGTTAGAGGCGGGTATAATTCAACCTAGTCAAAGTTCTTTCTCTGCTCCTGTAGTATTGGTACACAAGAAGGATGGATCATGGCGAATGTGTCAGGATTATAGGGAGCTCAATAAGCTCACCATTAAAGATAAATTTCCCATTCCTGTGATTGATGAATTATTGGATGAATTACATGGAGAAATTTATTTTACCAAGTTGGATCTTCGTTCAGGATATCATCAAATTAGAATGAAGACTGAAGATATTCCAAAAACGACATTTCAAACTCATGAGGGTCATTATGAATTTTTGGTCATGCCTTTTGGCCTTACCAATGCACCTTCTACATTACAATGGTTGATGAATTCCATTTTCAAACCCTTCCTTAGAAAATTTGTGCTAGTATTTTTTTGATGATATACTAATCTACAGCAGGTCTTGGAAGGATCATGTTGAACATGTTGACAGGGTGCTCAAACTATTGCAGGAGAAACAATTATATGCAAAAACATCCAGATGTTTCTTTGGAGTACAAGAGGTGGAATATCTGGGTCATATTGTATCTCACGAGGGTGTTAAAGTAGACCTTAACAAAATTAAAGCCATTAAGGAATGGAAAGTCCCCACAACCATAAAGAAGTTGCGAGGATTTCTCGGGTTAACAGGGTATTATCGCAAGTTTGTTAAGAATTATGGGAGAATAGCAGCACCTCTAACAACATTATCGAAGAAAGATGCATTTTCATGGACTCCTGAAGCAACTAAGGCCTTTGAACATCTTAAAGAGGCAATGTGCCTAGCACCGGTCTTAGCTACGCCAGTCTTCACAAAAACCTTTATTGTGGAATGTGATGCCTCAGGAAATGGAATTGGTGCAGTTTTAATGCAGGAAGGAAGACCCATTGCTTTTGAAAGTCGTCCAATCAAAGGCAAGTATTTACAGAAACCTATTTATGAGAAGGAAATGTTAGCAATACTACATGCACTAAAGAAATGGCGAACTTACCTAATGGGAAGACACTTCAAGGTAAAAACTGATCATGATAGTCTTGAACACTTTTTGGAACAAAGACTATCTTCAGAAGAGCAGCAAAAATGGGTCACAAAGATGTTGGGTTATGACTTTGAAATAATCTACAAAAAAGGAAAGCTTAATGTTGTTGCAGATGCACTCTCAAGAAAGAATGAAGAGGTGGAAGCATTGCTTTGTGCCATTTCTATTATCCAACCGAATTGGATAACCGAAGCAAGAGATGAATGGAAGAAGGACAAAGATGTATGGACACTCATTCAAAATTTGCAGCAAGATCCTAGTACATCTAATACATTTAGTTGGAAAAATGATTCCTTATGGTAAAAAGATCGCTTATATCTTTGTAAGAATTCCCAACTAAAACAAAAGATTCATCTGGAATTGCACACTTCTCCTTTAGGAGGACACTCAGGATTTTTAAAAACTTACCACAGGGTGAAGAAAGAATTTTTTTGGGATGGCCTTAAATCTGATATTCAAAAGTTTGTGGCGAAATGTTTGGTTTGCCAGCAGAATAAAGTGGAAACAATTAAGACCCCGGGACTTCTACAACCTTTATCCATTCCAAGTCAACGTTGGGAGGAGATTTCAATGGATTTTATCACGGGTTTACCTAAGTCCGAAGGAAAGAGTGTCATCATGGTGGTAGTTGATAGACTTACCAAGTATGCACACTTTTGTGCATTATCTCATCCATTTAAAGCAAGTACGGTTGCTACTACATTTATGGATAGAATTCAAAAGCTACATGGAAGCCCAAGGGTTATTGTGAGCGACAGAGATCCCATTTTTACTCGAAATTTTTGGACGGAGTTATTTTCTTGTTTGGGTACTCAATTAGCTCATAGCTCATCTTATCATCCTCAATCTGATGGTCAAACTGAGATAGTAAATAAATGTTTGGAAGGATATCTTATTTGTTTTGTATCTGATAAACAAACACAATGGGTCAAGTGGTTACCTCTTGTTGAATGGTGGTATAACACTTCCTTCCATACTGCAGCAAAAATGACCCCATTTATGGCACTTTATGGATATCATCCACCATCGATCACATCATCTTTAAGGAAAAATTTGAAGGTTCAAGCAGTGGAAGATCACGTCGAGCATCAGCAAGAAGTTCTCAAACTCTTAAAGGATAACCTGAATTTGGCACAAAATCGAATGAAACAACAGGCAGATCAACATCGCAGCGAGAGAAGTTTTGATATAGGAGATTGGGTATTTTTACGGCTACAACCATATAAACAAATGTCCCTCAAGCAAGCTAAGAAGGATAATAAGTTATCGCCAAAGTACTATGGTCCTTACAAGGTGTTGCAAAAGATTGGTACTATGGCATACAAATTGGAGCTTCCTGCTTCTTCACGAGTGCATCCAATTTTCCATGTTTCATGCTTAAAGAAGGTTATAGGTGAAAATCTTCCAGTTCAAACAATATTGCAGAACTTGATGAGGAAGGAAAAATCATATTGGAACCTGAACCAGTCATGGAAACAAGAACTCGACAGCTATGGAATCGATCAATTTCAGAGTATCTCATCAAGTGGAAGAACTTACCCACTGAAGATTCTACATGGGAGGATGAGAATTTTATACAAAAGCACCCAGAGCTACTCAAGCGTTGAGGACAACACTTTTGTGAAGGAGAGGGGCATGTTAGGTCCCTATATTACTAGTATAGCCCCTTATTGTTGTTAGTGTAACCTCCTTATTGTTATTATTGTACCCTTGTAACCCCCATTTTTTTATTATTGTGCCCTTAAATTATTATTGTTAGGTCGGCTAGGATTACATTGTGGCCCACTAGGATTACATTATGGCCGCATGGACTCCTATATATAGAAAGGAGGTTTTGTAAATTGTATCATCCAAGAATTGTTCATTTATGTAATGTATTGGAGGTTGCCCCCTCGAAGTGGCTTATTTTTAAGGCATTGATATCTTTTTCCTTCTATTTTTGGAGCTGGTTACACAACATATCGCATCACAACCAAAATAACATAGCTGCAGGCACTTCGATGGAAAACTTAAATCTTGGCGATTGCGATATGCGATAGCAATATTGCATTGCAAAAAAAATAACATAAATTGAGGAACTTTATGGGTAAACACAAAACCTTGCGATGTGAGAAATATGCTTGTCACATCGCATGGAAAATAACTTATCTTGTGAAATGGTGGAAGGTTAAGAGGTAAAACTTGCGAAGTGCACACTGCTGGCGGCATTAAAAGGTAAGTGTGAAATCTTGCGAAGTGCGATGAGGTTGTGGTTCCCACCAATATTGCATCGAAGGAAACTTAACATAACATGCTGTAAGGGCTTAAGGTTAAGACTTAAATCTTGTGAAGTGTGGTCGAGCAACGCGGTAAGTTGTGGTAAATGAAAAATGCACGAAAAAAAGGTTTTTGAAAAATAGCAAAGGGTTGCAAATTTTTTGCAATGTGGTTGGGGTGTACGGTGGGTCCTGCCAGATATCGCATTGGCGGGGATTTAACATTGTGGCGAAATGCTTAAGAGTTAAGACATAAAATTTTCAGGCGGCGAAGTGTGGGAAAATGGTAAGTAATGCAGTGGTTGAGAAACAATAAATGCAGAGGATGGCTCAGTACTTCGTTTTCTGTTGGTTAGGTGAAAACGCCTCCAAATCTCGGATCTGCTATAAAAAAATTATGAAGTGTGGGTTGTGCCACTGCTCATTCATGGCAGTGGTTGGGAGTAAAATTCCAACACTACCCCTTAATCACAACTGCCTCCATCAGTCATTCCCATACATTTTCTGAGATACTCAAAACTCTTTTGTTCTAATGGTTTTGTGAGGATATCAATGAATTTTTCCTCTGTCCTGCAATGTTGCAAAACAATCTCACCATTGTTAACCAATTCTCTTATAAAATGGTATTTTGAATCTATGTGATTTGTTCTCTTATGGAAAACATAATTCTTTAACAATTCGATTGCTGAGCTATTATCACAATATATTGTGGTTCCTTTGTCTTGCTCATGACACAAATCTCTCAACATCCTTCTCATCCATACAGCTTGGCATGATGTTGTTGTTGCTGCCACACATTCTACTTCTGTTATTGATAATTCAACTATTGGTTCCTTCTTGAGGCCCATGAAATGGCTGTCGATCCCAAATGAGACACATACCCAGATATGCTCTTCATATCATCTACACTTCCAACCCAATCACTGTCATTGTAACCAATAAATTAAAAATTATCAGTCGAGGAGTATAGAACACCATACTCCTTTATTCCATTCACATACCTCAGAATTCTTTTGGCTGCTTTCCAATGTGTCTCATTTGGTGTTTCCATGAATCTCGAAATTAAACTTACATCATACCTAATATCAGGCCTAGTTTCAGTCAAATACATTAGAACGGCAACTATGCTCTTGTAAAAATTCAGATCAACATTCTTGCTACAATCTTCTTTGCTTAATTTTAACCTGAGAGGGCAGTTCCCGGAATCGACCTCCCACCGCGGGAGGGCGATTCCTAGAATCAGCCTCCCGCCCAAGTGGCGGCGAAGGCCGACCGGTGGGCGGGCGGGGGGCTAGATGCAGCCTCCCCGCCCGCCCAGTGGCCGGCCTCCGCTGCCACCTGGGCAGGAGGCCGATTGGTGGCGCCACCACGATCAAAAAGTTCTTTTTTTTTTTTTTTTTAATTTTTAATATATATTTTTTTTTAATTTGAATTTTTTTTTTTTTTAATTCAAAAAATTTAAATTATTTTTTTTAATTTAATTTTTATATTTGAAATTTATTTTGTTTTAATTTGTTTTGTTTTTTTTTTTAATTTTTTTTTTTAATATTTGTTTTAATTTTATTCATTTTTTGTTTTTAATTTTTTTTTTCTAAATTTTGTTAATAATTTTTATTAAATTTTGTAATTTTTTTTTATTTATTTTTTTCATATTTTTTTTTATTATTAAATTTTATGTTTAGTTTTTCCATTTAATTTTTTAAAATTTAATAAATTTTGTATTTTTTTTAATTTATTTGAATTTAATATTTATTATTATTTTTTTTAATTACATAAAATTTTTATATATTTTTTTTATTTCAATTAAAATTGTGTATTTAAAATTAGATTTTTTTTAATTAAACTTAATATTTTCAAATTAATTTTTTTTTTATTTTTTTTTATTTAATATATTTTTTTAATATATTTTTTTCAATTTTTCATTTTTAATTGATTTTTAAAGTTTTTTAACTTTTTATTTTAACAATGTTTTTTTTTTTTCTTTCTTTCTTTATATTTAAAATTTATTTTTTATTTCAAAATTTATTTGTTTATTCATTTATTTATGAAAATTTAATATTTTTCTTTTTGAAATTTAATTTGTTATTTTAATATTAACATTTTTTTTTAAATTTAATAAAATTTAATATATATATTTACGCCGGAGGCGTTTTCTTTGCGGGCTTGGGGTGAGCAAATGCTGTTCACCCCAGCCAATGAGAAACAATTTTCCTATCGCGCATGGAACCAATTAGATTTTGCCACGTGTATGCTTGTTTAATGGCTGGTGGCTGCCTTTATCAGCGGTTTTGCGCGTTCGTGCGTTCACAATTATGTGGATCAGGCCTCCTCCTGAACCTACTGTCAACCCTGCGTAGGCTGAGCGTCCTCCCTCCTGTGTATACGACGTTATAGCCCTTGCGCAGATCGGTTGTATCTCCTGGTGTCTATGCAGTCACACATCAACAGGTTTCATGTGTGGTATATGGCTGTTTCGGAACCCTTCCAAGCTCCACAGACCACGAATTGCCTATAGGTTCGTTCCGGGATCAAGTAGGAACTCCTAGCCATGGTTTGCGACTGTCCCTCACTAATACGGGCCTCGATCTTCCATCCCATGCTACCACGACCCTCTTCTCAGCCGAGATGGCCTCTCTAGCCACTACAACAGTCTCGAATTCACCCAGGTAGCCTCGCCACCTTCTCCTCAATGATTTGCAGCCTGTGTGTAAACTATAGCAGCCCGCACCAGCGCTCTAACCCTCCTCTCAGCGCACAGGTGCCCACGCGTAGCCAGCTAGCTCCACCTTGTACATCTAAAAATCACTCGCTCCTCTCAGCTGGTGGTAACTCGTAGAGGAATAAGAAAGCTCTACAGGCCGATTAATTCACTATCAACATGTGCAATGACCCCAAATTGCGATCTTGATTTGTGTAACCTAAGAAGGGTTTCCGTGGCGAGAAAAACCATTCCCAATGAACCTCTTGATGATACCGATCTCGTCAAATTGAAAACTGATAAAGGATCTGCATAATCTCTTCTCAACTAGCTAGGGTGGATGATTGTCCTAAACCAGTTTTCCATCCAAGTTTTTCCTCCCATGAAGAAATAAGCATTAAGCTGTGCAATCCAATCTTCAGTATAAAAAATTCTTCCAGGAATAAATAAGCACTAAGCTGCCCAATCCAATATCCGGAGAAAAAAAATAGAAAAAAATGCAGAATGAGAGAGACATCAATTTCTGCTCTGTTAATTCCATTTTTCCAATTTCTCTCATTTTCTCCAATTTGAATTTATTCCCTTTTCCTTTTAATTTTAATTTGCTTTTCTAATGTTTTTCATCACTTTTATTGTCACTATGTAATGTCACTTTATAAAGATTTATAAAGTCATCATGACCTCTCACATTTTTACGCCAGAGGCGTTTTCTTTGCGGGCTTGGGGTGAGAAAACACTGTTCACCCCAGCCAATGAGAAACAGTTTTCTTATCTCGCATGGAACCAATTAGATTTTGCCACGTGTACGGGGTCTGAGCACCAGTTCTGTGCGCGCTCGTTAACAGTGATCAATTCGCGGAAGAGACGTTGAGGGCGATATCAGTGATCCGGTTGAGCTGATGACTTCGGCTGCGCGCTCAAGGCCCCCTGCCATCCTCCAGCGCTCTCTGTTCATTAAGAAAAACGAGAAAATTCTAGGATGTGGATATCATGCCTGGGGATCCATTAGCGTGGGGGACGTTCTGCGCCATGGATGCGATCAAGGTGATCCCGTGTTCAGCAGCCGCAATGGTATTTTTAGTGGGGGCATTGACGACCAGGCACCCAAACTCAATGGCTGCCTGCAGATCCACACTGTCTATACCCACACCCACTCTTCCGACAACCTTGAGCCTCCCGCGAGAGCGTCGCAAAACGAGATCTTTGTGCAGAGTTCCTCCTGTGATAAATTGTAGAAGTAGTCCACATTGGGCTACTTCGAAGCAGCTCCAGACCGCCTTCCCCCAACTTCTCGGCCACCAAAAATGTCGGCTTCGCCTGCGCATCAGAAGAGACGGCCTGCGAGGACAGACTTTTGAAACGGGAAACATTTTTGCAAGGTATTAACGGTGTGTTTTGCAGGGTTTTCCCTAGGAACGCAGAGGAAAGGCGACAAGGCAATTGCAGAGTTGATTTGGGAGAATACGACATGTGGTAGCACCTCTAAACTCAAAGAAATTCATGCAAACTCATTTGGTAGCATCCACTATAGAGGAGGTGCCCCACATACCCTTGGAAAGTTAATTAACGCGCCGGACTCAACACTGTTATTCGACTCAATTGAGTTAAGGGTGTAATTAACCTTTAGAAACTGAAGGAGGATTCCCCTCGTGAAGTGTCGGGTTGTACATGCTGCGGAGAATTGCTTTAATTTCTTTCTGGATAGAATCTCAAGGAAGGTTGAAGAGAATCGCTATGGGATTCAGGAAACGCAACAGAAATCCCCTATTTGCGTTAACTCTGCATAAAAGCTCTTGAGGAGCGAATTCTGCTTCCTCGTTGAATCTGATTAGTTGATCTATGGATGTCAGCTTACAGTGGTAAAAGGAAATCCCTACCTTCGATGTCTTAACTGGGAATTATCGCCAGTGGTAGCCCAAGCACTGCAGAAATTGTGACTTTAATCTGAGTGAGGTACCGATGAGAGCGATGAGGTTTTGTTGTGGAAGACGCACAAACCCAGAATGTATTGATCGCGCAGGTGTATTGAATCAGTGTTGGAAGTGTTATTACGAAGGCTTAGATCGAACTGTGCAATAAACCATAGGTGGAACCTTGAGGTACCAAGTGGGACCTTGTGTAAAGAGTGATGGCGGTTTCTGGAGGCGAAAGGCGGTTTTCGCACGAGTCATAAGGCAGTGAGCGGTTTTTGTAAAAAAAATGCAATACACCCCTGTGCTTGACACGTAAGCCTAGGGTGGTTTCGTAAAACAACGAAGTCTGCGTCCTTTGGAGCCCTTACAGCTCGGACCAAGAAATTTTGCGATATTCGCTTGCAGTCGTCCAGTCAAAGGTGGAAGAGCGACGTATGCTGGACCGTCGAATTTGTTCGATGTTTAAACCTAGGTGTGTTGTAGTTGGCTTTAGGCCTAGACATATGGTGTTCAATTGCTATAGCGAATCGAGCCCTTGTACACGGTATGTGTTTCAGGTTTTTGACAATTTCTTGGTTTCAGGCGATGACTCATGGGTTTCAGAGTTATCCTTTTTCAGGGTTTTAAGCAGCTTACTAACTGTGTGCATACCTTGACAACACAAAAAGAAAAATATGTTTGACAGTTTAAAATCCAATATTCCATATCGTCGCAAACTTTTTATTTTCATTAAATTACTTCCCTTACATATCTACTACCCCGACGTTCCTTTGTGCCTCTTGGTGCAATTGCTAGTTTTAACTTAAGTTCATATATATATATATATATATATATATATATATATATATATATATATATATATTTTATAATTTAAATTTAATTTATTTTTTAAAATTTATTTGTTTTTTTTAATATATATATATTTTTAAATTTAATATTTTTATTGTATTTTATTTTTCATTTTTTATTTTTAATTAATTTTTCATTTTTTTACTTTTAATTTAAATAATGTTTTTTTTTTTTTTAAATTTAAGTTTTAAATTTATTAAAATTTAATATATTTCTTTAAATTTAATTTTTTATTTTAAAATTAATTTTTTTTTTTAATTTAATAAACATTTTCTTTTTCTTTTTTTTTTAAATTTAATTTCTATATTTTATTTTTTATAATTTCTTTCTTTTTTTACTTTTTTTTTTTTTTAAATTTAATATTTTTATTTTGTTTTTATTTTTTCTTTTTATTTCTATATATTTTGAAATTTTAATCTTTAATTTTTTTTTATTTTTTTATTTTTTATTTTTCTTAAATTTTAGGTTTTTTTTAATGTTTGAATTTTAAAAATTAAAAAATGTTATTTTTATTTTTAAAATGTCAAAAATATGACACAATTTTTTTTTTGTTATTCTAGCATCAACTGGTTTTGTTTTGAGGGTATTTTTTCAATCCTTTTTTTAAGAAGCAATTTTATTTTTAGCATAATTTTAGAAAATGTTGAAATTTGACCTTCAAAAAAAACCAAGTGCATTCTGGAATACACTTTTTTTGTTTTTGGGGTGTTTTTTCATGTTTTTTGAGTCCTTTTGGGCTAGAGTTCCCGTTTTGAGGTCAGGAAACCTATTTCATCGGTAATAGTGTTTCCCATGATAGTTGGAGTTAATGATGATTTGTTGTGTTGTATGTTAAACCTCTTCAAAACTTCTGCAACATATTTTTCTTGGGAAATAAAAATTCCATTTTCATTTTTCTTTACTTATATGCCCAAGGAGTATCTCAATAAACCCAAATCATTCTTTTCAAATTCACTTTTTTATGACTGTTTTAAAAACAACAATGAGAGAAACTTCATTGCCTGTGAAAATTAAATCATCTACATATAAAACAACAATAAGGATGGTACCATCATTTTTTCAATGTAGAGTGTGGGTTCACCATCACATTTTTCAAACCCATTATCCATCAGGTAAACATCAATCCTGTTGTACCATGCTCTTGGTGCTTTCTTCGGCCCATAAAGAGCTTTCATCAACTTGCATACTTTGTGCTCTTGCCCTTCAATCTCATAGTCTGGAGGTTGTTCAACATACACCTCCTCTTTCAACACTCCATTAAGAAATGTTGATTTCACATCCATTTGGTAGAATTTCCACTTCTGTTGTGCTCTTATGGACATCAATGTTCCCACTGTCTCCACCCTTGCAACTGGTGCAAGGGTTTCTTCATAATATCTTCCTTGTTGCTGCTTGTAGCATTTCACAACAAGTCTTGCCTTGTGTCTTTCTATTTTTCCTTTAGCATTTCTTTTGGTCTTATAGACCCATTTTACTCCAATGACTTCTTTACCTTGTGGGATATCAACTAACTCCCATGTTTCATTCTTTTCTATTGCACCAATCTCTTCATTCATTGCTTCAATCCGTTTTTCCTCTTTTACTGCATCTTTAAAATGGATTGGGTCATCAACATGACAAAACAAAGAAAATAAATAATTTATACCATTATTATTATCAGTTTCTTTCTCATAAATTTCACTCAAATTTCTGAATCTTGGTCTTCTTAGTGTGCTTGGAGTTCCACTTGAACTCGAGGGAGTTTCATATCCCTGTGGTGTGCTTGGAGAAGCACTTCCTTGATTTCTCAAGGTTGTTCTGTTGATTTCTTGTTGTGTGCTCTGTTGTGCTTATATAGGTGGAGGAGGAGCCAATGTGGAGGAATTATTTGCTGTTGTGCATTCCTCTTATTCTTCATGAGACACACATGTCTTCACATTCACTGTATTCTCAAGCTTCCATACCAAGCTTCATCTTCAACGAATTGTACATCTCTGTTAATTATAACTTTCTTGGTGGATGGATTATAGAGTTTGTAGGCCTTGGATTCATCACTGTATCCAACAAAAATAAACTTCTCCCCCTTGTTTTCCTTCTTCTTTCATAGTTGATCAGGGACATGTGCATATGCCACACATCTGAATAATTTCATGTGAGTGACAAACTATTTTTTTCCACTCCATGCTTCTTTCGAAACTCTGTTCATAAAAAATTTGGTTGGCTATCTATTCAAAATATACGCTGCACAATTGACAGCTTCAGCCCAATACTCATTTGGCAAGTGCTTTTCCTTCAACATACTTCTGACCATGTCCATGATGGTTCTGTTCTTCCTTTCTTCAACACCATTTTTCTGCGGTGTATATCTTGTGGTAAAATGCTTGTGTATGCCATTATCCCTACAGAAACATAGAAAATATTTGGAGATATATTCTCTGCCTCTATCAGTTCTTAACATTTTTATGTAGTGTCCACTTTGCTTCCCAAAAAGAGCTTTGAAGTGGTAGAACTGTTCAAACACTTCACTCTTCTGTTTCAAGAAATAAACCCATGTATTTATTTTATAATCATCTATAAATGTCAATACATAGTGATTTCTAGCTAAATATGGCATTTTCATTGGTCCACACAAATCTGAGTGGACAATATCTAAGGGTGCCTTTGCCCTTATGCTCTTTCCTGTAGAAAGGATTCTTTGTGTTGTTTTCCAAGATGCAACCTTCACATCAGTTTTCTGGTTTCTCAATGAGTGGTAATCCCTTTACCATCCCTTTTCTATGCAGGAGGTTCAAACCTCCAAAATTGAGATGTCCAAATCTCAAATGCCATAACCAGTTTTCGACTTTCACTTCCTCTTGAAAGACCTCTTGTGTGACTGCTACTACCACACCTCCTTCCTTCAAGTCTGTTCTGAGCTTCAGAGGAAACATCCTATTCTTTTTCATATGCACTTCTGTAATGACCCTTTTACTTGGAATTATTTCCATGATTGTACATATTATTCTTAAAAAATACAATGTAGCCCTTGTTCACGAGTTGTCCAATGCTCAGAAGGTTACATTTCAGGCTAGGTACATAATATACATCTGGAAAAACTTCTTTTCTCCCTTCCTTGTCAATATTGACACTCTTTCTTTCCCCACGACAGAGACTTTACTATCAATCCCCAGTGTCACTTCATATTTCACATCTTCATCAAGATTGGAAAACATTGCTACATTTCCAGTCATGTGGTTACTACAACTTGAGTCTAAGAACCATAGATCTTCATATTTTTCTTGTGCTACATTACATGTTAGAAGCACATTACTCTGGTTCTGATTTTCTTTTGAAAAATTTACATTTTGCCTATTATTCATGTCATTTTGTTCCTTTCTACATTCATTGGCATAATGCCCATAATTTTTACAATAATGACATTGGACTTCAGATTTATCATGCCTTTGTCTTTGTGCTTGGTGTTGGCTTGATCCTTCACTTTGATTCTGTTTGTTTCCCCTTCCACTTGTGCTTACAGGGTTGTTTCTTCCACCTCTTTGTGGGCTTCTTCCTCTTCCTCTGTAGTTTGATCTTCCTCAACCTCTACCTTTTCCAAAAGACATCTGTGTCTTGAAATAATGCTCCAATGATGATTTCATTGTTCTGTTATGTACATGATAAATTAGGGATGCATGAATCTCATCGACTAAAAATATTGAGAGATCCTTTGTTTCTTCTATTGCCACTACTATAGCATCAACTCTTGAGGGTAGAATTCTCAATATTTTCTCCACTATTCTTCTTTCCTCAAGTGTCTCTCCATGAGACCTTATCTGGGTAACCAACCCAATCACATGAGTGAAGAAGGATTCTATGTTATCAGACTCTTTCATACACAGAGTTTAAAAATCTCTCCTTAGAATTTGCAATTTTGTTGTCTTAACTTTCTCCATGCCTTGATAGGTTGTCTTGAGAATATGCCTCCTTGGAATTTTTTGATGCTGAAATCCTTGGAAATATGCTCTCATGTACTACTTGATAGAGATAGAATAGGGATTTGGAATCCTTCTTCTTATTATCTCTCAACAAGTCTCTTTCTGCTGCTGTCAAAGTAGCAAATGTTGCTACATCTGTTGGTTCTTGGAAACCTTGTTCCACCAACTCCCATATATCTTATGAAGAAAACAGGGCTCTCATTGTAATGGCCCAAGAATCATAATTCTTACCATTGAATTGTGGTATTTGGGGATTTGTCAGGCTTGTGCCTACTTCTGCCATCGTGATTGTGTCAAATAAACAATCTTCTTAACTGTATAAAAGAAAAACCTTCTCACTGCTGTAAAATCTTTCTCACTGCTGGAGACTTCTACTTCTACAAACAAAAAATCTTACATCTTCTTTAGTAAAGAGAGTGAGCTCATGCTAGATTTGAGGTTCATGCTAAAGATGCTAAAGTCTCTAGTAGATTGGAAAGACATTGGTCATACGAAAAAATATTGAATTCAAATAAAAGAATACCAAAATTATCCTAAGTACCAAAATTGTTGTCCCAAGATGCTTCGAATTTGAGCAGCCTAGAAATACGACATTCAACATTGAAATGAAAAGCCTACTCCATCATTAAAAATATCTAGTAATTGAAAAGAAAATATAGGAAACCATGAGAAATCCCTAAAAAACACTTGGATAAGATTAAGGATAGCTAATACTGACCTTTTTCTAAGCCAATTTCTACAACTTGGGAATATTTTCATGCAATCTAGCCTTGAGTGTCGAATTTTAGCATTCAGGGTCATGACCACTACCTTTTTCTTCTACTTCATGACATCATCCACTTTATGCTCTTTGAGAATTTGTATCCTGTCAAGGGATAGGGAGAAGAAATAAATTTTCTTGGGCTTTCCCGACCTTTCTCGCTTCACTAAACTACCGATTGAGAAGGTGGGGTTCTCGAGCTAGGTTATTCAATCCAGATTGGATAGAGTAAGTATTTCTTGTTCTTTTATTCCCCCACACTCATATTTTGTTACATATGGTATGGATATTTGTTAGCAGCAACTTAAGAATTGGAAAAGTAGGACTCGTCCTGCATGAATTTGGTGAGTTTGTAAGTTCTCGGCTACTCCAGATCTGTTTCCTATAGTAGCTGGGGGATGGATGGCGAAAAGTAAGAAGACGGGACGTAGACTATGGCATGGTTTGGTACTACCCAATTTCCTCTACAGGTGCCCCAAATTAATTGTAAAGTTAGCATAGAATTTTTTATTAACATCGGGTAATATGTTTTTTATATCAAGTTTTGGTGTCAGGTCAGTAGTTTTCACTTTCTGGTACCAAAAAAACCACAAAATTTAGCAGTTTTTTACTGGAATTTTAAAGATCGAGCTGGGGAAATGTAGGGTTTACTAAGCTACTTAGCAGTGTCAGTGTCAGACTTCACAATGGTATAATACCTCACTAAGGCGTCGTTGCTAAGATCTTATTCTCCCTCTGTTTGTCAATGTCATATTCTTCATACTTCCTGTAGATGGCATCCAGCCCTGTGAGAATGTAGACGATCCTCATCTGCACAATGATTAGATATAATGTGCTCGATGCTTGGTTTTTGGGAACTATTTTTTCCCTCCAAATTCCTTCTCCTAGATTGATTAAACAATTTCACTAAAATATTGACTAAACAACCTTGATTGAGAGTTTGTAAAGTGATTATTAAGGTACAACAAATTGTAGGAAGAGATGTAAATGGTTTTATTGTCAATATTCAAAATTTGTGAGTAGCCCAACTTGGAAGTGAAATTGAACTCATCCAAATTTCAACTCCCCTTGGAATTAATAGTGGTTTATAGGAATTTGGAATTGTATGTTGAATAAAGTTGTGGTTGTCCCATTCTTCTTGCACTTGCATTAGATGGAAATTTTTGGTATTTATTTATGGATGCACAAATTTGGAGTAATGTCATCTTACTATGGTTTCTAGTGTTGTTAGAAATGAAGAGAAATACAAGTGACGCCTTAAAAATATGTAATGTCATCTTACTATGGTTTGTAATGTTGTTAGAAATGGATAAATATTAGTGACGTCCTTAAAAAAATGCAATGTCATATTACTATGGCTTTTAATGTTGTTAGAAATGAAGAAAATTTAATGGTGTGGACATTTAACATTTCATTATGCTATGATGTTATTAGTAATGGCTTAATTCATCTTTTATCTATAATTTTTTTCTTAATAATTTTTCACTATTGTGGTTGATATGTGTAACTATAGGATTATTACGTTCTTTTGAAGTGTGAGTGGACTAGGTTAATCTAACCTGTGATGAATGAATGGATTCAATGTCTAACTTATATTTCCTTATGTGAGACTATTATCAAATACAACGTGTTTATTTTTCCCCTTGCATGGAAATCCATTATCCTCTACGTGGTGTTAGGTTATTCATTTGCTCGATATTTGTAAAGTAAGCTTGGGGAACTCCAACTGAACACCTCATATGTCTTCTTTAAGGTCCAACATAGAGACATCAAGCAAGTGGACCTGTATTCAACAAACCCTTTCCTTTGTAGAGTGTGAAGTCCTTTACTTTTTTCTTTTCTTGTCCTTACACTCTTCGCTATTTCTTATGCTCGATGCTAAGTGTAGACCTTTTCCTTAATATTCACTAAGAACAATTCTTCATATTGTAATTGATAACATTCACCAAGTAAAGCGAGTTTGTTCACTATGTCTACATTTGGGAAAATTTCTTCCCTTTGATTCCCTTTGCTTGACAATGCAGCTTTATTTTATTAGTGATATTGTACTTAATTATAATTATCTTGTCATTATGCAATGAAATGCACAATAGGATGAAAGATGTGGTTGAGATACTCCTTTACATGAAATAAATTGCACACTAATGTAGAGATGAAATAAGCATTGTTGGTCCAATTATTGAATAGGATGATGTGTTAGTGCTTGAATTTTTCTCCTACATTTTAAAGCCCCAATTTCAATAGAATGAATTTTCCCTTGGTATTTTCCCCATTAAAAACACACAAAAAGAAGGAATGTCCAATGACATTTGACTTTGTTAGCATCAATGGACCCTAGAGTGGTATCAAATTCTTGTGATGTTAAAATCCTTAATGAAAAAGAAAAATGAATGACTTCTTTGCCCCCATATCTATGATGAAATCCCATAGGTTCAAGTAAATCATAGACAAAGGTGTGAGCCCCAAGAAATTGTTTGAAGAAAAATAGAGGAAAGTTGTAAGTATAAGGCATGGAGAAAATCCTATGTGTTTAGTGCCCTTATTCACCAATTACACAAAGTGTGTGTTTAGTGGGTGAAGAAGCATGGGTTATTGAGTACAAATTATTAGGTTCCCAGGCAAGGGGAAGACAAGCACTAAGCAAAACATGACCATGAGAGGTAGAAATTAATTATCCCAATGAGAAAAAATTTCATTGCTCATGGCTATTTCTTAACAACGAGTAGGTGGCTTATGGTCAACAAATTGAAGAGCAATGCAAGATATAAGGAAACATGAACAAGCAAGTTTGGTAGTCTAATTAAATGTTATGAGATCCATCAGTGTTGAGCATGCATATTTGTCTAAGGATAAGTGGCTAAGTATGTCATTGATTAAAGCTCCCATGATGCTTTGTTTAGATCAAAGAAGGCCTCAAATGAGGGTTAAAAAGCTAAATGAAGGACGCCAAAAGTCATCATAATAAAACAAAAAGAAAGGTCATGTACTGAAGATAAAACTAGGAGGAAATTCTAGTGACCATTCAACAAGTAAATGCATAAAATGTATGAATCAACCGTAGAGTGGGGGAAATGAAATATTTGAGCAGATAGGTGAAAAAGGAGAATATATAATGTATTTAAATACATGAATGTCAGGAAGAGGGTCATATACTTGGCGTCATGTGCTAAAAAAAAATGGTTTCGAGGGCTCATTCCACTACATTGAGGAAAGGAACTCCACATCAATAAAGAAGGAATGTTTGGTTTCCCTACAAAGGTGGAAGGGCCACAAAGGAAAGAAAATTAATGATAAAAATGAAACCAGGTAAAGGCCCACTAGCTTGATGACTTTGTGTTTAATGAATAATAAACAATGGGTATCATTATGTTGGGAATCACAATTGTCGTTAAACCAAAACCCACAGGTGTTATTCAATGATCACATTGCCAAAAATAAGGATCCATGAGAGGCAGTTAGTCCATGTCGCGAAACACACGAGGAGCGTTGGTTTACCTAATTTCCAACAATCCCCCCCAAATGTGAGTCGGGTGTGTATCGAACTCTTAACCTACGCTCTGATACCACTTGTTGGGAATCACGATTGTTATTAAACCAAACTGGCAGATGTTATTCAACGATCACATCACCAAAGATAAGGATCCATGAGAGGTAGATGGTCCATGTTGCGAAACATACGGAAGAATTGGTTTATCCAATGTACAACACATTCAAGCCCTAACAAAATGAAATACTAATCCCCTCGTAAGAGGAGAACTCATGTATTGAACAAAAAAGGGACATGAGAACAAGGTGGATGTTATGGGAAAGGTGATTTTAGACAAATGTAGGAATACGTGGAGATTTGATTCCCTTAAATAAGTGATGCACATAGAAGCAGGTTGAGACAATGGGGAGACTAAGGCAACCCAACTAGTACATATGTGGACCAACAAACCATTTCCATGTAGCACCAAGGCCCATGACTTGAAATTGCATTTTGGTATCCTTTTTTCTGTCTTAATTTAAATGGGTAAAGAAAGGCTCCTTGATCCAATCCTCTTCACTGGAAGGAGTGTAAGAGACCAAGTGAGCACAACCTAAGACTACCATTTATATGTATTATATGCTCAAGATGTATAACAATGTTCTCACAACTATTTTAATCTATATGAAAAGGGGGATCTCACTAAATATTAAAAGTCGAACAAGAAGTTCCATAGTATTTCTATTTCTCATCTTTGGACAAAAAAGTGATGAATATTTTGAATGAGAGTAGTCAGATTTCTACAAATTATCGTAATTCCTACCAAAACCATTTTTATAACATCCAACACAATTCCTCTACTCGAAATCTAGATGGTTTGGTCTTCAAAGGTAGATTTCAAACCCTTTTTCCTTATTACAGATGTGATCTTCTAGTTGCCTTGTTTCTGTGACCATAGCCCTAATAGCATGTTGAGAAATATAGAGAAGCTTAGTTAGGACATTTAAATTTGATTTCTCTTATCTTGACAACTTCTTCTAATATTATTGTTACTTCTTCTTCTTTATTATTATATATTTATCGTCAAGATAATTTCCAAAACTATGAAAATAAAAAATACAAGAACACATGATGTAGGCACTCATCTAGGGAAAAGCCCCTCTCCTAGGGGAAAATGAAAAAAATATTCTTCTCTCCTTTATAATGAAATCAAATTAGATAGCCAAGATTTCTAGACCAACACTAGACCTTCCCCCATCCATCAAGTCAACTTTCTAGATAATATTATTCATGAACAACTCAAATTACATACTTCAACAATATCTTGGCTCATTCCTTCAGTTTGTACCTTTAACCTTGCAAATTCATTTGTATTATCTAGGAATCTTTGCATGTGTGGACTATTTTTGATCCAGCTGGATATTGGTGGCCACCTACCTATTCCATTTGGACCCCCACCATCGGTTCTTTCGGTTTTTCAGTTTCAAAACAATTTACTATTTCTAGCAGTTTTTTGGGTCCTGAATTTCCGGAGTCTTTTTGAGGCCCTAAACGATGTTTTTTTGGCAAAGTAGGGAGCAACACGAGTAATAGACCATTTTTTCTCACTCAAAATTTGTAGTCCTTAGATAGATATTTCTAATGAGGTATTGAGCTCATCAAACGTAGATCATATGTCAAAGTTATGTCCTTGGGAAATTGATGTACCAATTTACCCAAACGGGGTCCATAGTTATGGCGCTTCATTTCCTAGGGTTAGGTTTTTGGATGCTGAGGGTTTTCCATTGTTTCTCAAAAATCAATAGGCCTTTGATCCTCATTATAACACAGTTTAGAGGCCTGAATCTGCCACATCTCTTCTTAGAGATAAGCTACCAATGCTCTAAATAGTTTATTTCTATTATGTCTGTAAGCGTATTTCAATCATTTGTTATTAATGAAATCAAGTTTTATTTCCAATGCATCTCTATGTTTTTGTATATCTTTGTATTTTATTGTGTTCTAGCATAAATTTGGATCAATGTTATTAGAGTGATCTCGTCTTTCTCTATTTTTTCTTTGTATGTCCCCAACGAGGTCAAGGTGTAAGGAGTTAGGGCTCGATCTAGTTGAACACTTGCAAGATCAGCCTCGCAAACCTCAATGACCTCCCATGGTGATCCTATCAAAATATTTCTTGAGGAGGCCCTCAAGAAATGGAGGAACATGATGATGGATAACTTTTCCCAGATCCTTTAAGTGACTACCCATCGCCGGTGCATCTACATCCAACAACCACGCTGGAGGCACCTCTCCTTTCGAGGTACAAGTCAACTTTGACATTCCTGTATTTGAAGGCCAGATAGATGCAAACGTTGTATATATATGGTTTAATTTTCTAGAAGGGTATTTCTCAGTCCATGATTTCTCTGATCGAGAAAATATTATGTTTGCACTCCTCAAATTCAGCACCCATGTCAAATACTAGTGGGAAACCTATTGTGAGCAAAAAGATGAGAGGGA
Source organism: Pinus albicaulis (assembly GCA_034641835.2). Classification (NCBI taxonomy): domain Eukaryota; kingdom Viridiplantae; phylum Streptophyta; class Pinopsida; order Pinales; family Pinaceae; genus Pinus; species Pinus albicaulis. The sequence continues at coordinate 147,206,316 of CM076577.1, read as the reverse complement.
ACCCTCTCCGTTCTCTACTGCACCCACTTGGAATTAATTCCAAGATGGCATCAAGGAAAAATATTATCCTTTGGGGAGTTTTGAGGACAAGTACATCCAATGGACCATGTCGCGGCAGCAAAGGGATCAAGATGTACACGAACTAACGAATTTGTTCCATAACCTGCGCACAAAGTTGGGTATTAAAGATTCAGAGAGAAATTTGGTGCTAAAGTACTACAGTTGTTTGCATAGATACATTCAGGAGGAAATGGAGTTCCTTGAAATTACCTTTCTTGGCATGGCATATCTCTATGCTGCCAAGGTCGAGCAGAAATTTAAGCAGAAGAGGCGAGACTTTCGATCCACGAATCCGAAGCCAGGGAAAGGCACCCCCGAATTGAAGAACAAGGGGAAAAGCCAAAGCAGGGTGACTCATAACAATACCACAAATCAAAATAAGGACACATGGAAGTGGTGTGAATTTCATAACAATCCCACTCACAGCACAAACGAGTGTCGGGCCAAACAGTCGTTGGTGGTCAAACTAAAGGCACCCAAATCAAATGCATGTACTGATCCTGAGTCAGAACCATACAAGGGCAATGAAAAAGGGAAGCAGATCATTGATGCATATCCCAGTGCCATTATTGCCACCACAAAGCTCCATAGGGAGGTTCTTGAGGATTCAGAGGAGGGGGAGTGCCTCTTCCCTTCGGAGATGTGGGTGAAGGGTTCTACACTACAATTCCTAGTCGATATCGGAAGCCAAAAGAACCTAATTTCAGTAGATGTCATGAAGAAGCTCGGCCTACCGACCAGAGCACACCCGCAGTCATATATAATTGGGTGGCTTCACCAAAGGCAAGATCTCCACGTCCGCCAGTAGTGTCGCCTTCCGTACAGCATCAAGCCATTCGCGGATGAGGTATTGTGTGATGTTGCTCTTCTTGATGTGTCTGATGTATTATTGGGAAAACCATACTTGTAGAAGTGACATGTTGTGTATGAGTCTAGGCCTCATTCTATTTTTATTACTTTCAGGAATAAATTGTACAGGATATTGGAGGTAGTACCACCTCCTGCCATCTCTTTGACTACTGCAAAACAACGTAGTAAGCTTGTTTCCCAAATGAGGAAATTTATTTGCATTAAAATTCACCCACAAGGAAAGAAGAAGATTGTGGCCATAGCCTTGAAACAGGGCTCCCCTACATGGCAAAAACAAATGGAAAAAGTCGTGGAGGAATATGAGGACACTTTCTCCTCACCCACAGAGGTTCCTCTACATTGTTAGGTCAAGAACTCCATTGATCTGACCTCAGGCATGTCCCTGCCTGATGTTTCCATACCTCATGTGACCACGCAGATAGAATCCACACATGTATTGTCTTAGGTTAATAAAGCAACCAAAATTATTAACCCGATCCAACATTTCTGCCAGTATGCCCCTGACATCTTCGGCAATTCCAATTTCAACAGAATTTTACTCATCTCATGGAGGAACTCAACACAATGGGGAACATTTATTCCTAAGGGGGAGGAATGATCTAAGTGGATATTGGTGGCCACCCACCTATTTCATTTGGATCCCCACCATCAGTTCTTTTATTTTTTCAGTTTCAGCAGAGTTTACTATTTTTAGCAGTTTTTCGGGTTTTGAGGCCCTAAACGATTTTTTTAGGGAAAAATAGGAGAAATTTTTTTCATAGACTGATATTTCTCACTTGAAATTTTTATTCCTCATATATATGTTTTTAACGAGGTGTTGTGCGCATCAAACGAAGATAATATTCCAAAGTTACGTCCCGGGGAAGTTGATGTACCAATTTACCAAAACGGGGCCCATAGTTTTGGTGGTTCATCTCCTAGGGTTAATTTTTTGGATGTTGAGGGTTTTCCATTGTTTCTCAACAATAAATAGGCCTTTGAGCCACATTGTAACAAAGTTCAGAGGCCTGTAGCCACCACATCGCTTCTGAGAGATAAGCTACCAGCACCCTAGCTAGTTTATTTCTATTATGTCTGTAAGCATATTTCAATCATTTTTTATTAATGAATTGAAGTTTTATCTCCAATGAATCTATATGTTTTTGTCTATTTTTGTATTTTATTGTGTTCCTACATAAATCCAAATCAATTGTTGGAGGAATTTTGGTCTTCCTTCATCTTTTATTGGACTCTCCTTCATCTACAAAATGGTCTTACCTGTTTTCCTTTTTTTCCTTAGAATTGCACATTGAATGTGTTCCATGTATGTGCTCTCAATAGGTCGAATGCACTTTTTTATATATAGCCTTCTTATGTGAGGATGAGTCTCCTCAATGTGGTCGACTAGTATAAGATGGAGCCAAATTGATGGATGTAGCATTATTATATATTTTGATACAAAGACACATTTTTTTCTTTTGACATAACAAGCCTAGGAAGGTTCTTTTACATAATGACTATGACTATGAAATTTGACACAACCTTAGAAGCTTAAATTGAGGTTTGACCTAGAGAAAAAATAAAATGAGCATGAAACCCATGTTTATAAATAATAATTTTTTTTTTCTTTCTATTGACAAATACATTATATCATGGTTCAAATACAATTATGAATACCGATAATAGTTACATTTATCAACATGTGCATGGTTTACTGACAACTATAATCCTAGCATTATAGAATGAGAATGGGCCTTAGGAAGTCATGGAATAGGGGCTAGGGGGCCTAGAGGGAAGGAAATGAGAGAAGTTGATAAGGTAACCCCCAATAGTTGTGATAATGGGATTAGGGGACCCATTATCGCAACCCATAATACCTTAACCCATAACCACTGAATTCCTTATCCCCTTAACCCCCAAGCCATAATCAGTTAACCCATACACTTAAAAATCATAGCCTATTAATCCTTTGGTCCCTTAAACACTAAGCCACTATCCCATTAAGCCCCAACCCGTAACTTAGAATCTTTGAACCACCCTTAAACGTCACAAAAATTTAACTTTTGGAGGCAGGTTTCGACGAACACCCCAAAAGTTATTAGAATTAAACATTTAGAGGTAATTATTAAATGACCAACTCCAAATGTTAAATTGTTATGAATTTTTGGGGATGGCGATCTTTAGGAGTATTGAACGGGGAAAGGGGACATAAGGGTAGCATGGATGGGTAGAAGTGAGAGGCTCAAGCATAGTTTACTAAGATCTATAATCCTAACATTATGGAATGAGAAGAGGCCTTGAGACCTCATGGAATAGGGGCTATGGGGCCTGAAGGGAAGGAAATGAGAGAAATTGATAAAGGAATCCCTGATAATTGTGATAAGGGGATCAGGGGCCCCATTATCACAAACCATGAGCCCTTAACCCATAACCATTAAATTCCTTAACCCCAAATCTATAATCCCTTAACCCCTACCCTTATAACTCATAACCCATTAACCCCTTGATCCCTTTAAACCTAAGCCACTAACCCCTTAATCCATAACCCTTAACTTAGAATCCCTAAAACCTCTAAGCCCTAACCCCGTATCCTCTTAAAAACTGATCCTTAACCCCTAACCTCTAAACTCCTAAATCCCTAACCCCTAATACCTTAACCCTCTAACGCGTAAATCCCATAACCCTTAAGCACTTAAACCCTAAATCCCTTTATGCCTAAGCCCTTGGTGCTTAACCCTTAACTATTGAATATATTAACCACTAATCCATTAACCTCTAACCGCTAAACCTCTTATACCTCAATACCTTGAACCTCATCCCCATAACTCCTAAACCTTTACTCTTTACCCTTAACCCTTGACTCTTAAAGCCCTAAACCCCTTAACTCCTATAGCCCCTAAGAATTTCTTCCAAACCATAGGTGCTCCAACAATAATATTATTGGTCATATTATTTTTTTGTTTGTTCGCCTCCAAATACAACCTCCAAGCAGTACTAGGGTCTAAGGAAAAGAGCCACAAGTTCCCCAAATCTGATCTACATTTTATGGACAGACATATTTCCCCCAAATATTCTCCACGCATTTGCTTTCAAGGGTAAACACTATGGTCTTATAATATCCACAAATGCATATAAGTTTATAGGAATTAAAAATTTTTGGGAAGGATAAATTATATCTATAGTATTAGCTATATATGATTATCACAACTACATTAATAATGTGGTTGATATATGTTTATTACATGCACAACAAGAATTTTTTTCATGTTGTGCCCCACAAAATCTAGTTCATACTAGGGATTATTTGCATTTCAAAGATAGATAATTGCATAATGATTAACCTATGAGAAATAAACCTATCAAGATATAATCAACCAACCATAGAAGCAATAAACCCTAAACCTAAACTTTATACATAACATTAAACATTCATCTTAATACAGAATTTGAAACACAAATAAAACAAATTGTTGCATCAATATAGCTTATTGCCATCCATCATTATTTTGCATCATGATAGCAAAAATGTAATAACTTTTGCTCCATCACAATTAAATTGATACGTGTAACATAACATTGAAAAAAATGTTTATAAAGAGGTAATGTAGTATATATTTTGGAAATCAAAATTTTTATATTCCTTCCCTTGGTTGCAATGAGAACGTGCCTTTCAATCATTGTTATCATGAGAACCTTTTTTTTTCATGTCCTTCACTCAACCAAACCCTACAATATTATTCCTCTAATCTCCCTACAAATTACAATCATAGTGAATGGCAAAGATTTGTATCACTCACTCCATGCCTTTTGGAATATTAAGACTCCCAATATTGACTTAGTTCTTTTTCCATCTGAGAAGAGCTACTAAAGGTTGATATAGTCTCAGAGACACCTTCACAATCATGTCCACTTGCAAGAAAAACTAAAAATCACATCTATTATAAGGCTATCTCCCAATTAAAAAGGATGTTGATCTTACAATAATAACTTTTCTCAAGGTATTTATATATAGATCATCATTCCCAAAAAAATATAGGACTTTCTTCAAAGCCATTTGTTGCATTAGCCCATAGATCCAATCCAGAAATTCTTTCAAAGATTCAAAATTGAAATGGATTCAAAATTGGTAGGTTTCCTATTGATGAGTTGATCTAATCGAATTGAAATGGATTTGAAATTGTTAGGATTCCAATGGATTAGTTGATATAACTTGTGGAAGAGTGGAAGTGGCAAAGGATAATAAAGCAGTCCAATAGGTTTAACCAGTGGCCAAAGAAATAATATTTAGATTTAATTTTTTATTCTTTGATGTGAAATTGAAAAAAATTGAAAGGCCTTTGATTTCATTTGTTAGATGGTTTATTAGACGAAGAATATTCCCTTAACATGCAATCTTGTCCATTTATTAAAAAATCAAAATTTTGCAAACCCAATTCCAATAAAGACCGTGCCTATCGACGTAATAATTTATCTCATTTTAAAATGTCTTTGGTGTAACTAGTAATATTATTGGATAAATTTAAGGATTTAATTAAATCAAATTAGAATAATAATATATTTATGTTTAGGATAATAATTTTTTTTATTTTTTTATAAAGGGTGTGTATTACATAACATCTTCGAGTTTTCACAATTAACTGATTTAGTTGTGTTTATGTCATGCCGACTCAATTGCATACATCCCTTCTCTCAACAAGAAGCCATTGAGTTATCATACAACAATACCTCTAACATTTTGTACTAATGCAAAATACTCCCATAAGCATTGATTGTCATTCATGTGATCAAAATATGATACTCCAATGATAAGGATATTTTCTTCTTCTCCACAAGTTCCTATGTTTCTCGTTTAATGGTAGTCTTCCAACAAAGCAGGGTAAGTCGTGTGTGAAATAAATTCTTGCGTTGATGGGGTGAGATCACAAGGAGAGCGCCCACCTTAGGTTTTGCCTTCTTTTACATACTTATATGCATGAGAAACATCCATTAACTTCACCACCTTTGATGGATGGTAACTTAGGTAGAAGATCAATGCCCAAGTTCCAAGAATCTTTCCCCTAGAGGAACAAGAGAATTGAACCCGTGCCCTCACAAAAATGGGGAGATAGATCTCACATCTTACTCATGACTACTTAAACTAATCCCCAAGGCTACCAAACACCTAGCCTATTTTTGGAGAATAATCAATGGAATAGTAAATTAGTGATATTGTGCTGGATCCACACTCACATCTAATGTGGATTATCTCTAACCATATACATTAGAACCACCCAAGGGTGTTAATCACTTTCCCTCCCCCACGACACTTAGCATGTGACCCTCATCCATGCATCTGATGAGCTTTGTAAACATAATAATTTTCAACGTATCGGAAGTTCCTCACTCCAAGGTGTTCTTCTCAATTCCTATGTGCTTCATTTGTTGTTCAACCCCACTCCAGTCCTCACTCATTTACTTTGTGTTATATCCCTCTCAACAAAATTTTATTACATAAACATTGAAGATAAATGCAACATCTACCTACTAGAATTCAATTTGGAATTTCAACATCCATGCATTCGACATGGATCTCCAACCCAAACTTATTTTATATCATCAAATTTACGTTTTTACCCTTGTTATATTAGATTGATGTTGGCGGAAATAGAAATAAATGGGATTCAAGGATGTTTTTTTGATCTACATAATGTGGCTTATCAGCCAATATATTACCCAAAGGCCACCATTTCTCCCTAAAGGAATTCTAAGATGTGTCAGGTGATATGGCATGTCAAGATGTAAACTATGTTGCTTAGTTGTTTTGATACTACGGTTGGATGTGAGCGTTGTATTAGTAACTTGTTAAGTTGGATGAGTTGAGATTGGAAATGAGTAGCTTAAGATGAGTTATCAATATTTCTTAGGTGAACAAGGCATACGTTGAATTTTCACGACACATGAGAATTTGGGTTTGGTCTCGTAATATTTGATGGAAACACACTCAAGTGCCACAACACATCTAATTTAATGCACAACAAAATCTACACACATCAGGGAATCAGCTAGTGCACATGAGAATTTTTAACTTTTTCAAACCCTTCTTCATTATATTACAAACTATAATACAACATGCTAGAGCTCCCATACTAGGGATTGTGGCCCTTTACAATCACAATGATACAAGTAATACAACTAGGATTTGGTGTTAGTCCTTTGATAACCAATATTCTCTTTGAATTGGTGAATACATTTATGGGAAAATTATAAAATTCATCCAAATGGAAGATATTAATCACTAAATTATCTTCTCACTCTCTTGGTGATTTTATGATCCACTATATTTTCGATAGATATAAGAAGCATATGAATTGTTATGGGCCATTACATTATTTAACCACTACAAACCAAGTTCAAGACACCTTGTAAATTGCAAAGTAGGAATATATTCCTTGGACAACAATTATCATCAATCGTGTCTTGTCAAACTGCTTGTGTGATGGAGTGTTATCCTCCCTTCCAAGGTTCTAATAAGTGACATGACAAATATTTGAGCTTCTATAGCTTCCGTTTAACCCTAGGTACCATCCTCATAATGAGGGGAAGTGTGTAATGGGTTTCCTTGGGGAATGCATTACAGGGAAAAAAATAAAATAAAAGAAAATAATAATAATAATAAATAAAAATAAATAAATAAATAAAATAAATAAAAATAATAATAATAATATAGACAACTATGGAACTCTTGAATTTTAATAAATATAATATGACATATAAGTGGCTTAGGTCTAGTTTAAATTAGCACATTTTATGTCGTTTAAATGACGGTTTTGAGACTCATGGGCTCATGACAACACAACTGGATATTAAAGATGACATTTCCCATGTAGGATGGATTTAATAAGGGTCACTAATTAAATCCACGTCAAAATGGATCTTTGTGGGACTTTGAACACCTTACCTCCATCCAAAAAAATACATACATGATAAAAATAAATAAATTGAAAAACCAAAAGATGATAGACCAGATTAGAAGAAATGGTAAGGCTACAGTGATATATTGATTGCATGCATTAAAGTTAATAAAAATCATGAAAGAATATTGGAGGATTTGGTAATTAATAAAGAGAAGGCATGTGGCTTCTTTGATGGGGCAAGCGAGGACCCATAGAACATTGGTAGTGTTGGGTATCTCCCATTCCCATCTGAATTCCATTGTGTTAAGATGAAAGCAAGGTTGTGTGTTGGAACTAATAACTATGTAGTATTCATGACACTAACGGTATCAAATTATGATTAGAATAACAGGGTATCTCATTCTTGGGTATTTGGAGATTCAATATTGCTTATCAACTGGATGAATGGAACTGATTAGTTGCGGAATATCAAGTCAAGGTGTTTGGACGAGGAATTAAATAAAGATGAAAATTTATTTAAATATGTTTCAATCACACATATTTGGGGAGAAAAATGTGATAGATATGCTCTATATAGAGAAGGGTTACTAGTAGTAGGGGTTAAAACTATGTCAAGAAGACAAGGATGAAGTAATCCCTATTTATAAATGTAATGTTTAATGTCATGTGTAGTAATGCTCAAAATTTTTGGTTGTTGATGAGAGTAGCTTGTTCTTGTTTCTTATAAATATGGTGGAAAGCTTGGGAGCCTCTGATGTGTAGCGTGCAATAATTTATTGTCATGAAAAGTATGTATCTAAATCGTCAGGGGTGTAGCATTTTGTGATTTTCAAGAAAAGAGGAGGTTTTTTTTCAACCGCTGGTAGTGCAAGTGCACATGAGAAGTGTAATTTATTTTCTAGTTGAAATGAAATGGAAATTTTTACCTTGGAAGAAAAATATTTTTTCATGCATTGAATAAAGGAAACAGATTTTTTTGACAATACCAACTTTTCAATCAGAAAGAATAAAGAGAAAAAGGACTACGACTCAAACCTCCTAGAAAAAGTGCATACAAATGACTTGTGGAAAGATGGGAAAGTGTTAGGCCCCTATAATACTAGTGTATCTGCTTATTGTTGCTAGTGTAGCCCCCTTATTGTTATTTTTGTACCCCTGTAGCCCCCATATTGTTATTATTGTGCCCTTACATTATTATTGTTAGGTCGGCTAGGATTGTATTGTGACCCCATGGACTCCTATATATAGAAAGGAGGTTGTGTCATTTGTATCATCCAATAATTGTTCATTTATGTAATGTAAAAGAGGTTTCCCCCTCAAAGTGGCTTATTTATAAGGCATTGATATCTCTTTTATTATATTTTTGGAGATGGTTTCATTACATTTGGTATCAGAGTGTTGGATTTTAGGGTTTTGGTGCTCCAAACTAGTCATCCTGGAATTTTCGGGATAATTTATTTTCTACAAATATTTAGAAGCTGAAAATTTTAGCATGCTAAGCCAAAATCACGAGGAACTTCTTGTAGAAATTTCAGATCTTGGTTCGCAATATTTGTAGAGATATGATCTGTGGAAGTTAGGGTTTTTTAAGCTCTTGAATTTCATCTAAAAATGTCATCATGGAATTTTCATGATAGCTTTTTTTATACGAACATGCAAAAGCTCAAATTTTTATAATGCAAAGCCAAAATCCTTAGGAACCTCCTATCAAAATTTCAGATCTTGGTTCGTAATATTTTTTAAGATATGATCTGTGGAAGTTAGGGTTTTTGTAGGCTCCCAAATTTCATCTAAAATAGGTGACCTTCGGAAAATCGTCATAACTCTCTATCTGAGCATCAAATTGGAATTCTATAAAAAGTGTCCAAAATTACACAAACTGTAGTTTCCTGTGTATCAATTCCAGAGGCGAAGGAGGAAACTGTGACACGTATCATGTCGTACAAATTCACTCTACTGAACCGGTTCATAATTAGGTCATGTGGGAGATTGGGCATAAATTTGTCTTGAAGCATCCAAATCCGGTCAAACCTGTGGCATTCGAAAGAAGATTAAGAGGGCTACTATAAGACCGAATTTTAGATATTGAAGATCCGAAATTGTAGAGATAATTTAGTTTCAATATCGAGCTCCTCAAAATCAAGGAAAAGGTGTGTATTTGTTTTTTAAATTGCATAAATTTTGTTTGAAAAAGAAGTTTGAAGTGATTCCAAGGGCTTATTGAACCATTTTTATCATTATTGGGTTCTATAATACCTCTAAAACATAATTCCACACCCATAAAGCCCTATTAAATCTATACCATGATGCATGAAGAGGAAGAATTGCAGTATGACATATCAAATTTATGATACCAAGTGCAACAAATTTCGATCTTACAAAGAGAAATAAAAGATGACATAGATGGTTTAAAATAAAAAATGGAGGCTAAGATGGATAGTTTGAAGGATCAAATGAAAGCTAATATGGATGATAAAGTAGTTTAATATCACATCGAGCATCAACAACAATTTCTCCAACTCTCAAAGGATAACCTAAATTTGGTGCAGAATCAAATGAAACAACAGGAAGATCAACATCGCAGAAAAAAAAGTTCTAAAACATTCACAGAAACAAGAACTCGACAACTACCAAATCGATCAATTTCAAAGTATCGCAGCAAGTGGAAGAACTTACCTGTTGAAGATTCCACATCGGAGGATGAAAAATTTATACAGAAGCATCCAGAAATAATCAAGCATTGAGGGAAACAATTGTTTGAAGGAGAGGGACATGTTAGGTCCCTATAATACTAGTGTATCCCCTTATTGTTGTTAGTGTATCCCCCTTATTGTTATTGTTGTAACCCTGTAGCACCCATATTTTTATTATTGTGCCCTTAAATTATTATTGTTAGGTCAGCTACGATTATACTGTGACCCCATGGACTCCTATATATATAAAGGAGGTTGTGTCAGTTGTATCATTGAAGAATTGTTCATTTATGTAATGTAAAGGAGGTTTCCCCCTCGAAGAAGCTTATTTCTAAGGCATTGATCTCTCTTTTCTTCTATTTTTGGAGTTGGTTTCATAACACAAAGAGGAAGGGAACCATATGTGAACCAAACTATAGATTAAAGTGCACCCAATATTGTTAATATATTTTTTTGCATTAGCAATTCCGATCAATGACCTTCTTGTTAGAGGGTCCCAAAATTCCAACCCTACTATGCTCTTTTTCCCCGATGCCCTGAACGAATAATGGAAGGATACTACCTCTCTAGAATTTGGATAAAATCTCTACCATGTAACCACAGTTTCTCAAGTAAAACCCTCTTTCCATGAACAACACCTAAAGTTTAAGAATTCGCAATGATTCTAGAGCTTCCTTACATTATTTTTTCATAACATGATAATAATGAATTTTGTACAATTTCCCAAACACAACGAGTATAACTACATTTCCCCATGGAGCCCTAGCTTGAATCCTTTCACAAAAACCCTTCTTGCTTCAATACCATTGCTAATAATCGAAATAAAACCTAGAAATGTGTCAAATGTGAAAATCAACTTGATAATAAGGAAGACATAACAGAGAAAATTCATAGATATAACTTACTTATATTTTCAAACATGATGTATGCTTCATTTTATGAAACTGAAAATGTTGACTTGAAGTCAAGTATTAAGAAATAAATAAGAGATGGAGAGGAGTAATTGACTATTTGAATGATTCTTGAAAATATCAGTGAACAATTGAATTCATAATCCTAATTTTATTTCTTTCTCTAGGATTTTCTCCGTGTTTTCGTCTTCAGGGAATATGTAGATGCAGGCAGGGAGGGAAACCTTTCTTTCTCTGGCCGGAAAAGGTAAATGTTAGTGTTTTATTTTTGTTAAAAAAATCTCAGATTTTTCCTCTCATTCTATGGAAGGGACTTGGCTATTTCAAGTGTATACTTTTTATTATTATATCAACATATTTTATGGAAAGTTATTTGAAAATGGTCATTTTTAAGTAATTTATTTTTATTGTATTGTATAAGCAAATTAGAGTGAGAGCTAATTCATTAATGATATTTATGGAAAATTATATTATTTGAAATGATTCATTGGTAGGCCATTGAAGGGTGGACTTTCAGTATTGGAAGATACTTTTGTTTATTGCTTAGTTAATGTATTTCCTTGTGTATAAGGAAAAAAAGCTTTTAGTCCATCAGAAACAATCTTAAATCTTATTCTATGAAGAAATTCAAATTTTTATTGCAAAAACATGTTCTCGACGAGGTTTCAATATGGTTATGCTTAATTGCAATTCAATTTATCTATTTTAAAGACAACCCAAACTATCCAAATTTAAATGGAGCTTGAGGTATAGTTTTTATAAATAGAAAAAAATATTCATTTCAATTTCATATCTAAGAAGAATTAGAAAGGGATCAAAAATAAATTAGGATCTCAATTAGGTTTAGCTTGGGTGGTTAAGAGGAGTTTTTATCCTCATTCTATGTGGTAAATATTACTTGTGATGTGTTTATTCCTTATGTAGGGTTTGCACTATAATATTTTGTATTCCCAACTCAACATTTTAAATTCCTCCATTCTACCATTACTCATTTCCATTTAGTTTTGAATTAAAATAATTTTTATGTTATCATTCATTTTATGTTAAGAAAATTATGGATTATGTTGGTTAGATCATGGTGCTATAGAAGACGGTCTTATGGGTGTATTTATTATATGGTGAAAAATAGATTATATGTGTTGTGTATGGAAATAATTTTGTTTCTTATACTTCTTAGTACTTTGAACTATGTTTGATTTTTCTTAAGTGTTGTAACAATGTATTTAGACACCACCTCTATTTTAGAATAGGGGTTTTCTAATACACAAAATACATGGACTCTCCAAAATAGTATTCAAGCTAATGGTTTGAGATGTAGCATTTTTCCTATAAGTCTTATGCAAGTTGTACATGTTATTAAAAAATTAGGTTTTTTTAGTGGATTTGTTCGAGGTTTCTAATTGAAAACTAAATCTAGGATCAAATCAGTGGTTCAACATTATGAGTTTCAAGCTAGATCTTATAAATTTTATTGGAAAAAATTATGGAATTTTGGCACAAGATATGGGAACATTTTTGAAGAGTGAAGAGTTATAGTCCTTTACGAAAATGGTGGTTATTATCCAAGGGGTAACTAATAAAAAAAATTCATCAATATGAAGAAGGAAGAGGCTCTAGGAGTCATAAAAACCTCCATATCAAGGTGGATTCAATGTCATATAATCCATATCAACTACTCGTATAATCCATACTCTTTAGTATATCAAAGAGTTAGAAATTTATTCTTATTTTCCCCTAAGACGCTACAAACCCTATATTCTCCTTGCAAACCTTAACCTCTATAACAAAATCAAGAAAGTTCCTACATAATTTACAATGTCATGAATTTGAGAATTCACCAATTTAGTGACACTCCAAAAATGTTTTCAGAAAAATAAATGCTTAGATCAAAAGAGTACATGTTTGGCATTGATCACCATGATGTCACTCTCTAGTAAACAGTTTTGGTGGACTCACCAATATAGTTTATTTTGATCCCTCTCCATAGATTTATCGCAAGGCATTGATTATGTTGGGCTATATCTTACACAATATTTCTAGTGGTCCTGTGGTTCCATGATACACACCTACAACATGTCATCCATATATGACACAAAATAAATGGTTCAGTCACTCTCATAGTAAATTAACACTCTCACTCAGTCACTCAACACACCATATACCAACATACCTTCCCTCACTGTGCAAGTTGGCCTTTATTTTGAGAAAATTAGGAGTTGGATGGTGAGTGTGCCGAGGGTGCCATATTTTCAAGACAAGTCTCTCATAAGATAAGAAATTTTTTAATGAGAAATAAAATCACAATATTGACCACTCACTTCTTACCATTCCCACACCATAAAAAAAAAAACCCTAAAAATTCCATTCTTAAAATATTTTGTGTAATGGTGTGATCATTTTTTTGTTCTCTTAAAGGAACTCTTTCTAGACATGCACCCCATCAAACACAAATCATCGAGTCAGAATGAATGGAAATGAATGAATAAGAGGGTGTATCGTGGATTTTCAACGAGTATCACACGTGCCAAGGGGGGAGTGACAAGGCATGCTTGGGAATGCTAGGGAATTTCAAGAAGTGTCAGGGTGGGCTAACATGTGCCACATAGTGCCAAGGCATGCCAATGCATGCAAATGTGTGTCAGGCATGCCAATGCATTTCAGACATGCCAAGACATGTCATGTGTTAAGGCATGACAAGATGTTCCAGGTGTTAGGGTATGCGAAAATGTGTCAAGGAGTGTTAGGAAAAAAAAGGTAACACCAAGTTAAAATGAAAACAAATGAACACATATGAGGGTTAATAATTCAATCCCTTACCTTTTCAAGAGGGCATGCTAGGCATACCAACACTAGTTTCAATACATGCCAAGGGCCAAGTGCTGGTGTGTCTTAAGTGCCAAATCATCCTTTATTACAATCATCCTCTATTACTTATCTCTTAATTGTTAATAATTGATCTCAGATAAATTTTATCTTAAACTGTGCCAAGTAATTCCAGGGCATCCAAATGCATGCCAGGAATTTTCAAGTTCCACCAAGTGCCAAGAGCCAATATGCGCCAAGGAGTTATAGGGCATGATATGGAGTTCCAGGTTTGCTAAGGAGGGAGTGAGAGGATATGTTAGATAGTTCCAAGGCATGTTAAAGTTCTATGGAAGCATACCAATATTTTCCAAGTGCCAATGTGTGCTGAGTGTTAGCGAGTGTCAAGGAAACAAAAGGGATCACTAGGTCAAAATTCATGGAAATGAATGAATAAGAGCGTCTAACACAGAGTGTTGGCGAGTTCTAGGTGTGCTAAGGAGGGAGTGACATGGTATGCTAGGTAGTGCTAAGTCATGCTAGTGTGCCAAAGTGTTATGCAGCGACGATTTTCCAGGTACTAGGGTGTTCCAACACTTTCTAGGAAGCGTTAGGGAGTCCGAGGGGCACATAAGGGAGCACTAGGTGAAAATAATGCATGAAAATGAATGATTTAGATATTGTGATAGGAAGTGTCAATGAGTTCCATGTGTGTTAATGAGGGAGTGAAAAGGTATGCTAGGTAGCACTAAGGTGTGCTAGAGGCAAGGGAAACATGCCAAGATGTGCCAGGTGCTTGGGTGTGCCAATGCATATCAGGGAATGTTATGGAGTGCCAGGGAAAAAAAAGGGATCACTAGTTTCAAATTCATATAAATGAATGAATAGGAGTGTGTGACAAGGATTGTTAACGAGTTATATGTGTGCTAAGGAGGGGGTGATAAGGTATGCTAGGTAGTGCCAAGGAATGATAGAGTGCTACGGTGACTTGCCAAGATGTGCCAAGTTCGAAGGTGTCCCAATGTGTGTCAGGGAGTGCCACGGAAAAAAAAGGGAGAAATATTTAAAAATGCATGGAAATTAATGGATAAGAGTATTTGATAGTGAGTTTCAGCGAGTTCCAAGTGTGTTAAGGAGGGAGTGACAAGGTTATATTCTAGGAAATTCCAAGGCATGCTAGAGTGTTAGGGCATGTTAGGGAATGGTATGGTGTTCTAAAGAGTTTCAAATCATGCCAAGGAATTCATGGGATTCTAACATGTGCCACATAGTTCTAAGGTATTATTATATGTTCTAGGTGTTATGGCATATCAAGATGTAAAATATGTTTCTTAGTTTTTTTATGGCCACGGTTGGACGTGAGCCTTGACTTGGTAACTGGTTAAGCAGAATGAATTAATATTGGACATGAGTAGCCTAATATTAGTTATAATCCATTCTTAAGTGAACAAGGCATAGTCTATTTATAGTAAATGAAACTTGTTCAGGTTGTTGTAGTTGAGGCAGGACTTGCCTAGGTTCCCAAGTCTAACACAAAATAAGGGTAGTTGTGAGGACATGATACTTAATGAGTGTCAGAGTGTGCCAATGAATGAAAATTCATGCTAAGGCATTCCATATAGTTTCAATGCATGCCAAGGAGTGGTGGGTAGTGTCAGGGAATCACAAGGGAGAACTAGTTCAAAGTGCATGGAAATGAACAAATAAGAGTATCTTCTAGGGAGTTTGAGTGAACTCCAAGTGTCCCATGGATGAAGTGTGTTAGGAGAATTTATTCATAGGACTTGTAGGAGAAAATCCTACGATTGCGACAAGTGGATAGACGAATTAGTTTAAAAAAAAAGGGAGACGTTGGGCTAGACACAACACTATTTTTTCAATGACTTGGTTGGGTTCCTAGGTCACAAAAAAAGTAAGGCTATCTATGAGGGCATGACAACAAGGGAGTGCCAAGGTGTGCAGGAAATCCCAGGAAGTGATAACACATGCTATAAATTTCAAAGGAATGTTAGGCATGCCAATATGTCATAAGTGTTAGGGTGTGGAACCAACGCATGCTAGGGAGTGCCAGGGAAGCAAAAGGGAGGAATGGTTTCAATTGCATGGAAATGAATGAATAAGAGGGTGTGATAGGGAGTGTTAGAAAGCTCTAGTTGTGATAAAGAGGGAGTGAAAAGGTATGGTAGGAAATTCCAAGGCATGATAGAGTTCTAGGAAAGCATGTTAAGATGTACAAAGTTCCAAGGTGTGCCAATGTGTGCTAAGGAGTGTTAGGGAGTGTTAGAGAAACACAAGAGAGCACTATGTCATAATGCATGGAAGTGAATGAATAAGAGTGTGTTACAAGGAGTGTCAGCGAGTTCCAAGTGTGCTAAGGAGGAATGATAAGGAATTCTTGGTAGCACTAAGGAATGTTAGAGTGCTAGGGTGACATGTGGCCAAGATGTGCAAACTCGTGCAAGGATTTTTAAATTGGGAGTGCCAGGGAAACACAATGGAGAATTGTGTCAAAACGCATGGAAATAAAAAATGAATAGTTGGTGATTGGAAGTGTCAGCGAGTTATATGTGTGCTAAGGAGGGAGTGACAAGGTATGGTAGGCAGTGTTAAGGCATGCTAGAGGCCAGAGCAACATGCCAATATGTCATAGGTGCTAGGGTGTACCAACACGTGCCAAGGAGTGTTAAGGAATGCTATGGAAACACAAGGGATCACTAGGTAAAAATTAATGGAAATGAATGAATAAGAGTTTTTGACCAGGAGTGTCATTGAGCTCTATGTGTGTTAAGGAAAGAGTGACAAGGTCTGCTAAGTAGTGCCAAGGAATGCTAGATTTCTAGAGCAACATGCCAAGATGTTCCAAGTGTTATGGTGTGCCAATGCATGCTAGGGAGTGTTATGGAGTGTCAGGGAAACAAAATGAAGCACTACATCAAAATGAATTGAAATGAATGAGTAAGAGTGCGTGACATGGAGTTTCAATGAGTTCTAGGTGTGTTAAGGAGGGAGTGACATGGTTATATGCTAGGTAGTGCCAAGGTAGGCTAAACTACCAAGGTGTGTCAGGAAGTTCTAGTGTGTGTTAGGGAGTGTCAAATCATGCCAAGGAATGTAGGGGATACTAACACATGCCGCATGGTGCCAAGGCATTTAAGACATGCCAGGTGTTATGGCATGCCTAGATGTAAACTTTGTTTCTTAATTGTTTTACAACCACATTTGGATGTGATGAGAATTTTCTTGGTAAATTGTTAAGTGGGATGATTTAAGATTGGACATGAGTAGCCTAAGATGAATTACGGTAGTTCTTAGGTGAAAAAAACATATGTTGAATTTCCACGACACATGAGAATGTGTGTTTGGTCTTAGAATATCTGATTCAAACACACTTGAGTGCCACAACACCTACTTTTCACAATGAAATATACACACGTCAGGGAATCAACTAGTTCACATGACAATTTTTAACTTTTTCAAACCTTTCTTTGTTAAATTAAAAACTACAATAGAATAGGCTAGAGCTCACATACAAGGGATCATGGCCCTTTACAATCACACTAATACAAGGAATATAGCTAGGGCGTGTTGTTAGTATTTTTACAACCAATATACCTTGAACAAGACAACACTTGACCTACCTTTTTATGGTGGCCACACATAGCCCTTTCAGTCCACATGTCCTGAACATATCTAGTGGGTCATCTTTCCTCCCATTATGCAACTCCTCAATCTACCTCTATCAATGAACTCAACTCCTTTAGTTTACTGAACTTGGTCCAAAAACTCTTCCATATATCCACCTCTTTTTTCATTTAAGGTTTTCAAAACTTATGGTTTTCGATTAGTTGTTCAGAACTCCGTTTGTGAACAATTCTTTGGTATACCCACTTTTTCCATACTACTGCTCCAATATGACAAGTTTCCACTTTGGCTATGGAGGTTTCCCTTCTTCTCACTGAATCAATCAGCTACAATTCAGTGAACTAGGGCTAGTTGGCTAGCCCACTTGACTGCTACTTTAGTCCTTCAAATTTTGATTGTTCTTAGGCCCAATACACCTACCCTTCTACTAGTCTTGTTTTCCTTCATAAGTATAGGACTTAGGGCTCTTATTTGATAGTCACCTAAAAACCATCCAATTGTACTTGTACTGCCATAAATTTTCCTTTCCCAACCATAATCAATTCATTTATTGATCTAGTGCCCACAACACTTCCCTCATATAGGGCTCTTCAAATCTTCCACCTAATAGTGATTTGAGTCCTCTCAAAATCACTTTTCTTGTGTTCCGATTTCTTTTTTGTGGAATCTACGAACCAATTTCAACTACTCCTCTTATTATCCTTCTAAAAATTTGTAGATGACTGAACTAGGGTCACAAATCATCATCCATTGACTAACGTTTTATAGGTTACTTCAGAGATCTATCCAAAACTCTATGGAAAGTCCACCAAAATAAACTCCTCTTCATGTCAATCCATTCCTCATATGGCACATTTCTTCTGCTCAATATTATACTTAGGCTCCACCTTCCTTTTTATTTTCTATCTCCGCACATATTTCTACAAACCATCTTCCAAATTTTTGCTATATATTGCAGAGATAAACATGTCTCTAAGGGTCGCACCCCCTTTTATTCTACATAGATTTTTCACATTCTTAAGGACATACCTTATGGATTGAAAATGCTACAAAACCTCCCTAACAAGGGAATTATAATTATATTCTAACTACTTTAGAGCAAACCCTATCCACCCATAAAAAAAACAAAGACTCTTGCCCCCATAAGAGATTCGCCCTAACTCATATGGATCCATATATTTTGGGCATTTATTTGACTGAATCTTGACTTGAACTTTAGATCCCTATGACCCTAAAAATATAGTTACGTCAATCAATATTACACCTGCGACTACTTTTTTTTCTGGCTCTAAATTCTAGTGCAAGCCCTCCCACATTTTTTTTGGTCTTTATCATAGACCTTGGAACCTACTAACCACCACAAGATAGGGTCTCAACCCTCTATGCTATTTCAAAATTCGATGCAGCCTTAAAACAAAAACACCACTAAAATCACATGCCCAAATTCTCATTAGTCGACTCTCTTGAGCTCGATCTTCCATAATAGAACCAACAATACGCCATCCTACTTCCTATGTCAAACCCATTAATGTATGTGACATTCTTGTGAAACCTCACATGATGATCGTGCTCTTGGTGGATGATCATGGCCTCCCTTTAGAAACCCTTACTCAACCCTCTAACTCAACCTAATTTAGGACTACATCCCTCTTGTCCTCCTTGATCAAATGAGGTCCTTCTCACCCGATGTTTGTACCTTCATTCTAAGGCCTCCTTAAATAGAATTTCCTAGCTAGGCCTCTTAAGAACCCTCTATAACTTATTGAATTTATCCACTTAGACCGTAAGAAATATTAGTTTTCCTTTTTAATTTTATTTTAGATTGTAAACCTCATACTGGGTTAGAAACCCCTTCTCTTGGGTTATTTTCCCACAAAAAAGTTTTTGACCAAACACACACAAACCCATCCCACTAGGATTTTGGAGTACCTCCGAAGCTACACAATTCAACAACATAGTCTAGTTGTAGTAATCGTAACTTGGTCAAGCCCTTGTAGTCAAGAGAGGGCTTTGTTGGGTTCCCAAGTTGAAAATTAGGTAAGGGTAGCTGTGAGGGCATGATATCTAGGGCGGGTTAGGGCATGCTAAGGAAGGAAAAGTCATGTTAACACATGTCAGACAATTTCAATGCCTATTGAGGAGTGTTAAGGAGTTTCAAGGCATCACAAGGGAGAAATAGTTCAAAATGCATGGAAATAAAAAAATAAGTGTGGCAAGGAGTGTGAGTGAATTCAAGTGTGCCAAGCACAAAGCATGTTAGAAGAAGCCCATAATAGGATTTGAAAGAGGTAAGCCTATGATTACAATGAGGGGCTTGACAAAGCAGTTTTAGACAAAGGGAGACTTTGTGTTAGGCAAAACACTATTTTGCCTTTATCTATTATTTTTATATGAAATGTGGAACACTTTGGCCGAATGCTTGTGTTTTAAACTATTTTATACAAGTGCATATTGTACATTGTTGTGTATATGTTTTGGCCACTCGACTTGTGCTAACTTATATCTTGTGTGTCTTGTGTAACTTGCAGTTATTGCAAACTCTCACTTAATGCTCTATTGTTTATATGAAATGGAAATACATTATTGCTTATATGGAAGCTATATTGCTTAGTTTTTTTATGGCCATGGCTAGATGTGATCCTTGTATTGGTAAGTTCTTAAGTGGGACAAGTTCAACTTGGACATGAGTGGCCTAAGTTGAGGTATAGGCATTTCTTAGGTGAAAAAGGCACAATATACTTGTATTAGGTGCAATTGGTCAATTTTTTGCAGCTGAAGTAGACCAATGTCACATGAACTACAGTAGCTAAGGAATTGATTGGGTTCCCAAGTCATGAGAAAATGTAAGGCTAGTTGTGAGGGCATGAGTGCCAAGGAATGCTAGGGAATGTTATAATGTGTCAGATAGTTTGAAGGCATGTCAAATATGCTAAGATGTGTCAGGGCAACTGTTGTGTGAAATAACTGTCGAATTAATTCACCAAATATTTGTATATCAATCCGGGCTCGCAAAACACGATTTGTGTTGCGCTCTCAAGGTTCAGCTTTTAGAGTCGAAGTTTATATGATTCCTTATGATATTTTATTTAAGAATTGAGGCACACAAGAACATCTATAAACACACACTGTCGAAAATAAATCAATTCATCTCTTCATAAAACAGGAACAATCAACAAAATCTAGTTTGAACACTAGAAACCCTTATTCAACCTATCTCAACATTAAGTCTGAAATCAAAATCATCACCAATCAACATCAAATTTACTTCAATGACTCACTTGTTTGCATAAAATCTCAAAAACCATAGTTCTAATCTTTGGAGGTCACACTAAAAAGGAATTACCTAACCTGAGTACCCTATAAGTTGATTCCACACTCACACAATGAACTTGCAATTGTAGAAATTATATGCACTAAGCATGCATATGTCCTATATTCACCTAATCTCAAACTATTTAACTTTATGCAATATACTAAATCATTCCACTTGTTAATCTTTTGCAAAAAATTAATTGCACACACATGTAAAGCATAAATAAAAATAATCGCACATAACACAGTTTTTTTAACCGAGAAAGCCTGAAGCTGAAAACCCCAAATATATATTATGTATCATGGAATCATATGACAATCCTCATACAAAGCTTATCAAGCTCTCAATACATCACAATTGTCATACACTAATCAGGAACAATCTTGCAAATCCATGCACCGATATTTTCCCTCTTGCTGCCTTCCTCCACTTCGCACTCCTTGCTGAAGAATAACTCTAAATGAATTCGAATTACTCTTGCCTTGACTGAAAAATCCTCATTGGAAACTCCAATGTGTGTGTGATGCAATAAATGCATCACTATAGTCACAATAGATAGTCTATCTTTCCCTTTCACCTATCTCTCCACTGGGTCTCCACTGAAACTACCATGCACTGTAGTTAATTGTTGTATTGTTCAGTTGATTAATGAGTTATTATTTGTGAATTAATAAATTAATTAATTCACTCCACTCTCACTAGTGTATCTTTCAGTTAGACTAGATACAACTAGCTCAACTGAGTCTAACTGAGTTAAACTGAATACAACTCCATAACTACTTCTTCCAATTGTGTCATAACTCTACCACTTGAGTTCTAGCTGAGTCCTCCATGCATTAGCTCCAGTAAACCCTTGGAAATTTCGTAATTCCCTTAGTCCACTGATGTGCCACATCTGTGCACTAAAACAAAGTGCTCTAAGAGAATAAGTTTTTGTTTAGAGTCTAATTATTATTAAGAGCTAATAATAATCGACATGCATCTATTTTTAGATCAGCGATATATAAATAGACTTCGCCCAATATTCTAAAAATATAATTTCATCTATTTTTCCAATTTGATCAACCATCCACAAATAGCATCTTGCAACTTCTAAAATATGATCATCATGTCTAAAAATAGACATAGTTTAAAAATAGACTTGCGCTAAAAATAGCCTGCAGGCCCACTTAGTGAAGGAAACTCTTTTCACTAAGCTCATCATCTTGTTGAATCTCAACACTCCCTCTCAACAAGATAGGGATTATCCTTCGCCCCGATCCTGCCTCTACGGTATTCAAATTTGCCCCTGGTGAGCGCCTTCGTCAGAATATCTGCATTCCGATCCACCGTAGGAATGTACTGAAGCAACATGATATTTCACTGCACACAATCTCTGAAATGATGATATCAGATATCAATATGTTTAGATCTATCATGAAACACAGGATTAACCAAGAGTTTAATGCAACTCTGATTATCACAATGTATCAATGTGGGATCTAAATGTGAACCGAAGAACCCAACCAGGATCTTCCTCATCTAGATAGCCTCACATGAAGCTTGACTTGCTGCCATGTATTCCACTTCCGCTGAACTGAGTGCCATGGATCTTTGTTTCCTACTGTACCAAGAAAATGTCGTAGATCTGATACTGAAAATCCCTCTTGATGTGCTCTTTCTGTCTGTTGGGCTTCCTGCCCAATTTGAATCTATGAAGCCATGCAACTTCACCTCATCTGTCTGCCTGTACCATAAACCATACTCAGATGTGCCCCTGAAATATATCAAGACATGCTTGTCTTCCTTCCAAAAGAGCTTGGTAGGCTTAACCATCACTTGTGAAATTTGGTTCACCGCATAGCATATGTCTGGTCTTGTATTGACTAAATACATGAGCAAACCCACCAACTATCAATAAACAGTGGCATCCACTACCTCTACCGATGTAGCATCCTCTTTCTTCCAATTTCCTCAAAGAGGAGTGTCAATAGGCTTGCAGCCTTGCATGTGAAACTTCTCCAGTATCTCTCGGGCATACATGCCTTGAGACACAAACAGTTCACCTTCCCGCTGCCATATTTCCAATCCAAGGAAATAATGAAGGAGGCCTGAATCCTTCATCTCAAACTCCTTTGCAAGATCTACCTTGCATGAGTGTATCAACTTCTCATCACCTGTTAGTATTAAATCATCAACATAAAGTACAATGATTAAAATCTTACCCTCCACCACAATTTGGTACAGGTTTGCATCTGCCTCACTCTTGGTGAAGCCAAGTCCAGTGAAATAGCTGTCGATACGATTCTACCAAGCACGGGGTGCTTGTTTCAGCCCATACAATGCTCTTTTGAGCCTACACACTTGCGACTCACTACAGAAGATCTCAAATCCTTCAGGCTTCTCAATGTCCACCTCTTCCCCTATTATCCCATTAAGGAACGCAGTCTTCACATCCATCTGATGAATGTGCCAACCCATCTGCGCTGAGAGAGCAAGGATGGTCTGTGTGAAAGAATACTGTGCGACAGGTGCAAAGTTTTATTCATAGTCAATCCCTTCGATCTGTGAGAAGCCCTGGGCAACAAATCTTGCTTTATACTCCTCGATACTCCCATCAGCAGCTTGCTTTACCTTGTAGATCCATTTTGATCTTACAACTTATTTTCCCACTGACCTTGGAAAAATCTCCCAAGCACTATTTCTGACAATGGAGTCATACTCCTCCACCATGGCATCTACCCATGTGGGCTCCTACACTGCTTCTTTGAAAGAAGATGGCTCTGTCACGATACACTTGCTCATAAGAGCCATGTATCCAGTAAATCGGTCAGGTGACTATCTCTATCTGTTTTGTGATGTAGGGACTCCTACATTCTGTGCAGCATCAAGCTTCAGTCTCTCAGCTTCTTTGGTATTCTTTCTACCTTGTCTGGTGTTTGGTTCTGCATGAGTGGACTCCTCCACTCCATGAATCTCCTCCTATGGCTGATCCACATCCATAGGCTCATCTTTGGGAACAAGAAGTTCCTCTTTTGCATGCAAGTGTAGCTCCCTCTCAAGAGACAACTTCATGGCTTTCACCTCATTGAATTTTATATCCCGTTGCATAGAAGTCATCCGAATGTCTGGAAAATACACACGATAGTTATGGGGTGTTTCTATGTACCCCACAAATATCCCAACTTCTGCAGTTGGCTCCAGCTTCTTCCTGGCTTCCTCTGTCACATGAATGTAAACATGTGAGCCAAAAATCTTCAAATGAGAAATATCAGGCTTCTTACCAGTAAAATATTCTTCAGGTGTACTCATGCCAAGTAATCTATGAGGACAACGGTTTTTCACATAAACCGCAGTGTTGCATGCTTCCACCCACAAGTGCATCGGTAGGCCCTAGTCATACAGCATTGCTTGTGCAGCACCCACGATCATTTTGTTCTTTCCCTTTGCTACCCCATTCTGCTATGGGTTATGAGGCGCTATGAGTTCTCTTCGAATTCCTTCTTTGCTACAGAATTATTTGAATTTTCCCGAGATGTATTCACCACCATTATCGCTCCGTACAACTTTCACTTGCTTCCCAAACTCCTTCTCCACCAATGCCTTGAACTCACATAACTTTGAGAATGTTTCACTCTTCTTCTGCATGAAGAAGATCTAGCATCTATGAGAATAGTCATCAACAAATATAACATAATACCTGTGTTTTGTTGTTGAAGCAACTGAGAAATGTCTACACACGTCTGTGTGAATTCTCTCCAAGATCACTGAAGCATGGTTCTCCTTCTCATGAAAGGTGGTCTTCACAAATTTAGCCATATCACATCCCTTGCACTGACCTGACTGCACAAGAGTACCCTTGGGAAGTCCATTAGAAATTTGCTGCAAAATCTTCAAAGTGCCATGGTGAAGATGGCCCAATATCCTGTGCCATAATTCGCCCTCATCCCGGCTCACCACTTCTTCTGCTTTGCCCACCATTGCAGCATAGCCATATACCTCCAGCTTGCAGAGATTCTTAATTCGAACCCCTATATTCTTGGTTTGACCCATTTTTTTATGTCGAAGGAAGGATTTTCCCTCACTGAAAACAACATCATAACCTTTGTCTTCCAACATTGCGACTGAGACCAAGTTCTTCTTCAGACCTGGAACATGCATAGCATTCTTCAACAAGAATGGATTACCGGACTCCCTCTCAAAGGTAATGGTCCCAATGCCAGTCACACTATACCAACCATTGTCACCCATCTCTATATGCATTTGAAGGTCCTTCTCCTCCAAGTCACTAAACAACTCTTTGTCTCCCGTCATATGGAAAGACGCACCACTATCAAGATACCACACCGATCCCATACAGCTTGAAACCAAGCATGCGATAAAGGAGAAATCAAGTTCAAATTGTGAGGCTAAGGCCTCTCTAGCTGCAGATCTAGCAACCTTCCTGTTCTTCTTCTTCTGTGGACAGTTAGTGGAAAAATGTCCATGTTCGTGATAGTGAAAACACTTCACTTTGGACAAATCCTGCTTCTTGCCTTTAGCATCGGATTTTGAAGGATGTTTCTTCCCCTTCCCTTTCCTTGATTTGGAAGCCAAAGCACAATTCTCTTCATCTTCATTCTTCAATGAAGATCCATCCCTGGTACCCCGCCTTATCTCCTCCTGTACAAGATCCGACCAATGTCACTCCCATCCTGGCAGTTTCTCCCGACCATTGACAGAGTCTTCGTAGCTATGCCAAATCTTTAGAAGCCGAAGGAGAGAAAATCTCACCAACTCTTCATCATCAACAATAACCCCCACACTTCCCAATTCATCCTTGCAGTGGACAAACTTCATGAGGTATTTTGGAATACTGTCGCCTTTCTCCATTTTTATTTTTCTGAGCTTGTCTTTAAGCGCCAACTTCCTCTAATCACTTCTACTTTGGAATAAGTCTTTCAAATCCTTCCACATTAAGAATTGAGTGGCTTTCCTGTGAAGGCTAGACACAATATGGTCCTTCACACCTTCCAACTGAATCCTTCTGGTCTTTGTTGTCTTCTTTTGCCATGCATCAAGTAATGCAGCATCGCTTTTTCCCAGCTTAGGAACATCGCAATCGATGAACTCCTTTAGTCCATTATCCTCCAGAACTGCCTCCATCCTATCCTTCCAGGCTATGTAATTCAAGCTCCCATCAAGGGCATACTCCAATCAAAAATGCTCCGATACCATGCAGAAATTATATGCACTAAGTATGCATATGTCCTAGATTCACCTGATCTCACACTATGTAACTTTATGCAAGATACTGAATCATTCCACTTGTTAATCTTTTGCGGAAAATTAATTGCACACACATGTAAATCATAAATAAAAATAATTGCACATAACATAGTTGTTTTTAACCAGGAAAGCCTGAAGATGAAAACCCAAAATATATATTATGTATCATGGAATCATATGACAATCCTCATACAAAGCTTATCAAGCTCTCAATACAGTACAATTGTCATACACTAATCAGGAACAATCTTGCAAATCCATGCTCCGATATTTTCCCTCCTATTAGCCTACCTCCACTACAAAATCCCTGCTAAAGAATAGATCTGAATGAATTCAAATTACTCTTGCCTTGAATGTGCAATCCTCATTGGCAACTCCAATGTGTGTGTGATGCAATCAATGCATCACTATAGTCACAAGAGATAGTCTATCTTGCCCTTTCACCTATCTCTCCACTGGGTCTCCACTGAAACTACCATGCACTGTAGTTATCTGTTTTATTTTTCAATTGATTAATGAGTTATTATTTGTGAATTAATTAACTAATTAATTCACTCCACTCTCACTAGTGTATCATTCAGTTAGACTAGATATAACTAGCTCAACTGAGTCTAACTGAGTTAAACTAAATACAACTCCATAAATACTTCTTCCAACTGTGTCATAACTCTTCCACTTCAGTTATAACTAAGTCCTCCATGAATTAGCTCCAGTAAACCCTTGGGAATTGCATAATTCCCTCATTCCACTGATGTGCCACATCTGTGCACTAAAACAAAGTGCTCCAAGAGAATAATTTTTTGTTTAGAGTCTGATTATTATTAAGAGCTAATAATAATCGACATGCATCTATTTTTAGATCAACGATCTATAAATATACTTCACCCAATATTCTAAAAATATAATTTCATATATTTTTCCAACTTGATCAACCATTCACAAATAGCATCTTGCAACTTCTGAAATATGATCATCATGTCTAAAAATAGACATAGTCTAAAAATAAACTTGCACCAAAAATAGCCTACGGGCCCACTTAGTGAAGGCGACTCTTTTCACTAAGCTCATAATCTTGTTGAATCTCAACAACAATTACTAATGGTATCCCTAACTAACTCTGATGTCAACACTTCATGCCAATTTCACTATACTGGTGTCAAGCGAAAAGGTGCACTATCACACTGGTTTGAATATCAATTTTACCCATACAAAATTTAGTGATGATAGCCATTAATCTTTCATACATGGCCTAACCATTTATATATGTATTACTCACTCTTGACAGTTTTAATTCTAATTTTCAAACCAAAATAAATTAAACTCAAGTGATCAAGAACACAACTACACTTTGGATATCGGCTTCTAATTACAATTTTCTTTCATCAAACTTCCAATTATACTCTAGCAAAGTTACTCAAACTTCTACAGCAATCAACACTCTGGTTGTGAAATAAGATAATGCTCTCAAATTAATCAACACATGCTACATTAAGACACAGAAATGGAAATGAATTCAATCTCGAAACTACAAGTTTGACATATTCACATAAATTGTCACTGGCAGTCATCTAGTCATCCTCTGAAGCTTGCAATAAAATGTTTCAACCTTTAATGAATGATCTCTTTCGAACCAAGTTGCAGGGGTTTAAATCACTTTGTCACTACTTTTCTTATGGACATGGAATTGTGAAGCTTGCACCTAACACACAACTTCAAGCATCAATCCAGAAAGGAATGCTGGTTAAGGTTCTGTTCTTAAGGGAATATGCACTCACTCCAAGAAATTTTGCTAATTCAACTTGACCCAAATGCTACAACCAGTCTTTGACCTTCCACTCCAAACCCTAACCTTATGCAAGATGAAACAAGACTACACAAATCTAATTGATCATGCCAAAGAAATGAAGAAAAATTTGCTCAGATCTACCCTATGAATCATATACTTACTTCTACCTAATCAACACACGGGTCTCCTAGTGAATTGCTGGCTAAGACCCCAAAAGAACCTATATCTATCATTCTCCAATGAATCTAACTTCACACTCCTATTTGTCTTAAGCAATGATAAGCCAAAACTCTAATGTAAACAAAACTCCGCTTCTTCAAACCAAGTGCATAGAATTCAAAAAAAATCATTCACTCAACAATGACATCCATCTATTATAGCAATCGAACTATGGTCATCAATATAAGCTATGGACACATAAATGAGATGTGTATTACTTAATGCACAGGACCATTCAACGCACAGAAACAGTTAACCATTAAATCTATTTTCAATCCAAGCTCTACACTTCTATTGAAATCGATCTAGAAATACGTATTTCACCCCTATCTACTCATCAAAAGATCAAATTAAATGTATACAACCAGGCTCTATTCATTCATGCAGAAATGCATTCAGCAATTCGTTTATCTAGAGGGATGATGGAGTATTTGCTCAACTCTGTTTCTGAGCAACGCTCAATTCAGAACGATGTGTATGAGATGAAGGATGGAACGCAATCCTTACGGAAGGACTCAGACACATTTACAACTACAATAACAGGGTTTTAATATGACATTCCCAATATGATCCTGGAGATATAGAATTACTCTGCTACAAAAATATAAATCCAATGTTGAAATTGATTTCCAAAAACAAATAACTATGCAATCAAGAATTTAATCAACTATACTTATAAACTATAGCAACATGAATCAAAGCCAAGACACAAAATCGATTTAAAAAAAACAAAAAAACAAATAACTCTGCAATCAAGAATTGAATCAAACTATATTTATGAATTACGTCTAGCTAGCTATGGGGCTGAACCAGTTGTGGTGGGCCCTTGCCACACCCGGGAAAGCGTTGATTACAGTACTAACTACACCTACAACAACTTATCTTAGAGGTTCATTAAATCCACAACAATTCACAATTAATCAAGAACGCATCAACATGAGAATTCAACTTTCACTTCTAGAACATGAAATCGCAGTTTGTATTTATAGCTGAAACGAAATACATTAACCTCCTAATCGAATCATATGTCTTTACCTTTATAGGCATTCTTAGTTACAAAATTAGTAGCAGTCTTATTATAGAGCAGGACGTTGAAAACCGTGGATATGGTAATCCACAAAATTAGCACTAATTGTCCTAAATTCGAACTTATCAGTTTCTTATCAAAAATGCATGCTGCTATAGAAAGAAGGTTCCTAATTTTAGTCAACTGAATTCCACTTATATGAAGAGTGGCCAGCTGGTCCTTCACCCATCTTTGAATTTGTCGAAGTGCTGAAAGGAGCATCGAATTTTCTGAGTTGGGGCTTCTATCTTGAGGCATGCTGGCATATCAACTAAAAAATGGTTGAAGGATCATAGTCTTCCTCTAAGTCAAAGACCTAATCAAATAGGTCCTAAAATAAATCCATCATTCTACCCATAATAGTAATTTAACAAATACGCATGTTACTAAAAATGCCTAAACTAGCTATAGAATAGTAGAAACAATTATACTTGTACTGCTTTTTACCTTGAACAAGGATTGATGGAAGGTTGGCCATATAAGGAATAAAGAGATTAAAAAGGAAGTATATATGTGTCAAAACTGGGAAAAATGAGGCAAAAAGGTGAGGAGGAATAGGAAAAAAGTAGCCTCAACATCTCCCCCACACTTGATCTGAGGCATGTCCTCATGCCTTCAAGTCATCACTGTCTGGTCAAAAAGCAGTTGCTTGGGCCAACTTCTCCAAAATTCCCCTAAATGAGGCCGAGCATTTTGTGAACTGTGTATCCAATCTTCTAGCACTTGTCTTCTTTGCAAACTGAAATGTAGATGTCTTCCATGATTTCAGCCTTTGATCCTTCCTTTGAAGCTCATCATTCTGTACATATAACCAGAGGTTCTCTTCTCTTAAATGATCATTTGCCTTACTTACATATTGGAATAGTGTTTTAAACCTGTGAGCCTTGTTCCTTAACTTAGATATTTTATCTTGAAGTTTTACTGATCTAATTTTTAAATTTTCTTCTTGATCAGGGACTGGTGTCTTTGCTCGAACTGTCGACTATTAGGGATGACCTTCATCTGGCATGTGGCCCATACCCTGCTTTGGAAAAGGACCCTGATGTTCTGGGCTTATGGAAGTAGGAGTAGGGGTAAAAGCATGTACATCTTGGGCAATATTATCTGGAATATGAAACTGATGGTAAGATGAGGGTGATACAAGCTATGATTATACAATGAAAATAGTATCATATTGGGAATGAAAATAGTATCATATCTTTACAAGATCAGGTCTGCTCTTCAAGATGTAGCTTCTGCTGCAATGACGATCATGGTTAACAGCAAAATTTGCAACCAATAGTGATATCCAGATCAATCAGACTTTTAGGCCTATGCTGCAATTCCAGGATTGTACTACTGTTTAAAATAGAGCTTTGCATAATTTATTGGTACCACAGATTGTTCATGACCATGTTGTAGCTTCTAGACATCAGATTTCCAAAAGAAGATTTTGGTCCAGTATTCGAATGTCCAGCTACAAAGATGACAAAGATGACAAATTCAAAGTAACTCGAGCATGGAGCTGATTTTTGTGAAGAACAGAACATAGAATCTCCAATTTCTCTGACAAAGTGTCACTCAGTTTTGTGAGGTGGCACTAGAACTTGTCCACCATCTCATGGATTTTAACCAAGCCTGAGATGATAACTTCCTGGGGAATTTTTGTTTAGGGAGCTTGTAATGTCCTGAAAGAAGGCTCCAGGGGGGTTTCTTTTCTGTAATTATTCCAATGGGCCCGGAAAAGAATAATTCAATTCCCATTGGATCCCTAGGTTACCACCACCTTATTGTTTTATCGAGCCTAAGGTAGTTCCTTCTCAGGGCATTCATTTTTAGAGAGTCCGAGTTGCCCATAGAAGACCCTAGCTGTTCCTTTTCCATAAGTAATCTGGCATGCCTAGATAAAGGAATAATCCCACTCCTGCCGAATTCCTCCATTATTCTACATTGAATGTGGGGAGAACCACCTGAAT
This sequence comes from Pinus albicaulis, assembly GCA_034641835.2. Lineage (NCBI taxonomy): Eukaryota > Viridiplantae > Streptophyta > Pinopsida > Pinales > Pinaceae > Pinus > Pinus albicaulis. The sequence goes on along the minus strand of CM076577.1, from coordinate 147,174,880 downwards.
ATATGGAAATTGGTAGTCCATTGTTTAATCTATCTAAATAAATAAATATATATATATATATATATATATATATATATATATATATATATATATATATATATATATGTAAAAAAATAGATAAGAAAAATCAATCAACTGATCCAGCAAGATGCTGGTCATTTCCATGAACCAGCTCTAGTGCTAGATCCTTCTAAATGTCCTACAAAAACAAATCATGTGAGAGTGGTTTATGGTAAACTTTTAGCTGATGGCCATTTACCATGAAGGAAGTTTTCTCATCATCAATGGTTCTAATACGAACTGAAATATTGTCAAAAACTTCAACTACCTCATAGGGTCCCAACCAACAAGTAGAGAACTTACCTTTGAAATGTTTGAACTTACTGTCATACAATAGGGCCCAGTCGCCTGCACGAAAAATTTCTTTTTGATGAAATTATCGTGCCATCGGGCCCTTTGATCTTGTATTAGCGAAGTTCTGTGATATGCATCCTGTCGGATCTCATCGAACTCATTCAGCTGCATCGACCTCTGCTCTTGGGCTTTAGTCAGATTCATTCCCAAATGGGTGGTCGTGTGAAATGTCTTCACTTGGAACTCGATGGGAAAAAGTACTTGTTTCCCGTAGACTAGCTCGTACGGGATGTGTCCCGTCACGTTTCTCCAGGTAATCCTATGAGCCCATAATGCTTCCAATAACTTGTCCGCCCAGTCCTTATGGTGCAGTTGACCGATTTTCGTGAGGATATACTCCAAAACTTGTTTGTGGATTCCACTTGTTCGTTAGCTTGAGGTTGGTAGGGGTAGATTTATGGTGTTTGATCTGATACTGCTCAGTGAGTGCCTTGACCAATTTTTATGTGAATTGTGTACCTTGGTCCATGACAATCTCGTGCGGCACCCCGAATCTCGTGAAGATGTCTTCGAACAGAAACTCTACTACTGCCTTTTCCGTGGCTGTAAACAAGGACTTCGCCTCCACCCACTTGGTGACGTAATCGGTGCATACCAAAATGCATTTCTTCTTTTTCGACATCAGGGAGATGGGCCCTATGAAATCCAACACACATTTCTCATGGTTCAATGGCTATCTGAGGCTGAAGAGGCATTTCGTCGGAGGAAACTGGTCTCCCCATCCGCTGGCAAGCAACACAACTAGAGGTGAATTTCTTGCCATCTTTAAAGAGCGAGGGCCAATAATACCCGGTGCGAAGAACCTTGTATGGAGTTCATTTGTCGGCAAAATGCTCCCCGCAAGGCTCGTTGTGGGAGGCTCTCAAAACATCGTACATTTCATCATCCCGCACACACCTCCTCATGATCAGGTCTGGTCTTGTGTAAAACAAGTCTCCCTCAATCCAGGAGTAATTTGCACTACACTACACAATGTTGTGTTTTTCCCGGGCAGACATGCTTTGAGGTAATTTCCCTGACACTAAATAATTTGCAACATCGGTGAACCAAGGAGTGATGGTAGAAATGGTGAATAGTGCTTCATTTAGGAATTCATTGGGTACTGGAGTTGTTGTGCTTCCCTGTCTAATATTCAAATGAGACAAAAATTTAGCTGCTAGATTATCACTTCCAGGCCTGTCGATTAAAGTAATATTAAATTCTTGTAAAAGCAACAACCATCTAGTTATTCTACCATTAGTAATTGGTTTATTCATTAAAAACCTAATGGAAGAATGATCCATATGGACAAAAGTCTCATAACTGGTAATGTAATGTCTAAATTTCCTGATAGCATGCACAACTACTAACAATTCTTTCTCGGTAACTATGTAATTTAATTCAGCAGGGGAAATATTTTTGCTAATAAAATATATAGCATAAGGGTATCGATCTTCCCTTTGCCCAAAACTGCTCCTAGTGCAGTTTCTGAAGCATCGGTACATATGTGAAATTGTAGGGACCAGTTTGGTCCTCTCAACAATAGAGCGGTAGACAATATGTCCTTGAGTATCTGAAAGGCCAGTAGACAATTGACATTCCATACAAAGTCAGCATCTTTAGTCAATAAATTAAATAATGGTGCTGCAATCTTAGTAAAATTTTAGATAAAACGACGATAGTAACCTGCATGTCCTAAGAAACTTCTTACCTCTTTTTGTGAACTGGGAATAGGAATATGTGAGATTACCTCAATCTTTGTCGAATCTACTTTAATTCCTTATAATGATACATGATGACCCAAAATGATTCCCTTAGTATGCATCATTCTGCATTTGTCACTACTAAGGGCCAGGTTTGCTTCTTGACAATGAATCAACACTTTTTCTAAATTGGCCAGAGCTTGATCAAAATCATCTCCATAAACTGTGAAGTTGTCCATATAGACTTCTACACAGTCATGGACCAAATCGGAAAAAATAGCGAGTACAGGTCTTTGAAACGTAGCTGGGGCATTAAAAATACCAAAAGGGAGGACTCTATATGCATAGGTGCCCCAAGGGCATGTAAATGTAGTGTTTTCTTGATCTTCTTTAGCTATCTGGATTTGATTATATCCACTGTACCCATCTACAAAGGAGAATTATTTCTTACCTGAGAGCGTGTTGAGTACCTGATCAATGAATGGCAGGGGAAAGTAGTCATGCAATGTGGCCTTGTTTAGTTCTCTGTAGTCAATGCAAATATGCCACTTGCCATTCGTTTTCGGCACCACCACCAGAAACACTGTTACCGATGAAATATGTAACCACACTGTTACCTACTTTTTTTGGTAGCATAAAATGCACCCGATTTAGAAAAGTGGTGATGCAGAATCACCCCCTTTTTTTGTGCACATTTTTGACACTCTAATATTTTTATTTATGAAGTATGAATATTTGTTTTAAAATGTTAGTGATTTTCATGCTAATTTTGAAATGTATTGATGCAGCATCAAATTTTTTTTTAGAGCGGTGATTTTCATGCTAATTTTGAAACGTATTGATGCAGCATCAACCTTTTTTTTTTAGAGTGGTGATTTTCATGTTGGTAATAAAACAAAAAACTTAGATTAAAAAAATATATATAAAAACAATAAAAAAAACCAATAAAAATGTAAAAAAAAAACAAAATTAACTCATAAAAATAAAAAATTTAAACAAAAATAAATTAAAAAAACAAAAATATTCGAAAATTATATCAAAAGAAATGACAAAATTTGAAGAAAAAAAAACACATAATTTAAAGAAAAAAAAACAAAAATTAACCAAAAAAATAAAAAAAAAACATCAAAAACATTTTTTTCTAAATTATTAAAAAAAACCATATAACTAAAAAAAAAAAATAGAAAATTTAAAAATAATTTAAATTACAAAATTAAAATTTAGATAAAAAAAAAGTAAAATACAAAAAAGGAAAAATTAAATTTAAAAATTTTAATTAAAAAAATAATAATAATAAGAAAAAAAAATACAAATTTTAAAATTAACAAAAAAAACAAATTAAAAAAAAAAACAATTTAAAATTGAAAAAGAAAATTAAAATAAAAGAATTAAAATAAAAAAAAACTATCATTAAAAAACAAAAAAAGCACGTGCAAATAATTAAAAAACAAATATCTATAAATTTATTGTTTTTCTTTTTAATGAAACAATTTATAAATTTTAAAAATGAAAAACTAAATAAACTAAAAGATTAAAAAAAAAAAAAATTAAATTAAAATTTAATAAATTTAGTAATTAAATTTTAAATTTTAAAAAATAATTAATCTAAAATATTAAATTTAAAAACAAAATTTTAAAAATAAATAAATAAATCAAACAAATTAAATTTAAAATAAAAAAATTTGAATTAAAAAATAATAATTTTAAATTTTTTGAATTTAAAAAAAAAAAAATTAAAAAAAAATCAAATTAAAAAAAAATATTAAAAATTAAAAAAAATTAAAAAAAATTAAAAAAATTTTGATCGTGGTGGCATCGCCAATCGGCCTCCCGCCCAAGTGGTGGTAGAGGCCTCTGCCGCCACCTGGACAGGAGGTTGATTCCGGGAATCGCCCTCCCACGGCGAGAGGCCAATTCCGGGAATCGCCCTCCTGCGGCAAGAGGCCGATTCCGATAATCGCCCTCCCACGGCGGGAGGCCGATTCTGGGAATCACCCTCCCGTGGCAGGAGGCCGATTCCTGGAATCGCCCTCCTACCGCGGGAGACCGATTCCGAGAATCACCCTCCCGCCGCAAGAGGGCAATTCCCGGAATCGGCCTCTCGCCTAGGTGGCGGAGGAGGCCGGCCGCTGGGAGGGCGGGGGGCTGCATGCACCCTCCCTGCTCGCCCAGCGGTCAGCCTCCGCCGCCACTTGAGCAGGAGGCCGATTGGTGGCGCCACCACGATCAAAAAATTCTTTTTTTTTTATTTTTATTTTTTTTATTTTTAATTTTTTTTTTTTTTAATTTGATTTTTTTTTTTTAATTCAATTTTTTTTTTTTTTAATTTAATTTTTATATTTGAAATTTAATTTGTTTTAATTTTTTTTGTTTTTTTTTGTTTTTTTTTATTTTTTTTGTTTTTAATTTTTTTTTCTAAATTTTGTTAATAATTTGTATTAAATTTTGTATTTTTTTAATTTTTTTATTATTAATTTTTTTATTACATAAAATATATATATATATATATATATATATATATATATATATATATATATATATATATATATATATATATATATATATATATATAAACATATTCGGGTGCTATTTGTATTCAAAAAGAAAAATTTGGGATTCTGGGCTCCATTGTTACAGGGCAATATGCTTGAGAAATAAGATAGAGGGGAACATCAGGAAGGCCAGATTCCCTTGCACTCCGATTGTGCTTGACTGTTGAGAAGGCTAATCTAGTGTAAATTCAGACAAACTGTGACGGTAAAAGACTACATTTGTAAAGCATGCTGAAAATGATTTGCCTTCAGGACCTGTAAATCTTGCATTGAGTTGCCTTCAAGGCCTGTAAATCCTGCATTTGTCGTGCTGATGCTAGGTTCATTGTTTCCAAAAGTATATTCATGGATGCCATCAGACTCTTGGGCGTGATTGCAACAGATGCCTCTGCAGGCAATCTAAGGGGATTTCTTCTATTCATGGCAGGAAGCAGAGGGAATCGAAGGCATTACATCTGAGACTTCCAAGAGGTTTGGCGCAAGCTCTGTTTGCGTGTGCATCAGCCTCCTTGTTGAGGGAGCGAAGGACGTGAATGAATCGAACTTCTTGCATTTGTTGGGTGAGCGCATGACACTGACTTATTGTTTGCTGAAGTGCTAAATTGGTGGCTATCCGATTGTAGACCATTAAGCTGATGATGATAGCCGAGTATCCAATCACTGTTGCTGTGCGGATGCCAAGAATTTGGAGCTGAATGAGACCTTGGTATAGAGCGAGGGATTTAGCTCTATTATTGGAGAGGGGGCCTAATCCCCATTCGTATGCAAGGATGGTGTCTCTGTTGGCGTTGCAAATAATTCCTCCAGCCCCAGCCATACCAGGATTAGAGTTGGAGGCTCCGTCAAAGTATAGATAGTGTGTGTTACAGTTTCTTAACAAGAGTGAAAATTCCTTATCCTTCATTCTGATTTTCCAACTGTGGCTAGAGTTTTGTTTACTGCTGGTGTCATTTCTATTTTGGCCAATGTTTTGGCCCCTGTTGCTTTGATCTAACAGACACCCTATGTAATTCCGTTCTTCAACAAAGAGACCAGCTGTGTCAATGTTCCTTTGACATTTGACAGCTATTGTTTCCAGAGCGAGTCCTCTTGCCTTGCTGTATAGCTTCCTGATGTCAATTTTTTTATCTTTGAAGATTGTTTGATTTCGTGCTAGCCATATGCGCCACAACATAGAGTAAGGAAGAGCGTTCCAGACTCTTCTAGCCACATTGTTCTTCTTGCGTTGCCAGGGATAATTCTTCTTCCATAAGTGTAAGAGTTCGACAATGGTGCTGTGGGAACCCCAGGGGAGTTGGTCCTTCAGGAAGGCTTCTTTCCAACATGCAGTGGTGAAGGAGCAATTTATGAATAGGTGTTGAATAGTTTCCTCAGCTTCTTGACAGTTTGGGCAGTGTGATGGACCAAGAATACCACGTTTTTTCAGATTATCAGAAGTTAGCACTTTCCCTTTTAGAAGAACCCATATGAAGAATTTAATTTTTGGGATAGTCTCTGATTTCCAAGTAATTTTCCATTGAGTCCATATGGGCATGGGGCGATCACTATTACAGATTTGATGGTAGGCAGCTTTGACTGTATAGCTGGTGCCTGAAGGGTCCCAACGAAAAAAATCATCATTGTTTTGTTTGGTGGGGGCGATGCCATGGAGTTGAGTTTGCAGATTATCCAGGCTTGATTGTAGCTCAACAGGTATTTCTGGGAACTGCCATCCTGTGCAAAGCTGAGTGTGAATGTCCCATTTGGATATCTGGCTCAAAATGTGGATCCCCTTGTTGTCAAGGTAGGAAAGAATCTGTTGGGTTCCAGGCCTACTGTTGATAGGTTGCTGGCCCATAATTTTATCAGCCCCTATTCTAATGTTGTTGCCCCCCTTGGGTACCTTAGAAATGTTTGAAGTAAGGATGGGAATTGCTTTTCTACACAGCCCCCAGATTTTTGTGCAGGCTCTGAGAGGTATATCATGATCTAATAGAAGCTACCTCGGAGAGTTTAGATATTTGGCTTCCAGCACATTCTTCCACCAAGCAGGGTCTCCATTGATGAGTCTCCAGACTATCTTGCCACCAAAGGCCCGGTTTAAGAGCTTTGGTGATCTGATCCCCAGCCCTCCATGTTCAATTAAAATTGTGTATTTAAAATTAGATTTTTTTTTAATTAAAATTAATATTTTCAAATTTTTTATTTTTTATTTTTTCTAAATAAGACTAATTCTATTAGGAAAGAAAAGTATAGTACAATCAAGCTTGCATGCAAGCAAATCAGAAAAGCATGGGAGTAGAAGGTGAAAGTTTTATCCACCTCTCTCCTGAAAGACTATAAGGGAAATAGCAAAAGAGAACACGGGAATACAAAAACAAGCTTGGAGCTAATAATCCAACCCAGAGTGGGTGGATGCTGCCACTCGACTTTTTTTGCCTTTTTTCTTGCTTACTTTGACCCAACCAGTGGGGTTTGGGTGAGCCATAACAATTTGTAGATTATTCTGCTCTAGTGGTGGTTTATCTTTATCAGAGTCTAAAGACGAAGATTCATGAGAGCGTTTCTGGGAAAACGGCTGGGCTGAGGGCATTGCCGGACTAACCGAGGGAATGTCCCGCGGAATCTCAACTGTTTGTTCATCTGCCTCAATTTCCTCCTCATCCGAACTAGAGGAGTCTGTATCTTCCATAGGGGGAATACATGAATTCCAGCTTTTGGATTTGGGTTTGCGATTTAGATTCTTCTTTTTGTCGAGGACCTGGGAACAAGTATTCTGGAGGTGCCCAGTTTGATGACAATGTCGGCAATGAAAGGCTGTGTTTTCGTAATCCAAGGTTTGAGTCCAGTGGAAATCTCCAATCTTGAGGTTGATCTGCTCCGGCAAACCTTTGCTGATGTCTATTTCTGCACATATTCTGCCGTAGGTGTAGAGCCCATTTTCCTTTCTTGAGATGTCTGAAACTAGAAAGCGTCCTAAAGTATCTCCAATGGCTATGAAGACCGAGGTATGCCACAGATGTGCCGGAAGATTCGGTAGCCTAACCCAAATGGGAAGCTTGGTGATGACAGCTATAGAAGGGTCGAAATCTAGAAACCAGGGGGTGAGGAAAAGTCCAGCCGAACCCCAGAACCAAGGGCCTCCCGTTAAGGCCTTCTGGTAGTCTTCATTTAATTCAAAAACCACGATGAAGAAACCTTTTGAACATAAGAAGATCTTGCTTCTTTTAGTCCAATTGGTATGGATCCATTGGTAAATATCTGCAGTGCGCGGCCATAGCCCATTAAATCAGCATATGATTGCAGATTCTGCAAAAAACTGGCACCTTTCGTCAACCTTAGGAAGAGAGAAACTAATAGTGGGAACATCTTCCGATTTGTCTACCAAAAACGGCTTAGGACCCATTGATGGTTGAGCTGCTTCTGCAGAGTTCTGTGGATGGGCGGCATTTCTGCGGACTGCGTCTTTGAAAGAACGAGGAGGGCCTGAGGAGGAATGCCCTATGGATCCGCCTCTTAAACGAAAGGTTGCAGCAATAGATGCGTCCTTTTGAATGCAGTAATGGAAGAGGGGAAGGGGGTTCATAAGTTGCTTACCCTTGTATAGCAGTCTCAGGAAGACGGAAGGAATTCCCAGCCTACGTTCGAGCTTTTGCAGAAGTTCATGCACCAGATCTGTTGCACGCACCCAAAGCATTGTTGTTTTACCCGAGAGTGTGACTTGGATCTGAAAAGTAAGTGCATCTTCTGGCAGATCTGGCAGATCTGGCTGATTCGGAGAGACAATCTGCGTCCGAGATACAGAGGACAGATCCCTGTCCAAGCTCTCGAGGCTTCGAGCGATGGCTGAAGCTGGACGGGGAGCACTATAACCGTCGGCGAGAACTGGCAACCTTGCCACCGCTGCAGTGCTATCGGGCGGAAATAGGATGCAGATCCGCGATTTGCATGTGCCGGAGAAAGGGTCTGTGGGGACTTCAGGAGTGTCCCTAAAAGCAATGTGAACAGCTTCGGAAGCATCGCCAATAAAGCCGATTGGAGCTTTTGCCAGGGGAGCAAACATCCAGACGGCAGCGACCTCTGTTCTCAGGGTTGCCCTATGCAAAGGCATGCAAGCCTGCAGATTCAAGTCGGCAGCTCGGTCAAGGAGAAAAACCATCTTTGGAGTTTCAGCCTGCCGATTTGGCGGATTCGAGAGGCAGAGCCATGTTTGCCTTGCAGCTAAGATGAGATCTGAGAAGTATTTGGTTCTGCAATCAGCAGCGAAGGCGATGGCTTCAAAGCCGTCTGGATCACCTGTAGTGTATATAGACACCCAGATGGCTACGTAGTTTCTGCTCTGGTCATCCCTGCACAAAGGTTTGCAAACTTGCCAAGTCCTATTTGCATTCAGAACCGTGAGCAGAAGCCGGCCGGCCTTTGGAGAGGCCGAGCCGGCGTCGATCAGTGAAACCCTGCTGTAAACCCTAATTCCATCTGTCGCCATCGCGCGGCTTCTTTTGCATAATGTATATTTTTAATTTTATTTTTTATTTAATTTTTTTATTTAATTTTTTTTTTTCAATTTTTCATTTTTAATTGATTTTTAAAGTTTTTTAACTTTTTATTTTAATAATGTTTTTTTTTCTTTATATTTAAAATTTATTTTTTATTTCAAAATTTATTTGTTTATTCATTTATTTATTAAAATTTAATATTTTTTTTTTTAATTTAATTTGTTATTTTAATATTAACATTTTTTTTTAATTTAATAAAATCTAATATATATATTTTTAATTTAAGTATATATATATATATATATATATATATATATATATATATATATATATATATATATATATATATATATATATATATATCTATATATATATATATATATATATATATATATATATATTATTTTTTATAATTTAAATTTAATTTATTTTTTAAAATTTATTTGTTTTTTTAATATATATTTTTTTAAATTTAATATTTTTATTGTATTTTATTTTTCATTTTTTATTTTTAATTAATTATTCATTTTTTTACTTTTAATTTAAATAATGTATTTTTTTTTAATTTTTTTTTTAAGTTTTAAATTTATTAAAATTTAATATATTTCTTTAAATTTAATTTAATTTTTTTTTTTAATTTAATAAACTTTTTCTTTTTCTTTTTTAAATTTAATTTCTATATTTTATTTTTTATAATTTCATTCTTTTTTAACTTGTTTTTTTTTTTAATTTAATATTTTTATTTTGTTTTTATTTTTATTTTTTTATTTCTATATATTTTGAAATTTTAATCTTTAAATTATTTATTTATTTATTTTTTCTTAAATTTTAGGTTTTTTTTAATGTTTGAATTAAAATTTTTGCTTTGTTTTTATTTTTATTTTTTTATTCCTATATATTTTTAAATTTTAAGTTTTAAAATGTTTTTATTTTTTAAATTTATTTTTTTCTTAAATTTTAGGTTTTTTTTAATGTTTGAATTTTAAAAATTAAAAAATGTTATTTCTATTTTTAATAATGTCAAAAATATGACACAGTTTTTTTTTTTGTTATTCCAGCATCAACAGGTTTTGTTTTGAGGGTGTTTTTTCAATCCTTTTTTCAAGAAACAATTTTGTTTTTAGCATAATTTTATAAAATGTTCAAATTTGACCTTAAAAAAAAACCAGGTGCATTCTGGAATATTTTTTTTTATTTTTGGGGAGTTTTTCAATGTTTTTTGAGTCTTTTTGGGCTAGAGTCACTGTTTTGAGGTCAGGTTACCTATTTCATCGGTAACAGTGTTCAGAGGTGATATCCATCTACTGTCCGAAATGGGATAGATAAATTCCGCAGCCAGGAGTTTATGAAGCTCTTCTTTAACAATGTCCTTTAATGTTGGGTTCATTCATCTTTGTGGCTGTCGGATGGATCTCATTTCTTCATTAGTGTAAATGTGGTGAATGCAGGTGTCTGCATGGATGCCCTACATGTCAAGGTAATCCCAAGAAAATGCTCTAGATTGCTCACGAATCATATCCATCAGTTGCTGCTTTTGTTTCGTGGTCAATTCTGCACCGATGTGTAAGGTCCTTCCTTCAATGCTTTCTACCAGCTCAGTGGTGAGTTCATGGCTTCCCTCTATTGCTGCAAAAGATGCGAACATGGCTGGATGGCAGGCTTCCTGGAACTCATCACTGAAAACATGATGGTAACCATTAAAAGAGTCAGGATAATCAATACAAGAACTGTGAGATAAAAACTGGTGTAAGATATGTTCATCGGACTGTTCCTAGAGACCTCTAGACTGTTCTAATGTCAACAAAGGAAACATATAGTCTTCATCTCTGTAGGGGCTCTCGAGCCATAATGGTACTTCAGCAGTTGTTTGAGCAGGGGGAAAGATAGACAAGGTTTGGTTATGGGGGCCATTGGAAATGGTCATTTCTTCGTTTCTACACCATATGACGACATCAGCAGTTGCCAACCAAGGGCATCCCATAACTACAGGATTTCCAGGTCTCGAGGTTTTTGGGGAAATGATGATAAAGTGTATAGGATATTGCCAGGAAGCTATAGTGACCACTATGCCTTCTAGGGTTCCCATAGGTTTGACGACGGATTTGTCTGCCATTTCTAAAATGATGGGGGTGGGTTTAAGCCCTGGTAACTACAAAGATGTCATAATCTCGTATGTCATGCCATTTAATTCTACCCCCAAGGCTACAAGTTTGTTTGGAATAAGTACTCAGTTTATTTCAATGGTAACAATGGTATTCCCAGGGTCATGGTACTTCACAGGCAAGTCATAAATCGTGGTGGACATTTGGCTCATGATTTTTACGCTTTGGTTCTTATTCCCTTGCCTACCTGGCTTCTTGATGCAGAGATCCTTGGCAATTTTTTTGTAAATAGGGATGTCTTTGATAGCTTGCAAGAGTGGAATTTTAATGCAAACATTCCTTAATTCATCTTCTAGGTTGTATTCCAGAGGAGTATCTTCTTTCTTTATAAGGATTCTTTCTGGGTAGGGTGGTTCATTTGATTCTTCTTCCTGTATTTTTTTTTGTTTTTCATTTTTCATATGGTTTTCAGATGATGTGGATGGGACCTCTTCCTCTATGACAACAACTAATCTCCCTTTATTAACTGTCTCCCCTGATCGTAACTGAATTTTGTTCATGGGAATGGTAGTGATCATGCATGTAGGGAAAGGCTGGATGTTTATGTTCTGTGCAGGTTGAGGTGGTCTGTTGTGATTTGGGTAAAAGACGGGTTGCGCAAGCAATAATGTAGGGCAAGGTAGGTTTTTAGGTGCCTGCAAGGATGATGATGGGTCAGATGGCACAGGTAAAATTTGATGCAAGGGAGGGGATGGTAGCAATGGTTGTTGATATGTGTGAGGGTTATACCCTTGCTGATAGGATTGCATAGTTGGGTTGTACCCTTCATAGGTGTGAGGGTTATACCATTGCTGATATGTTGAGGTGCTTGGCATATTTGGGTAGGGCGCATAGAACAGGATTTGTGGCTGATAAGGGTTGGTATAAGCATTTGCTCTCTAGCTCTAGTTCCATGGGGTGTTTTGAGTTTGAGGAGTAGCCCAAGGAGGATAAGCTAGCTAGAAATTATAGGGTTTAGTTTGAATATATCCTTGGGGACTAGTTTCTAGGAACATGTTCTAATTGGGGCCTCTCCAAAAGGGTTTTTTTACTTGCTTGTGATGGATCATTTGTTTCAACATTCCCTTTATATATGGCTTGTAGACCGGGAAGAACTGGAAATTTACCCTTGGAATGTTCTAAGGCGCAAATTCCACAAACCTCAATAATGTTGATGGGACACTCTCTTTCCATATGCTTTTGCCTACATCTGGGACAAAATATTTCCATAGCAGCCCTTTCGTCTTCTTGTTTCTTCTTATGTTTCATTGTGTCGAGCTGGTTGCCAATGGTGTTTAAAATTTCAGTTTTGAAGTCTTCAAGTAGGCTTCCTAGTTCGACCCTAGTGACAGCAGTAGAAGCAGGTTTCTAGTGTCTAGGTGCAGTGTCTCGGAGACTATCACGTAGCTTCCTACATACTTTAGCCTGGCTTCTAGAATAGGTTCGACAAAGTTCGACTATTTCAACAAAAAAAAATTTGTAAATGTCCCCACCACTTAAGAGGTTTAGAGTCTCGATGCATTCATCTCTTAATCCTTTTAGAAATAATTTTTTGACCATTTTTTCCTCTAGATGGGCTCCTCGAGATTTGTGAAAATGATACAGGAAGCACTCAAGATATTCTTCTAGGCTCTCATCATCTAGTTGTTGCATTCTCAGAATATCGTTGAGGTCCCTAGTTTTGCAGAAATCCTGGTACTTATTAAGGAATATAGATTTCATGTCTTCCGAAGTGTATATGGTGTTTTCCTCTAAGCTCATAAACCATCGAAGTGCAGCATCCTTCAGGGTGGCTGGGAACAGTTTCAATTTGTGTGCATCATCGTAGTAATTATAGCTTCTACACAGAATATCAAATTCGAAAAGGAAAGAATCAGGATCTTTGGAGGACTTACCATAAAAGAGCAGCAGGGAGGTCATTGGAATGCTCTTCATTGTGATGTTCCTATTGATGTTGAGGATAGGAAACCCGAAGGTATTTTCTTCGTCATCATCTTCTGGTCCCCCTCGTGGTCCATCAGTGTTTTCTCTCCTTGGCCCCTCAATGTTTTCCCCCCTTTGGTCATTCTTGTTTCCTCCAAAGAAAGTTGGTCCTTCCTCTTCTTCATGATTCCCCTTGTTGTTTTTGTTCTCACCTTCATTGTTTTCCATGTTGGTGCTGAAGTTGGTGGAGAAAGAGCCAATGGACAGCCTTACTTCTTCTTGGTTTGCAAGTTCTGCTTCCAAAATTTCCTTTCCACTAGTACTCCATTTTTCGTTTTTAGTACCTACGTAACGATCAACAGGGTTAGTTAATGGAGTTTTTACCAAACCAAAATTTTCAGGAAATTGAGAACTGGAAATAAATCTACCTTTATTATCCCTAGGTCTACTTCTATGCAGAAGGAAATAAGAATAAAGTCAAGAACAAGCAATAATAAGTCAGACTTTGGAGAAACCCCACAAAATTGGATGCATGGCTCTTCACTCACGTCTTACCGTACTCTCTCTGCCCTCTGACAGACCTGCAAGATCTCTGAACTTCAAACAATAATGATTACATGAATCTTGAAATTACGTCTTCCCCGGCAACGACGCCAAAATGTTGTGTGAAATAGCTGTCGAATTAATTCACCAAATATTTGTATATCAATACGAGCTAGTAAAACATGAGCTGTACTACGCTCTCAAGGTTCAACTTTTAGAGTCGAAGTTTATATGATTCCTTATGATATTTGATTTAAGAATTGAGGCACACAAGAACATCTATAAACACACACTGTTGGAAATAAATCAATTCATCCCATCATAAAACAGGAACAATCAGCAAACTCTAGTGTGACCACTCGAAACCCTTATTCAATCTATCTCAACATTAAGTATGAAATAAAAATCATCACCAATCAACAACAACTTTAATTCAATGACTCACTTGTTTGCATAAAATCTCAAAAACCCTAGTTCTAATCTTTGGAGGTCACACTAAAAAGGAATTACCTAATTTGAGTACCCTATAAGTTGATTCCACACTCACACAGTGAACTGGAAATTACTAATGGTATCCCTAACTAACTCTGATGTCAACACTTCATGCCAATTTCACTATACTGGTGTCAAGCAAAAAGGTGTACTATCACACTAGTTTGAATATCAATTTTACACACACAGACTTTAGTCATGATAGCCATTAATATTTCATACCTAGCCTAGTCATTTATATATGTATTACTCACTCCTGACAGTTTTAATTCTACTTTTCAAACCAAACTATAATAAACTCAAGTGATCAAGAATGCACAACTACAGTCTGGAGATCAGCTTCTAATTACAGTTGTCTCTCATCAAACTTCCAATTATACTCTGGAAAAGTTACTCAAACTTCTACAGAAATAGACACTCTGGTTTCTACAATAAGATAATGCTCTCAAATTAATCAACACATGTTGCATTAAAACACAGAAATGGAAATGAATTCAATCTCGAAGCTACAAGTTTAACATATTCACATAAATTGTCACTGGCAGTCATCTAGTCATCCTCTGAAGCTTGCAATAAAATGTTTCAACCTTTAATGAATGATCTCTTTCTAACCAAGTTGCAGGGGTTTAAATCACTTTGTCACTACTTTTCTTATGGACATGGAATTGTAAATCTTGCACCTAACACACAACTTCAAGCATCAATCCAGAAAGGAATGCTAGTTAAGGTTCTGTCCTTAAGGGAATATGCACTCACTCCAAGAAATCTTGTTAATTCAACTTGGCCCAAATGCTACAACCAGTCTTTGACCTCCCACTCCAAACCATAATCTTATGCAAGATGAAACAAGACTGTAAACATATAATTAATCATACCAAAGAAATGAAGAAAACTTTGCTCAGATCTACCTGATGAATCATCTACTTTCTTCTACCTAATCAACACACGGATCTCCTAGTGAATTTCTAGCTAAGACCCCAAAATAACCTACATCTATCATTCTCCAACGAATCTAACTTCACACTCCCATTTGTCTTAAGCAATGATAAGCCAAAACTCTAATGTAAACAAAACTATGCTTCTTCGAACCAAGTGCATAGAATTAAAACAAAATAATTCACTCAACAATGACATCCATCTGTTATAGAAATTGAACTATGGTCATCAATTTAAGCTATGCACACATAAATGAGATGTGGATTACTTATTGCACAATACCATTCACCACACAAAAACAGTTAACCATTAAATCTATTTGCAATCCGAGCTATGCTCTTCTACTGAAATCGATCTAGCAATACGTATTTCAGCCCTATCTACTCATCAAAAGATCAAATTAAATGTATACAACCAGGCTCTGTTCATTCATGCAAAAATGCATTCATCAATTCTTTTATCTAGAGGGATGATGGAGTATTTTCTCAACTCTATTTCTGAGCAACGCTCAATTCAGAATGATGCGTATGAGGTGAAGGATGGAACACAATCATTATGGAAGGAATTAGACATGTTTACAGCTACAATCACAGGGTTTTAATATGACATTCCTAATATGATCCTGGAGATATAAAATTACTCTTCTACGGCAACATAAATCCAATGCTAAAATAAATTTTCAAAAACAAATAATTATGCAACCAAGAATTTAATCAATGATACTTATAAACTATAGAAACATGAATCAAAGCCAAGACACAAAATCAATTTTTAAAAACAAATAACTCTGCAATCAAGAACTGAATCAAACTATATTTGTGAATTACCTCTAGCTAGCTACGGGGTTGAACTGGTTGTGGTGGGCCCTTGCCACACCCGGGAAAGCGTTGATTACAGTACTAAATACACCTACAACAACTTATCTCAGAGGTTCATCAAATCCACAGTAATTCACATTTAATCAAGAACACATCAACATGAGAATTCGGATTTCACTTTTAGAACATGAAATCACAATTTGTATTGATCGCTGAAACGAAATACATTAACATCCTAATCAAATCATATTTCTTTGCCTTCATAGGCATTCTTAGTTACAAAATCAGTAGCAGTCTTATTACAGAGCAGGACATTGAAAACCATGGATACGGTAATCCACAAAATCAGCACTAATTGTCCTAAATTCGAACTTATCAGTTTCTTATCAAAACCGCATGCTGCTATAGAAAGAAGGTTCCTAATTTTTGTTAACTGAACTCCATTATATGTAGAGTGGCCAGCTGGTCTTTCACCAATCTTTGAACTTGTCTAAATACTGGAAGGAGCATCGAATTTGCTGAGCTGAAGCTTCTATCTTGAGGCATGCTGGCATATCAACTGAAAAATGGTTGAAGGAACATAGTCTTCCTCCAAGTCAAAGAGCTAATCAAACAGGTCCTGCAAGAAATCCATCATTCTACCCATAATAATAATTTAAAAAATAAGCATGTTACTAAAAATGGCTAAACTAGCTATAGAATAGTAGAAACAATTATACTTGTACTGCCTTTTACCTTGAACAAGGATTGATGGAAGTTTGGCCATATTAGGAATAAAGAGAGGGAAAAGGAAGTAGATATGTGTCAAAATTGGGAAAAATGAGGAAAAAAAGTTGAGGAGAAATAGACAAAAAGTAGCCTCAACAGAATCCAATGGGTCGATAACCTCCATGGGATAATCAAGAATTTATTTCTCCATCTCGAGTACAAAAGGTCCATCAAGATCCTTCTTATCAATAGGAGGATGAGGAATATCCCTTGCTTTTCCAAGGGAAACATCATCATCGAAATTCACACCCCTACTAAACTCGATATTTCTTTGGCTCAACACATATATTCTAAAATATTTAGAATTACCATAATAACCAACAAATGCACCTTCTTTCTAGTGGTTTCTAGATTGTTCCTCTTGTCCTTTGAAAAATGAAAATATATTGGGCAACCACATATCCTCATATGTCAAACATTCGGCTTCACACATGTTAACACTTGTTTGTCAGTCTTGTCATCCATGGCTTGATAAGGAGTCTTGTTTTGAACATATATGACGTTATTAGTGGTTTCTCCCCAAAGGATCTTCAACATCCTTTGATCATGCAACATGGCTTGGGAAACTTCCGTGAGAGTATTGTTCTTTATTTCAGCCACACCATTATGTTTGGGATTATAAGGTACAATGGTACCCTTCTTAATTATAGCCCTCTTGCGGAAGTCAAGAAACTCATTATAAGTATACTCTCCAGCAATGATCGATTTGAATACCTTGATATTTTTTCCTATTTGATTCTCTATCAATGCCTTGAACTCCTTGAACATCTCAAATGCTTCGTCCTTATGCTTCAAGTATAATGTATATGTATTCCAAGAGAATTCATATATAAATATTATATAGTATAGATAGCCACCGAGATATTTTACCAGCATGGGACCACATAGATCATAATTTATGAGCTATAGAATATTACTGGTTCTTCTTTTCTTGGATGGGAATGGTACCCTTAACTTCTTTCCAGTGTAAAATCCTAAACTTACTCCATGATGGTTACTTTATCTTTATTCATCCTAGAAAACATCCTTATAACTTTTGGAAGGGATTCATAATGTAGGTGAGAAAAACTTCAGTGCCATTACTCACTTTGATGATTTCTATCATGTACCATTGCTTGTAGTGGTCTTACATTGAATTTATAGAGTCCTTTAATTCTAGATCCCAAGGTGAGGCATCCCTCATGCGAGATTTTGAAGGTTAGGTGAGGACCTTCCCCTTATGAAGGAAGCCTCATTTATTTTTCTTCCAGAGAAGATATAGATACAAGGTTCTTTTTTAGTCCAGGAACATACATCATATCATGAAGAAGAACAATTTTCCCATAGTCCAAATGAAATTTAACATAACCAAATCCCTTCAAACGGATAAGTGGATTTTTCTCCAAGGATAATCTTTAGATTAGTCTCCCTCTCAACCAAATTCAAGAGAACTTCATGATACCCAGAGAAATTTTGAGAGGCCCCAATAGCTACCAACCAACTATCACATGAATCTAGAGGAGAAGAACTAGAACTAGAAATTTTCCTTCCACATATTCCAAGACATTATTATCGTTCAATATGGATTATAAATTGATCTTCCAAGAAACAAAATTTGATGAGTCACCCAACTTATTTGTATCCTTGAGGTAAGAGGTAGACATCTTGATGAAGAAACCTCGTCTAAATAAATTACTTCAAAGTTGATTGTTCTAGTATCTTGTCTCCTTGGGCTTTTATTCACCTCAACTATGACACCATGTTAATTTTCTGCTTTTCTATGCTAGCACAATCACTTATCCTAGTTATTTCTTCAATTATCAATCACTTTAAAAAAAACTTAATCTCCTAATAATAATGAGAAATTGTAGACAAAACTATAAATCCAATATGAAATAGAAGAAAACCAAGAGTAATGAAAAGAGACACAATAGAAACCCATTTGTATGCCAAATATCTAGTGAAATCTAAATATCTTTCCTTATTCCACACATGGCTTTAAAATTTTCCATATTCAATAGTTGAAGTATATAGCATTGTAATTATTCCTTTGAACCTAAGGATTTAAAACATAGATCATTCTACATTTTTGGTTCTCCATTAATACCTAGCAGAGGGCCCTATCCTATTTTAACTTTTTTTCCATTTCATATTTTCTATCAAATACACTGACTTATATGAAGGATGGCTAGGGTTGAAATTTTCATATGAGAAAAGTTCCAATCATAGGTTTTATCATAGTTCTTATCCAATTTTCAAGTGAAAGTGGATAAATTTACTTTGATTTTATTACATCCTCCCACAACCCTAGATTCTTTATGATTCTCTAAAGTCTCTTGGTAGCCAATTCTTTCCCGAAAGGATGAATATTCTTTAGTATACACTCCCGCATGATTTTTGTCTTAGAAATCCATTTCCATTTTACTCTAGGGATGCCTTCTTTACTTTTCCTTTCCTTTCCTCTCATTACCTTCTATAATTTTTGAGGTCCTTGTTAATAATAATAAATATTAAAGGAGATGAGGCACAAACTTGTATCATAGTATCATAAATTATCTAAAAAATATAAATATTGACACGATTGATCATTACATATAGATATGATGAGCTTAGACAACCTTCAATCCAATTGAAAAAAAACTAAGTTAAAACTAGAGCAAAGAAGAATGAGAATCAAGTACTTCAAGGTTTCCCTGTTTAAGGCCTTAGACAAATCGATATTTACAGTTGTAGCAAGAATTTTTGTAGTTTTCATGGTGTTTTTGATAGGTTTGTCATTGGATTCATGCCATATTGTTATGTGTTTTCCATATTAAAAAAATATTCATGGATTTTGGTGTTGATGCCATGAATCTTATAAATGAATTGGTCTCCATGCCTTTCCAGATTCCCCCACAAATGCAACTAGGTAAAAAAACAAATTATCATACTAGTTAAAAAATAAAAACATAACAATAGTAATAAATAAATAAATAATGTCGTAATATATATATATATGTTATATCTAATATGTTTTTTTCTAAGTCGCAGATGTTGTATCCCCAAATCACAACTCTTACAACCTCAAGCCACAATGGTTCTAATTTTAACACATAATTACTACAACAAGATACAAGCAATTTTTTTATGGAACCAATATTGAAATCTTAAATTACAAATGTTGTTACCTTACTCAAATAAAAGAATTCTCGTATAAAGGTTGCTTACTTCCATGTATCTATGCCACAACTTCAATATTGATGAGGACTTGTTAGGTATACTAATCTCTTAATATATATATATATATAATCTATTTTATTGAAGACTTCCGTTGTTGCGCTTCAATTCTTCCAACACCTATGTCGTGGCTTGCAACTAAAGTTGCACTCGTTACTTGTCCTCCTTTTCTTCTTGTAGGAGTGTCTTCAATTCAGCATTGTCTGCTGCTTGTTTATCATAAGCTTCGTACAACATGTCCGCTTTCTTGGACACCTTGAGCATGGTACGTACATGTCTTTGACATCCCCCATTGCTCAACTCAGCGGACGTTCAATGGTTCACATCTTCAATCCAAATCAATAAGAAGACCGCTCTAATAACACTTGATCCGGGTAAATTCTTGATACCCTTAACCAAGACCTTTTACTTCAGATGATGTGTTAGAATTGCATTTAATTAAAGCGTTAATGAACATAAATGAACAAATGCATGCTATAAAGAAGAGGAACATAACAAGCATTAGCAACATAAGACATTGATAACAGAGTTCTTCCAAGAGGGACTACGTCTCCGAGCCTCGGTGTGAAGATGGTGTAAGCCGCTGCATTAAGTGTTGTAATAGTGATGATGTATATAGATGGTGTTTTCTCTGTTGTACAAGGAAAACTCCCTCATGCAAGAGTGGTTCGACCTGTCCACGATATGTTCCACTATAAGAACTCATATTCACAACAAGGACTCCTATCAATATGACAATACATCACACATAATGACTATGAGTATCTCGCCAACATGGCAAAAAAGGGATCTCAATCAAACATACATGTGACAATGAGTATCCTGCCAACATGGCAGGAAAGGGATCTCAATGTAATACAAATCCATGACAGAAATTACATCTCACATCAATAAAAAAACAAGATCCCACATCAAATATTAATAGGGATTTATATAGCACAATGCATCTCATAAAAAAGAGACAAAGAAGTACATGAAAACAATGCATCATATACCTCACGTGGAAGATGATTGAAGAATGATTTTCTCTGCTACTGGATTTGAAATCACTGTGGAAATAGTGGCGTCGAAAGGTGTGAAATCGACTACTCACTCATTGAATGCTGACACATGCATCCCACTTTGAAAAGAGGCCAAAAAATATAAAACTCAGATGGAAAATCTGGACACACCATCAGATTCGTGTCATCGAATAGTACAAAATTGACTGTCAAATTTTTGAATTCTGACAAAGTGAGAATATGGGCCTTAGGGAATCTTTTAGATTCCCCCTAGATTCCTTAAAGATGCAGCTCCACTAGGAATCTGTAAATATGCAACTCAAAATAGGAATTAGATCTCACCATTGATATCCTTGCGAAATTCCAAGAAGAATGAGTATAAAGTTGATTTCATTCTAACATTGGCGAATTTCAACCTCCAAGGAATCTGAAATATTCCCTCAAGATTCTTGAAGATTCTCCTCCAGAGGGAATATGAAAAAAAATTTCTCAAAAGGAAAATCTTGTCGCACCATCATGCTCCCTGCAAAATTCTAGTTAAAATGCATATAAAGTTTAATATATTCTGAAAATTTTACCTCGTTGAGATCAAAATATTCCCTTTGCCTTAAGTTGGAGTCTGTCTTGAACTGTGTGCCTACATCTGCACTGGTCTGACCTATGCATCTAAATTCATGCCTGTCCTTCTTGCCTCTACTTGGGTGCACTTGGAAAAAGGCGAGTTTAAATCAAATGACCTGGGCGGATTTTTCAAAGTGGAGGCCGTTGGCCTAGTGGTAAAATTTGGTAATCGTTGGAGGGAGGTCGAGGGGTCAAATTCCGACCCCTCCATAAATGGCACCTTTTTTTATGTCACAAAAAAAAAAAAAAATGTGGTGGGTTGGGCCTGCATCGGGCGGCCCACCCACCGTATCTCCCGCTAGCTATGGTATATGTTACGTTGCTTTTTGTTTTAATACCATAACAATGTATAACCATAGCCTTTTAATGATTCGTTGAGATTTTTGTTGGTGTTTTAATATGGAATATTAAATATTTGTTTCTATTTTAATTTCAACAATATGATATGTTTTTAACATAAAGTTTTTTATATGGTTATAACAACCATTAAACTTTTAAAATGATTTTTAATGAATTTTTTTGTCCTTTTGTACAGGTTGAGGACCAATGGAGGAGCGCCATGTGTCAGCAGCTAAGGGGCTTCCATGTGGGTCCCACGTGCTGACTGAGACACCTTGTGGCACACCATGGGCCCCATGTTCCGTGCCTTCAGAAAACTTCAAACTGCTCTAACTCCCTCACACGAGCTCAGATTAACGCGTCGTTCACACCATTACCATCAGGGCAACGAGCTTTTCAATCTAAAGTTGATTTTGTCACCTTCCTCACATTTTTAATTTAGAGACTTTTTCCAAGACACTGGTGTTTGAAGATCCACCTGGATCATGTAGTCTCTTATTGTTGTTAGTGTAGCCCCCTTATTGTTATTGTTGTACCCCTGTAACCCCCATATTGTTATTATTGTGCCCTTACATTATTATTGTTAGGTCGGCTAGGATTATATTGTGACCCCATGGAATCTTATATATAGAAGTAGGTTTTGTCATTTGTATCATCCAAGAATTGTCCATTTATGTAATGTAAAGGAGGTTTCCCCCTCAAATTGGCTTATTTCTAAGGCTTTGATCTCTCTTTTCTTCTATTTTTGGAGATGGTTGCATAACATTTGGTATTAGAGCTTTAGATTCTAGGGTTTCCCTGCTCCAAACAGGTCATCATGGAATTTTCGCTATAACTGTTTTTATACGAAGGTCTAGAAGCTTAATTTTTTATCACACAAAGCTGAAATCCAGAGAAAATTCGTGTAGAAATTTCAGATCTTGGTTCACAATATTTTCGGAGATATGATATGTGGAAGTTAGGGTTTTTGTAGGCTCCTGAATTTCATCTAAAAGAGGTGACCTTGGGAAAATCGTCATAACTCTCTTTCTGAGCATCAAATTGGAATTTTGTAAAAATTGGTCGAAATTATATGAACTTTAGTTTCCTGTGTATCAATTTCAGAGGCGAAGGAGGAAAAATGACATGTGCCACACCGTACAAGTTCACTCTACTGAACTAGTCCATAATTAGGTCATTGTGGGAGATTCGACATAAATTCATCTTGAAGCATCCAAATCAGGTTAGACCTATGTCATTTGAAATAATATTCAGAGGGCTACTACAACACCAAATTTAATATATTGAAGATCCGAAATCGCAGAGATAATTCAGTTTCAACATCAAGATCCTCAAAATCAACAAAAAAGGTGTGTATTTTTTTTCAAATTGCATAAGTCTTGTTTGAAAAATCAATTTGAAGTGATTCCAAGGGCATATTGAAGCATAGATATCAGTATTGGGTTATAAAATGCCACCTAAAAATAATTCAACACCCATTAAGGCATCAGAATACTCTACTATGACTCATGAAGATGAAGAAATGTAACATGATCTATCAGAATTACAACAGCAAGTGCACAAAATTTCACTTTCAAAAAGAGCAACAAAAAGTGAAATGAAAGTTTTGAAGAAAGGTGTGGAAGCTAAGATGGATGGTTTAAAGAAAGGCGTGGAATCTAAGATGGATGGTTTGAAGAATGGCGTGGAAGACATGGAAGCTAATATTGAAGAAAAAAATGAAAGACAACATCGAAGACATGAAGAATGATCTAAAAGAAGATATGGAAGGTTTGAAGGAAGGTTTGAAAAGGCTGATACAAGAAATGATTCCTAATGGCGAAAATATAGTAAGGAAACTCATGATGAGAACAAAATAAATGTTAATCGTGATTTCATAAACTTGAATTTGGATGGAAGACCTACCATATTCCCAAGATCGATATGAGAAAGTTTGATGGCAAGGATCCTGTAACATGGATAATACAAATGGAGCAATATTTTGGTCTCAATAATGTACAAACACACAAAAGGTACATATTGAAACTTTATATTTAGAACAAAATAAATTTGTATGGTATAGATGGCTTTGCTCCCGTAAAACTATTGTCACTTGGTCAATTTTTATGGAGGAAATGATAGCACATTATGAGGATACAAAGAGAAACAACTTCTTTAGCCAATTGATAAATCTCAAAGAAAAGAGTTCAGTGGTGGAGCACATTGATGAATTCCAAAAATTTAATATAAGGGTAACTGATATTTGAGCGGAAATCAGGATTGATGTCTTCATAGGGACTTTAAATGATAACATCCAATATGAGGTTCGCCTTTAGGATCCTGATTCATTGGAGAAGGCATTCAGGTTGGCAAGAAAAATTGAATGTAAAATTATGGCGACAAGGAAGCCTACCACTCTCATTTATAAAGATGGAAGTGTTGCTACTCCTAGACTTCCACAACCCACAAGGTTGACACCACAACAATTGAAATAAAAAAAAGAAAAAGGGATTTGCTACATTTGTGATAACAAATACACTAAAGGTCATAAGTGTGCTGGGAAGAAATTATTTTACATAGATTGTGAAGAGGAGGAATAAAATGAACAAGAAACTTCAAAATAAAAGGATACACGAGACAACCCTAGAAGAAGACCTCAGCCGACCACATATTGTGGCACTGCATTAGCAAGATGCCTCTCAAACTCTCTACCGAAGATAGAAGGACATATCAGAAGAAAAGGTAATAGTGTTGATCCATTCGAGTAGTACCCATACCTTTATTTGGTAATAGGTTGCCAAGAAGGTGAATTTATTCCTACTGACACGAGGTAAGTGATGGTTGCAAATGGAGAGAACTATAAATTTCATAAGAAAATTCCATATCCAAACAATAATGGGGAATATGTATTGACTATTCAATGCCTTCCGTTAAATGGAAGGTGTTGATAGAGCACTGATGCGATGGGTTCTGTCTTTGGATGGTTCATTGGTAGCAGGCACACTGTGAGATTTTTTTTTGGAAGGAAAGGAATTTGAATTACGAGGTATCACAGGGAAGCTGGGAAAGATAATATTCTCTAATTTCATGACAAAGCTTCTGAAGAAAGAGCAACGAGGCGTAATTGCACGATTATGCTCACTAGAAGTTCCAACATCAAAATCATCTATTTCTCCAGATCTCCAAATTGTCTTGGACAATCATTTAAATGTGTTTGAAACTCCCAAAGGACTCCCACCTATTCATGATTATGATCATGCTATTCATTTGATTCCAGGAAGTTTTCCTCCAAATATCAGGCCTTATAGATATCCTTATGTCCAAAAAAGAGAAATTGAATGTATGATTGCAGAAATGTTAGAGGCTGGCATAATTCAACCTATTCAGGTCTGTATCTACTTGTTGTTGTTGCCTAGGAAGTTTTTTAATGAGTTCATATTAGTTGTAAGATAATAAACATATCAAAGATAAATTTCCCATTCCTGTGATTGATGAATTATTGGATGAATTACATGGAGCAATTTATTTTACCAAGTTGGATCTTCATTAAGGATATCATCAAATTAGAATGAAGACTGAAGATATTCTGAAAACAACATTTCAAACTCATGAGGGTCATTATGAATTTTTGGTCATGCCTTTTGGCCTTACCAATGCACCTTCTACATTTCAAGGTTGATCAAATCAGAAATTTCCCGACTATGTAGAAAATTGTATTCAGTATTACGTCTTACTAATCTAAAGCGAGGTCTTAGAATAGTCATTAGCTGTGTTGACAAAGAATTCACTCAAACTACTTGAGAAATGTTATGTAAAACCTCGAAATGTTTTAACAGATTTATAAAGTGGCCTCATCTGGGTCATATTGTATCTCATGAGGGTGTTAAGGTAGACCCTAACAAAATTAAATCCATTAAGGGATGGAAAGTCCCCACAACCATAAAGCAGTTGCGAGGATTTCTCGGGTTAACAGGGTATTATCGCAAGTTTGTTAAGAATTATGGGAGAATAGCAGCACCTCTAACAACATTATTGAAGAAGATGCATTTTCATGGACTCCTGAAGCAACTAAGGCCTTTGAACATCTTAAAGAGGAAATGTGCCTAGCATTGGTCTTAGCTACGCCAGACTTCACAAAAACCTTTATTGTGGAATGTGATACCTCGGAAATGGAATTGGTGTTGTTTTAATGCAAGAAGGAAGACCCATTGCTTTTGAAAGTCGTCCAATCAAGGGAAAGAATTTACAAAAAGGTATTTATGAGAAGGAAATGTTGGCAATACTACGTGAAGTAAATAATGGCGACCTTACCTAATGGGAAGACACTTCAAGGTAAAAACTGATCATGATAGTCTTAAGCACTTGTTGGAACAAATACTATCTTCAGAAGAGCAACAAAAATGGGTCACAAAGATGTTGGGTTATGACTTTGAAATCATCTAAAAAAAAGGGAAGCTAAATGTTGTTGCAGATGCAATCTCAAGAAAGGATGAAGAGGTGGAAGCTTTGCTTTGTGCCATTTCTATTATCCAACTAGATTGGATAATCAAAGAAAGGGATGAATGGAAGAAGGATGAAGAAGTGTGGACACTCATTAAAAAGTTGCAGCAAGATCCTAGTACATGTAATACATTTATTTGGAAAAATGATTCCTTATGGTACAAAGATTGCTTATATCTTTGTAAGAATTCCCAACTAAAGCAAAATATTCTTTTGGAATTGCACACTTATTCTTTAGGAGGACACTCAACATTTTTAAAAACTTACCACAGGGTGAAGATATGATTTTTTTGGGATGGCCTTAAATCTCATATTCAAAATTTTGTGGCAGAGTGTTTGGTTTTCAAACAAAATAAAGTTGAGACAATTAAGATCCTGGGTCTTCTACACCCTTTAGCCATTCCAAGTCAATGTTGGGAGGAGATTTAAATGGATTTTATCATAGGTTTACCATCCAAAGGAAGGAGTGTCATCATGGTGGTAGTTGATAGACTTACCAAGTATGCACACTTTTGTGCATTATCTCGTCCATTTAAAGCAAAGTCTGATTTTCCATTTGAAACAATTCAAAAGCTACATGGAAACCCAAAGATTATTGTAAGCGACAGAGATCCCATTTTTACCAGAAAATTTTGGACGGAATTATTTTCTTGTTTGGGTAGTCAACTAGCTCATAGCTCATCTTATCATCCTCAATCTGATGGTCAAACTAAGATAGTGAACAAATTCCTGGAAGGATATCTTTGTTGTTTTTTATATGATAAACAAACACAATGGGTCAAGTGGTTACCTCTGGTTGAATGGTGGTATAACACTTCCCTCCATACTGCAGCAAAAATGACCCCATTTATGGAACTTTATGTATATCATTCACTGTCCATCACATCATATTTAAGAGAAAATTCTAAGATTCAAGCAGTGGAAGATCACATCAAGCATCAAAAAAAATTTCTCCAACTCTTAAAGGATAACCTAAATTTGGTGCAAAATCAAATGAAACAACAAACATATCAACATCGCAACGAGAGAAGTTTTTATGTAGGATACTGAGTATTTTTACGGCTACAACCATACAAAAAAATTTCCCTCAAGCAAGATAAGAAGGATAATAAATTATCTCCAAAGTACTATGGTCCTTACAAGGTGTTGCAAAATATTCGTACTATGGCATACAAATTAGAACTTCCTGCTTCTTCGCGAGCGCATCCAGTTTTAATATTCATGTAAAGAAGGTTATAGGTGACAAATTCTAGTTCAAAAATATTTCCAGACGATGAGGAGGAAAAATCATATTGGAACTGAAAATGAGTCATGAAACAAGGGAAGGAACTTCGACAACTCTGGAATCGATCAATTCCAGTGCTCTGATCAAAAGTGGAAGAATTTACCACCAATATTCTACAACAGGAGGATGAGAATTTTATCTGGTATCCTGCTTCTCAGCGTTAAAGGAACTTAACAATTTTTGAAGGAGAGGAACTGAAATATTATGTCCCTATATTACTAGTGTAGTCCCCTTATTGTTGTTAGTGTAACCTTGTTATTATTTGTACCTGTAACTACATATTATGCCTCTTTGTGCTGTTACATTATTATTGTTAGGTCATCTAGGATTATATTGTGACCCCATGGAGTCCTATATATATATATATATATATAAGGAGGTTTTTTCATTTGTATCATCCAAGAATTTTTCATTTATGTAATGTAAAGGAGGTTTCCCCCTTGAAGTGTCTTATTTCTAAGGCGTTCATCTCTCTTTTCTTCTATTTTTGGAGTTGGTTTCATAATATTCCATCACTCGTTGAATTTCAAACTTTTAAGGCATATATTTTTTTGTCATGAATCATCTCGTTCTATTTACTCCCTTAAATTACTATTTTCACGTATCCTATGAAAATCCTTCTAAAAAATGGCATTAATGGAATAACATTTTATGGAGGACCATTCTTATAAGTATTTCTGTAAACTTTAATGACAATGTTGACATCAATGACTATATAGGAACTCTGTGTTATTCTATAAAACACTTTATTCCACTACACATTAGGTAATGTATTGGAACTATATTTAATCTTATATGTTCTTGAGTTAACAAAGAGTTTTCTTTAGGGCCTCTGAATATCTAGATCGAAGCTCGTTCAGTTTTTTTAAAATTACCAATCATGTTGGCCTTCTAATTTCATTTCCTTCATAGTTCCATTGGTATTAAAATTCCATGGTGTCAGTCTTATGACACACCATTCTGATGGCACAAACGTCGCAACTATGGTAGGTTCGTCACAATATATTCCAAAAAATCTACGATGACGTCAATATTCTAACCCCCATTGTGACTATAGAAACATTGCAAGTATATTTTCAAACAAAATGAAACATTTTCGGCCTTCTTAATTTGTTAGAAAATAATTTTGTAAAATTCTCGCTAACGTCAATCTTGCAATGCAGGTTCTAACATCATAGTATGTCATCACAATGGGAAAATTTTCAGAAGAAGCTAACTTTTGGCCAGTCATCTGACGGTGGTTTGTGACGAATATGTAGGGGAATTTTTCAATATTTTGACAAAATGTCATTGAGTATATTCAACGAAGAGATGTGGGAAATTCGACGACAAATATCATCAAAATTTTGATGAAAAATAAGATGTCAAAATTACGACTGCACTAGAAACAACATTTCATGAAATGTCCTTTTATCATTATAGTCACAGAATATCATAGCAAAAATGAAAAAATGTCGTCATAAATTGGGTCAATATTTAGTAGTGTGAGATTATCTAGGTGGATATTGATGGCCACCCACCTATTCCACTTAGACCTCCAATCCGTTTCATCAGTTTCCTTTTTTATAGCATCATTTACTATTTTTAGCAGTTTTTCGGGTCCTGAACTTCCAATGCAGTTTTGACCATCTAAATGGTTTCTTTTTGAGGTTCAAAGTAGGCCCATATCCATAATCAAGAGCCTACAGAAAACCATGTTTTAATTAGAAAGATATTTTTGATGATATATTGTATGTGCCAAATAGAGATAATATGACCAAGTTACGACCCCGAGAAGTTGGTTACCCAACTAACCCCAATGGGGCCCACAAACTCTTGGTGTTCCATATTCTGGGGTTAGGGTTTTCCCCTATTGTTCAATAATAAAAATGCCCCTGAGCCTCATCGTAACACAGTTCAAGGCATGTAGTCACCACATCTCTTCACAGAGATAAGCTACCATCGCCCAAGCTAGTTTATTTCCATTCTTTCTGTAAACATATTTCAGTTATTTGATATTAATGAAATGAATTTTTATTTTTGTTGTATCTATGGATTTATGTTTATTTATGTATTTTATTGTGTTCTTGCTAAATTCTAGATCAATGGTATTAGAGAGGTATTCTCTTTCTCGATCTTTCTTTGCATCTCCCCAATGAGATTAGGGTATAAGGAGTTAGGGCTCAATCTCGTTGAAAAATTGCAAGATCAACCTCACAAACCATGATGACCTCCCATGGTGGAAGAAGAGAAAGACAATGGAACATGAGATACTATCAAAATATTACCCAAGGAGGTCCTCGAGAAATAGAGGAATGCGATGATGGATAACATTTCCCAGTTCCTTCGACGGCTACCCACCGACTACACATCTTCATCCAACAACCACTCTGGAGGCACCACTCCTTTTAAGGTACACGTTAAATTTGAAATTACCATATTTTAGGGCCAAATAAATGTAGATGCCGTATATAGATGGATAAATTTATTAGAGGTATATTTTTCGGTCAATGAATTTTCAAATCGGGAAAATATTACTTTTTCACTCCTCAAAGCCACCCCCCATGTAAAGGACTAGTGGGAAACCAACTATGAGAAAAAGGACGAGAGGGAATCCACCCTTCTCTCAGCCATACCCACTTTGAATTATTTCTGAGATGCCATCGAGGAACAATTTCACCCCATGGGGAGTTATGAGAATATTTACATACAATGTACTATGCTATGATACCAAAGGGATCAATATGTGCATGAGCTGACGAATTTGTTACATACATTACGCACAAATTTGGGTATCAAAGATTCAGAGAAACATTTGATGCTTAAGCACCGCAATTGTCTGCAAAAATACATCTAGGAGGAAATAGATTTCCTCAACATCTCCGTGATTGGTGCAACATACTGGTATGCTGCCAATATTGAGAAGAATTTCAAACAGAAGAAGTGAGACTTTGGATCTATGAATCAGAACTAAGGGAAAGGCACCCCCAAATTGCAGAACAAAGAATAAAGCCAAGGCGGGGTGGCTCAAGAAAACTCGTCGAAACCACAAGCGAAAAAAAAACACCATGAAACGAAATACGGACATGGGAAAGTGGTGAGAGTTCCATAAGAGTTCCACTCACAACACAACTGAGTGTCAGGAAAAGCAACCACTAGGGGTTGAGCTGAAGGCTTCCGAATCAGATGCATGTTATTACTATGAGTCAGAACTCGATAAGGGGAATGAAAAAGGGAAGAATATTATCGATGCAGTGCCAAGTGCCAATGTTTCCACCAAAAATATCCAGAAGGAGGAACCCGAAGATCCAAAGGAGGGGGACCACCTCTTCCATTCCTAGATGCGGGTTAAGTTTTCTGTGCTGCAGTTCATTTTTTACAATGGAAGCTAAAAGAACCTCATTTTAGTAGAGGTTGTGAAGTGGTTAGGCCTGACGACCACAACACACCCACAACCATACACCATCGGGTGGCTTCACCAAGGATGGGATATCCACGTTATCCAACAACGCCACCTTCCTTACAACATCAATCCTTTCACAGATAAGGTATTATGTGATGCTGCTCCCTTTGAATTTTGTGATGTATTATTAGGCCAGCCATACTTGTGGAAGAAACATGTTGTGTATGAGTCTAGGCCTCACACGATTATTGTTACTTTGGGTAATAAGTTGTACATGACACTGGAGGTAGCACCGCCTATCACTATCTCTTTGCTCGATGTAAAGCAATGCAGTAAGCTCGTTTCCCAAACCAGTAAATTTATTTTTCCTTATGATCTTCCCACAAGGAAAGAAGATAACTATGGCCGCGACCTCCATACAAAAAAAACATATGGATAAATTTATGGATGAGTATGGGGACATCCTCACCTCACTTGTAGGGGTGCCTCTGAACTGTCAGGTCAAGCACTCCATTGATCTGACCCCATACGCACCACTACCCAATGGACCAATCTATCAATGCTCTCTTCTAGAGAATGATGAAATCAAGAGAAAGATTCATGAGTTTTTGCAGAAAGGTCACATCTGACCTAGTTCATCGTCTGTGGGAGCTTGATCATGTTGGTGCATAAGAAGGATAACACTTGGAGACTTTGTATTGACTATCAGACACTGAACAGGATCATTTTCTGGAATAGGTATTTGATCCC
Source organism: Pinus albicaulis (assembly GCA_034641835.2). NCBI lineage: Eukaryota > Viridiplantae > Streptophyta > Pinopsida > Pinales > Pinaceae > Pinus > Pinus albicaulis. The sequence goes on along the minus strand of CM076577.1, from coordinate 147,143,084 downwards.
ATAGATTAATGACTTTTTGGACCAAATCAAGGGGGGAAATATTTCAGCAAGATTTACTTGAAGTCCAAGTATCACTAGGTACCAATTAAACCTTCTATTGTGTGGAATACTGCCTTAAAATCCAAGGAGATCCTTTTTAAATGGCTACTCATGCCTTTTTGGTTGACGAATGATCTTGCAAAATTCATGAGGCTGATGGACGACATCTTGTGACCATTCACCAAGTCATTTATGGTGGTGTATTTGTATGACATCCTGATCTTCAGCTAGAGTTGGGAAGAGCACCTCCACCACATTTGACATGTCCTCCAAACACTATGACAACACAAGTTGCGTGCCAATTTGGAGAAATGCACTTTTGGCATGACCCAGGTTCAATATCTAGGATACATCATTGATGAGAGGGGGGTGCATTTGGACCCAGCCAAGATCTAGGTCATTCGGGATTTCCCAGCACCAACCTCTCTAACAGAGCTCCACAAATTTCTGGGTCTTGCCAATTTCTGCTGCAGGTTTGTGTTTGGATTCTCTCATATCACTTAGCCTTTGATTCAAGTCACCAAGGGAGGAGCGAAATACAAATTATTTTGGTTTGAATCTCAACAAAAGGTGTTTGCATAGTTGAAGCTTCGCCTTTGCTCTGCACTAGTGCTCACATTACCAGACTTGCAACAACAATTTGAGATCGAGGCATATGCCTCAGAGTATGCTATTGGGGCAGTTCTTACTCAGCAAGGGCATTTAGTAGCATATCACAGTCAGACACTTTTAGGCGTAGTCAAAAATTATCCCACCTATGAAAAAGTTATGTATTCCATTGTGCAGGTCTTCTAAAAATGGAATAATTACATTTTGGGGAATGAAATGGTCATCCACATAGATCACTAACCCCTGTAGTTCATACAGAAATAAGGGATTTGCAAAAATATTGCCATCAGAAATGGTCCACATACCTACAACGGTTCCATTTTAACATCAAGTACAAGAAGGGAAACACCAATAATGTTGCATAATTCCTCAGTCGACCGCCAATCGTGGCACTAACCACAGTTCTTGAATATGGCCACATCTCTACAAAAACAATCCAAAATTTGACAAAACATACCAAATGCCCTTGGAAGGTAAGAAAGTTCAAGAGTTTCACCTCCATGATGCATGTCATGCCACCTAGGACACCTCTGTGTTCCTTCAAGCGAGCGTGCCAAGATGATGTAGGAATTACAATACAGTCGGGTCACTGGACATTTCAGGGTCAAGAAAAAATTTGCAGTATTGTAGAAGTATTTCTATTGGCTGAACTTTCAACAAGATGTTGGGAAGTGCATCATATCATGCACTACCTACGCCATTTTCAAGACGACCATCAAGAAGAAAGGCCTATATACTTCGCTTCCTACCCTCTGTCAACCTTGGGAATCCATATCCATGGATTACATGTCGGGCCTTCCTTCTACCAAGCATGGAAATGACTATGTTCTTATGTTCATTGCCATTTTCTCTAAGATTTCCATTATGGCGGTTTGAAAGAAGAATATCATAGAAAAATCCACTGCTAAACTCATCATTGAGTGAGTTTGGGTACACTTTGGGATCTCATAGTCCATTATCTCAGATCAGGACAACATGTTCCTTAGTAAATTTTGGTCAAGTCTTTGGTCGATGTTGGAAACCAATCTCACTAAGTCCACATCTTTCCACCCCCAAATTCATGGCCAAACATAGGTTGTCAACAAGATGATTATACACATTTTGTGCATGTACAACTCGAAGCAACCACACACATGGGATCAAATCCACCCCTATGTTTAGCACAACTATAACCAGGATCCCCAAAGCTCAACTGGCCACAACCCCTTTGAGGTGGGCTTGGGATTATAGCCACTATGTCCCATTGATGTGGCCATACCATTTGCAGTTACTCAGACAAATTCATCTCATGTCTAGTTCGAAGTTGACATGGTGAACAACTTCATTGATAGAATTCAACACATCTTCCAATAGGTCTATGATATATTGGATAGAGCCAATGCTAAGTACATGCAGTGACATGATCAACATAGTGTGTGTTGGACATGGAATCCAACCCTCAAAGAAAGAAGAGAGAAGACTCCACAAATCGAGGAGCAGAGCGTGCAACAAAGATTCCATTTTGAGTCTTAGGGGCTTTAAGGTGGGTCAAAGGCCCTCATTTTGTAATGGTATGGGAATATTTAGTGAACGTTAAACTCTGCCCATGGTATTGTAAATGAAAAATTTATCTAAGGAGCCTAGATAGAAGTCATATTCAAGCATGGAATGATAGATATGATGAAATGCATTTGGATGTAATACTATTTTGAGCGAGAGTTTGTGTTTGGGTTAGAGGAAAGGCTCCTACAACTGAATGTGAGGAGACCTTAGGAAGTCTGCAACTATGTGTGCAGGGTGGAAAGTAAATGTATGAGAAGGATATGGCTATTAATGAAAGAACTGTTGGGATAAATTCGATTTATACTTAGGTGCTTTATTTACTTGATGTTTTTGAGTATTTGTATCGAATAAGGGTTTTGTTTTGTAATTGAGTAGCGTATATCTATTTATGGTTATTTAGATTTTTTTATGCATGAATAAGTAAGATTGCATAGTTACTGGTAAGTTCAACGGATGTGTTGAACAATTATTGTGTTATTGATAGATCAGTCTTGGGAAGCAATGTTAAAGAGAAAACGCAAAAAATCCATAGTCCATTGTCCCTCTCGATGCAGAAACCTGGTTCTAACATCCCCCTATATTTCCTTTGGTGAGACTTCGGTTTGTGAATGCGGATTGTTGCTAAAAGGGCTGGTAATATTGGGTTTTTTTGGTTTTCCCAACCACAATTGAACCTGGGTCTAGGCCCCATGAAGACAACAATAGTTCAGGTACAGAAGATCGAGGCCAAAATGCGTGAGAATATGGAACAAATGGATAAAATTAAGGTCACTACAAATACCTTGGCACTAATGTAGTGACTTACCCATATCCAAGAGGGTAAATTTTTACAAGAACAGGTTGAGGATCTGTGCAGGAAAGAGAAACTACTTGTAGCTAGAATGAATCCATGGGAATATGAAGCCAGTCAACTCTCCCAAAATGTGGAAAAGAAGCTGAAGGCTTTGCGCGAGATCAGAGAGGAATTGAGAAAAAGAAAACCAAGAAATTCATAGAGACATTACTCACAGAAGTCAACGAGTTTGAAAAGCATTGCGCCGAAGTGGTTCCACCATTGAAAGATGTATTAAGTGACATCAAATCGAGGATCGATTGCTCACCACCTTTGAGGCTCGGGATGAGTCACAATTTTGTGTTGGGGGCCTCTTGGACATGCGACTCCCCCCTCCTCCCTCCCCTCTGAGGAAAGAAGAGAGAAGACTTCGTAGATCGAGGAGTTGAGCGCGCAACACAGAGTCCATTTTGAGTCTTAGGGGCTTTGGGGTGGGTCAAAGCCCCTCATTTTTTAATGGGATGTGAGTATTTTTTGAATGTTGAACTCAACCCATGGTTTTGTACCATGGTATTGTAAATGTAAAATCTACATAAGAAGTCTAGATAGAATTCATAGTCAGGCATGGAATAATAGATCTGATGAAATGCCTTTGGATGTAAGACTATTTTGAGTCAGAGTTTGTGTTTGGGTTAGAGGAAAGGCTCTTGCAACTGAGTGGTTGGAGACCTTAGGAAGTCTGCAATTGTGTGTGCAAACCCCTCCAGCTATGTGTGCAGGGTGGAAAGTGAATGTATGGGAAATATCTAGCTATTAATGAAAGAATTGTTGGGATATATGTTAGTTCTACTGTTGTGTTTACTTTACTTTTTTTTTTTTGAGTATCTGTGATGAATAAGGGTTTTGTTCTATAATTGAGTATTTTATATTTATTTATGGTTATTTACATTGTTTTATGCATGAATAAGTAAGATCTCATAGTTGCTGGTAAGTTCAAAAAATGTGTTGAACAATGCTTGTGTTATTGATAAATCAGACCTGCGAAGCACTGTTAAAGAGGAAAAGCCTTAAATCCATAGTTCATTGTCCCTCAGGATGCAGAAAAATAGTTCTAGTATCCTCCTATTTTTCCTCGGGTGAGACTTCGGTTTGCGCAAGCAGATCGTTTCCGAAAGGGCCGGTAATAGTGGGTTTTGTTGGTTTGCAGTCACATTTGAACCTATGTCTAGGCCTCATCAAGCCAACAGGGTGCCACACAAGTTCTAGGTGGGCGACAAAGTTTGGCTACATTTGCAAAATAAGAGCCTCACTGGACCCCACCGCAAGCTTCGCCCGCTATGATATGGGCCATACACCATCGCCAAGTTATTCGAGGATAATGCATTTGAGCTCAGTATTATATCATTCCTTGGTATGCACCTAGTGTTCAATGTGGACCACCTTCGTCCATATTGTCCACCATTATTGGACACATCCGACATTGCAGAACAACTCACACCAATAGATTTAAACCCACAATTCATGTAACAAGCCAAAACTAATCGAATCATGGACACACAGATGAAGAACACTCGCTAGCAGAGGATCCATCTATATCGAGTTGTCAAAGCAGGCTAACTCCTTCACTAGGGCAAGTGGTTCACTGGGGATCAAGTTCAACAAAAATTTCCTCACTGCATGGAGGCTCTACATTTAATGGGGACCATTACTTCCTAAGGGGGGGAGAATGATCTAGGTGGATACTGATGGCCACCCACCTAATCCAACTAGACCTCCAGTCGGTTTCATTAGTTTCCTTGTTTATAGCGTCATTTATTATTTTTAGCATTTTTCAGGTCCTAAACTTCCAGAGCAGTTTTCACCCCCTAAACGATGTCTTTTTGAGGTTCGTAGTAGGACCATATACATAGGAAAAATCCTGTAGCATATGTGCCAAACGGAGATAATATGACCAAGTTACGACCTTAGGAAGTTGGCTGCCCAACTAACCCCAACGGGGCCCACAATCTCTTGGTGTTCTATCTCTTGGGGTAGGTTTTTGGTTGTTTACAGTTTTACAATTTTGTTCAATAATATAAATTCCCCTGAGCTTCATTGTAACATGTTTCAGAGGCACGTAACCGCCACATATCTTCTTAGAGATAAGCTACCATCGCCCGAGCTAGTTTATTTCCATTCTATTTGTAAGCATATTTCAATTATCTGATATTAATGAAATGAAGTTTTATTTCTGTATTTTATTGTGTTCCTACATGAGTTCGGATCATGAGCTTTGGAAACAAGGGTTGATGAATCCCACTTTTGGAGGCCCTCAATAGGCCGTAATCGAAACCCACATCCAAATTTTTCCCTCTACACCAATGCAACCATTGATATCATCCCTCCTCAATCACAACTACTTGTGTAGCATGTTGATAACCAAAACTATGGAATCCCTAAGACTTTTTGGTCTCAGGAAGATGCCCATGGTGCTACAACTTGTTGATAGATCAATTATCAAACTAGAAGTAACCTTGGAAGATGTAGTGATCTTAGTATTTCATGGTGATATCCCACCGAATTTATATTCCTTTAATCCAAGTCTTCTCGGAGAGGATATCCTTTAATCTTGGTAAGGCCATGCCTAGCCACTACATATGCTTATATTGGTTGTAGGTTTCGTAAGATGACCACTTCCCATGTGATCTCAACAAAACAACTTACCCTATATCCTCCCTCCAAGATCAATATAAATCTTGAAACATCACTTGGGTTGATGAAAAAGAATGTGACATGGAGAAATTTTCCCATTTAAAATAATTTGTGGAATTCAAGGAAATCAAATTTACATTAAAAACAATAATTCTAGAATAAATGAAAATTATAAAATAATTATCCTCTTACAAAATTAAATAAATTCTATATAAGACATTTAAAACTAAAAGATAGTAATGATTTCAAAGGAAACGTCAATGTTAGAAACAAAGACAATGTGAAAGAAGATAATTATGACACAATAACACATTAAATGGATTTAAACTCACGTAATATGGAATCTAATATCACTAACTACCAAAACCATATGCTTAAATCATGAATCTATAATACTCCAAGACGCATTACAATAACTTTTCAAACTTTTAAGCTTTTTAAATTTTTTTATCACATATAATTCATAGACTCTAATACAACGAGCCACCAAAACCATGTTCGTAAAACCATTATTTTGAACTTGAACTTAACCGCTTTGAGTTGTAGTTTAATTAGAATGTTTTTTGGGCTTTGAAAATCATGGAAATTCCGATAAGATTTTAAGAAAATCCCACAAGGATTTTTGTAAATCCACATTATAACTATCAAACTTTAATATTTTAAGTGTTCTAGAGGTTTTTGATGGTGCTGAATCCATTTCCACCATCAAAAACATAATTCAAACACTATGGTAAGATTTCTTAAATTTTTATGACCCAAATTCCGATCAAAATGTCCAGATAATTCCTCCGTCTCATTAGAGGGTCCAAAATGACATCATTACATAAAACCAACATGTGTCGGCCACAAATATGGAAGAGTACCAGCCGTGATCATTACTTTTTCCATTCATATCAATTCCTCTCTCCATATAAATATTGTAACAAAATCTCGCTAGTACCATTGCCATGATCAGAGAGGCATCTCAGAGCAATCCAATCTTTTTCACTTCATCGTGTCTATCTGTCCACCTGTTCAGATCATGGATGAATCAGCGAGGCCGATGGCCGAGGAAGTAAGCAATAATAATAACAACGATATTGTGAAATTGCAGAGCTGCGACGGAGAAATATTTGAGGTGGAAACAGAGGTGGCCTCGACTTCAGCCATCATTCTCTTAATGATGGAAGACTTGGGCACCAACATTACCATTCCTCTGCCTCTCGTTTCTGCCAAGATTTTGCGTCTGGTTATTCAATATTGCAGATACCATGTTCTTGATGCTCCCACTGCATCGCTTGATGCTGTCAAAATGTGGGATGAGGAGTTCGTGAGAGCTCTTGTAGATGATCGCGCCACACTGTTTCAAGTTACGAAAGCTGCCAACTATCTGGACATCAGAAATCTTTTGGATTTTATGTGTCAAACTATTGCTGATATGATGAAAGGGAAAACCTCTGAACAGATGCGCGAGCTTTTCACCATTCGGAATCAAAATTAATTGTTAATCTACTCTGCAATGGCAGATTACTTCTGTTTCTGCAATTCGCTTCGATTGAACTTGAATTTTAGAGCATATTATTTTCGTTACTAATTTTGTTTTTGGCACTTCGACCGTTTTCCGTACTAAGGGCAGTATTATATTATTTGACGGAATTTTTTATAACACAAAATTGCTCAGGTCTTTCAAAATTGCTGAGGTCTGTTTTTGTTTGGGTTTATAAATGAAATGGAATGTGAAAGTGATTAGCACTGTAACTTTGTTAGTACCTTGAGAGAAACATGTTGTGAGTATACATAATTCTGTTGCACAGTACACCCTTTGAATGCAGTAAATCGCTCCGGTTGTAATTTATCTGCATGTATTGAATTGTTGCTGTTATAAATTATAGTGTTAAAATTCCATCATAATTTCTTTCACAAATTGTGAATAATAAACTATTTGTTAATTGAAACAAATCCATAGCAAATAAAAAATTGCATTTCTATTTTTTTCAAATTATTAAATTACTATCCTCAGTGCTAAAGACATCTACCCTACCAATTACATTTGAGAAACCCTAACAGCAGCTAAGAACCTCTTCTAGAGTTCTTTCTCAGCCTCATACTCCACCCAAAATATTTCTCCAGCCTGAAAACATCTTCGGGGTTCTTTCTTTTGACAATATTTCTTTTGAGAATGATTATACCTTGAGTTACTCTCCAAGTTTTCGGTGAGTTATGACCTGAAGATATAAGATATTGTTGTGATTTAGATGGTGTTAACATGTAAACCACTTTTGTCTTTTCTTGAGGTATGAATGAGCGGTGCATGGTTTCTATCTTTGTTTACATTCCCAGTAGACACTTGTTCAACAACTTTGCACATTATGATGAGATGTATCATCCATTTTTCCCACTGTCATTTACTGTGAATGACTTGCTCTTTAAAGACATGACTTGAATGAATTTTTGCTATAGAGTTTTTTTTATTGGTAAGTTTTATGAAGGGTGCATCCTTCTATTCGGTTTCTACTCTCATGGGACAAAGTGTTAAAAAAATACAAAGTTAATTGCAAGCTTTTTGGAGACTTATATATATTGTTTCTAGGAATATCTTTTAAAAAATCTCGTCCCATAAAATGACTCAAATCTCAAAGTATATGTCGTAGAAATACACGTACATGTACATTTACTTTTCTTTATATAGAATAATGTCGAAAGCATGTTGTTTCACGTATGGTACCTTAAATTTTACATATTACACTTGTGGGTTGTTCAATTGTATAATCGATTTCGAAAAAAATGCAGAGGTAGCTCTTAGTTGTATATTTAGTTAATAATTAGTCGAAATAAACATAAATATCAATATATGTTGTACAAAAATATTGCCACTTTTCTGTTTTCTTTAAAGGCTTTTTTATCTATTAAAACATTAAAATTATGAAATCTTTCCTCAAAACTTTGCACATTAATATTATGTAAGAGAAATTCTTATCGATTGTTCAATTCTTATCTTGAGTGCGCTATATTATCTGTACACCTTGAGTGGGCATCATGGTTAAGAGTATGTGTGATAGGTTCAAAAACTATAAGGGGATGGAGTATGTATGCGTTCATAGACTTAGAAATCAAATCATTGCAGGGAGGTGGTTCCGTTGTCCCACAAACAAGAGGGTCTCATACACCAATTTGGTGCCTGGCTTGGCCGTGATCGTGACCTTAAAATTAGATAATAATAATAATAATAATAGTGCAATTCCATTGATACTTGCATCATGAAAATTGTGTTCTTGTTGTTGTGCAGTGGTTTTAATTTTCCCAATGACATATATTGATTTCCAACTATAATCATCACATCAGCCAAAGAAGCGGTGAGGTAGTTTGTAATAACCATATTAGTATAGTTTGTTACGTTAATGGAACACACAAATCTCATTTCTGATAACATTGATTAAGTCTTGATTTGAGAAATTGTTATCTTCGGTTTCCATAAGGATGTCTGATGTTAAAGTATAATCAATACTTGTTTGACTAGTGGAAAATGATGAAATTAGTCACTAGGTGACTAAAAAAGTTAGTCACCGCAATTATTTCAAGTGAATTACTACTAAATTTGAGAAATTTTGAGGGACCAAACTACAAATGACTAACTTAAATGGATAATTTAGTCCAAGGACAAAATACACAACTAGATAATAAGTGACTAAACTAAAAGCGACTAACTTAAATGACTAATTTAGTCTACGATTAAAGTATAGGACTAGATAATAAATGAAAAATTAATAACGATTAAAGTAAATGACTATTATAGTCCAAGAATAAAAATATGGCTAAATAACAAGTACAACAAGTATATGAATTAGTCATGTATGTTAGTAATTTTTAATTGTGTCACTCGAAAAATGAAAAATTAGAATTTTGATACAGGTGTTACATTTCACTACAAGGGTCTTTGAATCCCTTTGCAGTGTTAAATTTTAGAGACAAAGGGGTATCTGAATCCATTTATAGTGTTAAAATTATGAATACCCTTTTTCTCTAAAGTTTAACATTACATATGGATTCAGAGACCCCTTTGAGACAAATGGGTCTTTGAGTCCATCTCCAATGTTAAAATTTAGAGACCCTCGTCTCCAATGTTAAAATATAGGTAGTTGGATTCAACGACCCCTTAAAAGGATGAATCCATCTATAATGTTAAAATTATAACATTTTTATACAATCACTACTAAACCTAGAAGTTGATATTAAAATAATTAAACATAACACATATTAACATAGTCAATATCCTTGTTATAAATAAAAAAAATAATATATATATATATATATATATATATATACATATATATATATAGTTCTTCTCAATGGCTATAATGATAAACATATTTTTACTCTAATTTAGTTTTTAACATTTCAATATCTAAATATAATAAGAGTCAATATATAAATATATATAGAATCAGAAAATAGGTGTATTAATGTGGAATAGGACATAGAAAATTGGTATTTTTAACTATCAACCTTGTTAAAGCTATAACAAATCTCTCATTGTTTCCTTCACTCCATATTTTTTTTATGTAATCACAAGTTTGTTTTATTTTATTTTAAATTTTAAATTTCCCTCTACACAATTAATTTGGGTGGGAGATTCAAAACATCCCAAAGTTTCAATGTATGTTTGGGTTGCTGCTTTCAATGTATGTTTCTAGGATTTGTATCAAATTGGGTTCTATGTATATTGTAGGTCAGTGTCGTTGTATTTCTCTTGAAGAAACAAATTTACACCCTGCTTATATATTGTTGCAGGGACATATCAAGAATAAAAATGTAATATTGTTGATCTATTCAGGTAGTACCCATAATTTTATACATTATAAGGTACCCAAGGAATTGAATTTCTTCTTATACCCAACACTAGAGTTTCAAGTGATGGTTTAAAATGGAGGAGCTATAAATTTATTTGGAAAGTGCCAAATATCAAACTAACCATGGGGGAATATGTATTTAATAGTCCAATGCTCTACATCCCAATGGGTGATGCTAATGTTGTACTAGGAGTACAATGGTTATAATATTTGGGGACAATATTTTTCAATTTTCAAGAACCTTTCTTGATTTTTTTTTTTTTTTTTTCCAGAAGGAAAGCAAGTTTAATTAAGGGGTATCACATGGAAGCCTGAAAAGATAATTAGCTCTAGTGTCATGAAAAATCTTCTAAAGAAAGAATAATGAGGCATAATTACACAATTATACTCACTACAGGTTCAAACATCAAAATCATCTATTTCTTTAGATATCCAAAAAGCCTTGGAAAATCATTCCAAGGTATTTGAGACTCCCAAAGGACTCCCACCTATTCGTGATCAAGATCATGGTATTGATTTGATTCCAGGAAAAGTTCCACCAAACATCAGGCCTTACAGATATCCTTACGCTCAAAAGACTTAGATTGAACGTATGGTTGCAAAAATTCTAGAGGCTGGTATAATTCAACCGAGTCAAATTTCTTTCTCTAATCCAGTAGTATTGGTGCACAAGAAGGATGGATCATGGTGTATGTGTCCGAAATCTAGGGAGATATACAAGCTCACTATCAAATACGAATTTCCCATCCATGTCATTAATGAATTATTGGATGAATTACATGGAGAAATTTACATCAACAAGTTGGATATTTGTTCTGGATGTCATCAAATTATAATGAAGGCTGAAGACATTCCGAAAACATCATTCAGAAGTCATGAGGGTCATTACACATTTTTGTTCATTCCTTTTTTCCTTACTAATGCACCTTCCACATTTCAAGGTTTGACGAATTCCCTTTTCAAACCCGTCCTTAGAAAATTTGTGTTAGTATTTTTTGATGATATAATAAACTACAACAAGTCTTGCAAGGATCATGTTCAACATGTTGGCATGGTTCTCAAACTATTGGAGTAGAAACACTTATATGTGAAAACCTCCAAATGTTTCTTTGGAGTACACGACATGGAATATTTGGGTCGTATTGTATCTCATGAGGGTGTTAAGGTAGACCGTAACAAAATTAAATCCATTAAGGAATGGAAAATTCCTACAACTATAAAGCATCTTCGAGGATTTATGGGGTTAACAAGGTATTATCGCAACTTTTTAAGATTTATGGTAAAATATCGACACCTTTAACATATTTACTGAAGAAAGATTCATTTTTTTGGACTCCAATAGAAATTAAGGCCTTTGAACTTCTTATAGAGGCAATGTGACAACCACCGGTCTTAGCTACACCAAACTTTACAAAAAAAATTATTATGGAATTTGATGCCTCACGAAATGGAATTGGTGTGGTTTTAATGCAATAAGGAACAACCAATGTGTATATGTATAGTAAGGCACCAGTGTGTTATTATATTGGAGACACATCGTTAAAATGAATATGATAAAACATTCGCCTGCCCATCTCCACTAGTGACCTTTGTTACAAATGGATTTTTTGAATGTTTTTATAGGGGCTTCTGTAAAAACCTCCACTAGAGGGTCTTTTCCTTGTAGTTCATTTAACAGAGTCCTTCATTCTAGAGAAGTATTTATAGTGAACATGAGCATACCTTCAATTCCATTGTTCACAAATACCATAAGTGTTGTATATCAAGCCTTCAATTGAGTGGCTAAGGAGACGATAAAGGAATCCTCTTTGTAAATTAATGACCTTGGTATATTTATAGGAGGATTATTTCTTCCATATTATAGATTAATGATAAATGAAAGGAATTACGTATCCTTTGTCTTAAGGAGAGAAAATGGAAACAACTTCTTCTTCAAACTAGTGACATCTAAAATATTGTTTATAGATACATTACCTCCTAATTCTTATTGGAAGGATGATGAACCGATGCCTTTAACATCATACTTTCCATTGTCTCCAAGCTCTACCATTTGATCTAGCTTATTTTCAACCAATTCATAAATACGATGATGAATTCTAGTCATGTGCCTAGAGGCACCATTTTCCACCAACCAAATTTCATCATGACATGAAATAGAAATTGCAAAAGAAAAATCAAAGGAATATTCATCATTAGAATCTTTCTTCCTCGAACTCCTCTTATGTGAGGGTTCATTAAGGTTATTTTTAGAGGCATGGTGCTTCTCTTTCCTTTTTCAATCATCATTCCTTTTAGGACACTTATTTTGAGAGTGACCATATGCTTGACAATGATAGTGTTGGACATTTTTCATGTATCTTATTTTTTGAGAGGGAGGAGGGGGTCTTCTCTATGCAGTAGGTGCTCTTCCTCGAGTAGGTATTGGAGCATATATTGAAGTAGGTATTCTACATGTACTTCTTTAAAATCTCCCAAAATTTCTTCTTCCTTTGCTATTCTTTTAGTGGCTTGTAAAAGCTTAAGAATATTCACTTAGATTTGGAATATTTTCTTTTGACATGAGCTTATATTCTTCTTTATTCCACGAAACCCATATCTTATCAAAGGTAGCTACATTTTCTATGCAACTAATTCTTTCTACAAAAATAATCCCAAGTGTCACACAACCATTGATTTCTATAACTACTAATTCTTTGTCAGGAACTTCATCAATATTTTTGAGTTGATATCTCAATTGAGATATCCTTATGAATTATGATTCCAAAATATCATTATTTTCCATCTTAAAATCATGAAGATGACTTATTATACTTATATATTTATTGATGTTTCCAATGATATATAATCAATAAGTGTATCATGCATTTCCTTGGAGGATTTGAGATCAACAATATAAGGAATATCTCTGAAATATTCCATAGGATGTTCATGGATAATATGTCATCCTATTGAAACTTTCCCTTTCATGCTTGATCATATGGTTCAATAACCTTTCCCAATAGAATACCCAAGGCCTTATGCAATGCAAGGACAAATTCAATTATAGTCTTCCATGCCCTGTAGTTTGTAGCTATTTCAAGATTTTTCGTTGTCTTCATGATGAATATGACCAATCAAGAAAGATTATGAGGATATCAGTGCTCCTTAAGGTTATCTTGAATTCTCTCCAAGGTCATCTCAATGAATTTTAATTCTCTCATCCCTTCACCAAAGCTTTAATCCCATGTTTATTTTCTAGTGCAAGAAAGACTAATACAATTTTTCAAACTAATAACCACTTCCAGGGATACAATTAGAAAATTCCAATAATTAAGCAGCTACACATGAAATTTTTCAACCATTAAAATTAATAGAGAACTAGATATCAAAGTAAAGAATGAGACAAGAGACACCAAGAATTATTGCGAAAAAAAACCCACAAGGGGGAAAACCCCTTATGAGAGAGTTCAATTCATCAAAATGTACATCATACGTTTTCCAGTAAAAAATTCAATCTTTGACCCAATAAATTCCTATTCAAACTAGCCATTTGAGAGAGACAAAATCAACGCACTATTCAGAGTCAAAATTTGCATAGAGGGTAGAATTTTAGCCTGGGATAGCTAATGAAAGTGCCAAAATTCAGCCTGCAATATCCACATAAAATCTTGGTCAAAGTGCAACAGTTGAATTGTGGTTAACCGCCAATCAATGACCAAGAAACAGGATCAAAAACTCCAATCACCAACAACAATAGACCATAAAAAACCCAACCTTCAAACCTCACTCAAAACTTGATCAACTCAGATAGATACAAATCAAGTCAATGATGCTCAAATAGAGGTAAAACATTAGCCATGTACAACTTATTCTTCTTCTTCTCATCACATGTGTGAACATATCTTCTTGTTTAAAATATAATGTATGAGTGATGTATGTTTTTGGGCCGACTTGAGAAAATGAGACCAACTTTGTCAACATGAAAATACATAATTTCTTCTTTGTTTTTGCAATGAAAATACTGACCGAAGCTACCAATTTTCAATAGTTGGAAACCAAACTAGTGAGGTTGCAGTAGTAACGGACATGTTGACTTCAAAATGGGCGATTTGTCTATTTCATCAGAAGCAGAGGAAAATAAATGATTCCTAAAGTTTATGAGGATCTCAAGGAACAACAAGACAAAACAAAAGAACTACAAGAGGAGACAAATATTGAGGAAAATGAAGGCTTGAATTCTCCCCACTTCCATACTAAGCACAAACATATAGGAAATTATGTAAATTTTGATATCGGAGTAAACTCTGGTGTTGGAGTAAATGTTGTAGGTTATATTCTATTTATATTAAGAGTATGTTATGCAAATATATACTACCCATATTAGGTGTTTTTTGGAGGTCTTATAAGAGAATCTAATGTTTTCTTAATTTAGGTACCCAGGGAGAAACAAGTTGCAAATTCTTTTGAACATTTTGAAGTTTGTGGAAGAAGTTTTTGTTCAAGATGTAAAAGGTTTTGGCCTTCAAACTGGATATATTTAATAAAAGAACTATAACTATCTCTTTTAAAACATAATAATATTTTTAAGTTTAATTTATTTTTGTATTTATTTAATTTTGTTTGAAAAAAATCAAAGTTACTTTTAAATTTTATTTTTTAATCATTTTTTAATAATCTTTTAAAAATAATTGTTTAAAATAAAGTGTTATTTCAGCTGTTTAATTTTACTTTTTCTTTCTAAAAAATTTAAAAAATCATTTTTTTAATTAAAAAAAGTACACTAAGATTGTTTGTTTCTTTTTTTCAAGGGTTCTTTTTATGATTATGTGTACGCCAATAATGATTTTATAGACCATACTTTAAAAAATATTGTGATTTTAGTGCCCCATTCGAAAGCGGTGAAGTTGTCTTATGCTAAGACTTTAATTGAACTATAATTTTAACCTTAAAAAAAATTACTCCCCTTAGAACCACTATCTAATTTAGATTTTTCTTTTTAAGTGTTTTCATAGTCATAATATTTGATCTTTAATGCTATAGTTGAAAAGTGTTTAAATTTTCATCATAAAAAATGAGGTATTATGGCATCACCACTTTTTCATTTCAGGGTTTTTTCATGTCTTTCGTAACCATGATATTTGGTCTTTAATTCCATGGTTGAAAAATGTTTGAATTTTTACCCTTTAAAAAGTGGGGATGTTGTTGCCTCACCACTTTTGTATTTCATGGTGTTTTGTCATGTATTTCATAGTTCGGCTTTTAATGCTATGGCTAAAAAAATTTGAATTGTAACCATAAAAAAATAAAAAAAATGATGCAATATCACCCTTTTTCTATTTTGGGACGCTTTTCATGTTTTTGTGCAAAAAGGGGGGTTTTTGGGTTAGAGTTATCATTTTGAGGTTATAGTTCTAATTAAGTTGGTAACTTGGTCATACAATGTTTTATATAATGTTAACGTTACCATCTACCTAAAAAAATAAAAAAATGGTTATCTTACGATTCCAATTAAAATTCATCATAAATATGTTAATATATGCATTATTTTTTCTCTCGTGATTGGTAAAATGTAAAATAAACTTATATTTTTCACCATTCTCGTCATCATCATAAAAAAAAGAACAATTTCTACTAGCAAAATACCAATGAGCATACAGGTATTAGATCCCCATTGTGTTATTTGAATGACACCTACAACATTGATAGACATGAGGGTAGCTTTATGTAATATTTTAACCTTTTTTACATGGAAGAACATGAAGGAATGATAACGCTAAGGAATTGGTAAGGATGTGTCTATTTTTGGTCCTACCCTTTCAACTGAATTATTTTATCAATGTCATTGTTTTCATCATATTGTTACCATTAGGGGTTTTGTAGCCCCATGTGGATACTTGATTGCCTCACACGTTTTTAATAGGTTTATATCATTGGGAATTGATAGGAAAGGTGGAAATTTCCCCAAAAGTTATAGGTATGGGAAGTCATGGGATAAAATTATCACCGTTTTAGCGCATTTTGCCTCTATTGTTCTAATTTGGTAATTTATTATGTCTTTAACTCATTGAATGGGGAACTTGAGTTGGGTGCACCTATCTATTAGTTACATAGGTGGATACATTCTATTTTTAGTGAATTTATATATTATCTCCCTCTTATTGCATGAAAGATATAAAGAATATTTAGTATGAGAATGAAGCAAATGAAAATCAAACACAATCAACTAGATATTGCACTCTCCGCTACTATGGGAATTCTAGTTAACTAGAAGTTGAGGCTTCAACAAGTGGAAGGTGAGATTAATAGCCTAAGATTGCAAATTGAATACCTAAACATGATACTACTATGAGTAATAATTCCTAAATTTCTATATTTGACTATGTTAATGTTTATGGGTTCACTCTTCCAAATATAAATGTCTTAGCTCTTGCTATGGAGTAAGTTTCCTCCCGAGAGCAAGGAAAGTATTCTTTCTAATGTATTTATTATATGGATGTTTTTGTATGTCTAATTTTATGAGTCTTGTGTTGAGTATATAATACTTGAACCTATAGTGTAGAGTTTTTGGTCTAAAATATATGTTACTACTCATGAAACTATAAATAGTCCATAGTTGATAGGCACATCAACCAATTTTGTACCTCTAATGTAACATTGCACACATTACAGTATTGCTTCGAAGTGTGAAACAATGGAAGAAGAAATATAAAATTCATCATAATAATCATATTAACTAAACATACATAAAGCTCTAGTCGAACTCCATTATATTAACAGGAAACAAAATATACATCAAAACCAATAAAATTCTCATAAAAGCATGTCTATGGCTTCACAATGGTCCATTACCCAAAACAAATTAAGTATAAAAACAACCAACAAATTTAAGAACTAGGCACACAAACACACACACAAAAAAGTTAGTTGTAAAAGCTTCTAGAAGATTCTAGAAAAAGGACAACTTTAATACACAACTCATGAATCTCGTGTAACATTTTCTCTGCTCATAATCTCTAGTGCTATTATAGGATTTCTACGTGGTTCACTATTTTGGGAGTTCTAAAATATACCTAAATGTTTGATTACGTTTAGTTACACACACACACAAATATAAACATTGAAGTTAATTATAAAATATTCTAGAAGATTCTAGAAAGAGGATAACTTTAATCCATCAACTCATGAACTTGGTGTGACACTTTCTCTAGTCATAATATCTAGTGCTATTATAGGATTTCTACACGAGACACTATTTTGGGAGTTTTGAAATGTATCTAGATGTCTGATTACCTTTAGTCTAGTTGTTTATGCACATAGGCTTCACCAATTTTGTTCAGAACTCATCGATGTAAAACTCTAAGAATATTTGTGGCATATGAAAAATGATGAACATTAGCCATGACATATGGGATTGATTCTAAAGTCAGTTCATTGAAGGATATGCTACTATTAGGCTGAAAATAAAAGATAATCTCAAGAAATTTCTTCAACTTGTAAGACATGAACAATACGTTTGAGGCATAGGGAAATATTATCTGAATGATTATGTGGTTATTATGGAAAGAAAGAGACACGCTGGTATTTGTTGATAATTTGAGTGTGTAAAAATAATTGACTTTATAAGCTTGAAATATTTTGTTATCTTGAAATCCTATAGAAATAGTTTGAGAATGATGACATCACTAATATAACAGATTAAAATCACACTATGTAATTACAACAAGTATATTTAATAATTTTGATGTTAAATTTGTCTTTTCATTAAAAATACTAGTTTCACCAATCCAAAATTATAATAATTTTGATGTTAAATTTTCCTTTGTTAAAATTTCCGGTGTCAATCATTTGAACATCAGCGACGATATCTTCACCATTGATTACAACTATTTCTATGTTAATTTCATAAAGACATGGTGTTTCAAGCCATGCTTCAAGAAACTTCAATTCTTCTTCAAAATTTATTGATGATTCTTGCCTACCAATATTTTTATCTTCCTGCTCCTTCAGAAGAGATTTCATTTCACCATCTCTCCCTACTTCATCCTTTTCTGCTAACATAATTATGCCTTCATCCAGATCTGTCGCTACAAGCATGTTCTGCATTTGATCTGTATGTGATGTTAGGCCTTCCTTCTCACCAAACAGTAATTCATCAATTTGATGCTTTTCAATAATCAAATTGATCCACTCATCATGAGATATATAAGTCTCATCAAACTTGATTTCTGCATCAGGAAAACTTTCAGGTTCTATAATAATGGATGTGTTTTCATCATTACAAGTTTCAATTACAGATACACATTTATCACCCATCACTGCATCTTCAGTTTCACAATCAAATATGGGATCATTATCATGAGCAATATCTCCAGCATCATTTCCCTTATTCAGACAGTATTTCATCTCTAAAACATCCCATAAAAATTTTGTACTAGGAATCTCTCCATATTCATATATTATGCTGAATATGATATTGTCATCTACTGCAGATGTTATAAGACTTAATGCTACTGTATCTCCACTATCATTAATAACATCTTCAATATAATCCAGTAAATTTAACTTCCATGGTATTGTTTTCATTTCATTTGTCCAGCTTTCATAATTCATACCTGCAAAAGATGGTAAATATGGCATTAATAATTTAATAATATCACCAAATTCCAAATCAGCACCTTGATCAGCAGTTGTTCCATCACCATCAACCTGAAACAAATCACAAAATTCTACAACACAATATGTTGCACTTCTCCGTTGATGCTTTCTCCTGAATTTTCTTCGAGACTCTTTCAATTTACTTTGATGACCCATTTTCTCCTTGTATTTTCTCCCTTAAAAGAACACTGTTAACCCACACAGGCACCACGACTTCTCACGCTCCTCCTGTCTGAGGGCTGAGACAACACCCCTTCACGTCGAATTCACCACGCTTCAGAAATCCATCACAATGCATGCAGCGATGTCACAACATGACCTGTAGTCCACCTTTGCTGCCCCACGATGGCTCAAATCCTTGTTTCACTATCAGATTGGATCGATTAACACAATAACATATCCGATCAATCCACACACCAGCATCAAATCATGCACCACACCAGCAGATCCATGAGTCTTTCCAGTCTTTGCCACTTCGGCCACTATATCTTCAATGGGAATCCAACGATCCAGAACGGGCTACAGCTAACGGGCTCAATCTGGCAACAAACTTTGTCACAGCGTTCACCAAAGGACTTTCCAAGCTAGGCCTTCACGACCTCCACGTAGTTTACCTAGTTTCTCCACCGATTCACGCCAACCAACAGACTATTGAATTGCAGATTACGTCTTTGACTAACGTGTCCTCATATATTTGCGATTCTAAAAATTGCTGCAGACATGGGCAGCGTAGGAGCTCAACTCTAGGATGTGATGTCTAGATCATACAATCACATCACACAACAATGCGCAAATTTGAAACAAGATCACAAATGCACAAAGCTTGGTTTGCCGCAGCCAAGGGTTTCGACCACAGAAAATTCATTCAAGGCAGCAAGGTAATCTCTGAGGAAACGTTGATTGAACTGTGAATAACTGTTTATAAATAGTTTGCCCGATGGTAACATGAAGAGTTGTATTGTATCGGCCTCTTTCCCCGGCATCTAATGATTAATGTAAGAATTTTGGTGGCAGAGTGGATCGCAGAGGGGCTTGTTAACAACAAAGAGATAGCTGATGATTATATAAACTTACTTGTAAGTCGTCGCTTCCTTGAGAAACCAATAATTTTGACCATAGAAGATAGGGAGGAACATTTCTTAAAAGTTCACACTTTTCTCCGTGGAACTGCAGATCCGAATGCAGCGATGGAGAATTGCTTGGCACTAGAATAAAATTAATGAAATTGGCTCTGGATAATACATCGTCTTACCATGACTGCTCCTCCACACGCAATACGCTTGACTGTGTTTTGATGTGAGGAGGGGATCTTCTGCACACCACAATTCCGGTGGCAGCGCTTTAACTATTCCCCAGACAGCTGCAACCACCAATACTCGTCCTCCCATGGGAAGGCACCACCACCAAGCTTCCACAGCGCTTGGATGACAATAATCACAGTCTGCTCCACTGCTTAATAGTGCTCGGCCTTCACGGCCTCAAACTTCACGCTTACAAAATTCACTGCTCACGGGGATTGTGGGCATGTCCCCTACCACAGAGCACCAGGCGGTCAGATGATCGGGTAGTTCGAAGAAGAAGTCCACCTCGCGGAGAAGCAAGGCGTGGTTGCAGTTTCCCATGTGCAGAATTTCCTGGTTTCTGAACGCCAATGTGCCGAACTGGTGGGAGAAGGCACCCCTATTTACCTAGCAGTTGTTCTTGAATATATGGCAGCCAAGGTATTGTAGCACCTACAGTTAAGCCTGTCAGTCATTTATCAGATGACTCAACCAACTCAGATGAAAAAGGGCCCAATAATTGTAATGAAGCCGCGGGTGAAAGTGGATCAAACTGTTTAGAGGGTGCAGCTCGACCAAAAGATCCTTTGGGTGATGCACGGACCAAAGTTCAAGAAGAAATTACTTATGAAATTTCTACTTTAATGGCGTTAAAATCTTTGTAGCGACCTCAATAATTCTGTGAGAGACACTTAGACATTCTTGTCAGAAGAAACTGCATTAAAAAATCAACGAGGCAACAAGAAAAACTCAAAGATACAATCCAAAAAACTCGAGGACTTGAAGGTTTTGCCGCTGCTTGAACTGGCTATTTTTGCTTCGATACTATTTTTTTTTTCTCCGCAGTGTTCTTCTTGTTGTAGGCAAGGCCGCCAACGACAGTCTAGGCGTAGAAGGCTATGCTTGTTGAAAAATCCTTTGATACACGATCTCATCTGCAAATAGGTAACGATTGGATCGACCCTCTTGACAATTCGACCCATATACGATCCCCAACATTAATGTGAACAACAACGGCAAATAATATTCAACTATGGACATTGCTATTGAAGAACAACATCCCCCTCTTCACTGCACGTTCCTCCCTAAATCGATCTTGCGATGAACGATGCCAGTAATCCAACATGCAGTTCCAGCAATTTGAGTGATGCCAACAATTCAACGTGACTTCATGGAGGTCTTTCATGCTATTGGAGTGCTGCTACGAAATCGACAGGTTGGATCAAGTTGAATCGACATTGCTTTGCCCACACCTGTCCCTCGTAAGCAGATGCTTTCAGCAATAGATGGAGTGCATGAGATTCCTCAATTGCACAGCCAAAAAAACGCCTTCACGACCTTGGTATCCTATCGTCCACGCCACGAGAAAAACGCCTTCACGGCCTTGGTATCCACACCATGAAAAAAAGGCCTTCACGGCCTTGATAAAACGCCTTCACAGCCTCCACACAGCCTCACGCCCTGCCTCACACAGTACAGCAACAGAGAATGCAGCTCTACACCAGCAAGCCACGAAATTCACCTTCACGGCTTCTACTCGGGCTCTTGGCCTGCCTCACGCACAACTTAGTTTACTTACAAAGTCTCTCAGCTCTCCTGAGCTCTGATACCATGTTAAAATTACTGAAATGACTCTCCAGGTGAGAACCTAGATAGTGTACAAACACACTCACAATCTGATACATGAATCAAGAGAAAAGCCTAGTACATATAGGCTTGCTCATAATTGGGTGGTTTGAACCACTCCCTAAATATTAGGATCTAAGATCTAGAATTAGAATCTCAATCCTATCCTAACTGCACTTTCTCCATTAATTTCTAACAGCCTTTTCTTTAAAAATAATAATTTCATCAATCAAAAATTAGATATTCAATATAGTTTACTTAACTAAATTATGTTCATAGAAAACTACCATAGATCAAAATCATAAAATGTTTAATCTTATTTCAAATTAAATGAGGTCTAATTGAACCAACTAAAGCTAAATATAATGAGAATTATAAACGAAATGTCAATTACAATACTTGTGTTGTTCTATCCAACAAATATTCCAAGCGAAATGTTTATAATTGTTTAATAATTATTCAAGGATTGAGTATTGTTCAATAATTACTTAGATGGGTGTGTCTATCTGGAAAATATAAAAGTCTATGCTATATTTTAGAGATTTTTTCTTGGTCATCATTTTTTAATGAAAGTTGTGATCAAATTGATCATGTTGCATTTTATAAATGGACCTTTTTAGCCATATAGCTCACTTCTAATTCTAATTATCACTTTTTAATGAAATATGTGATTAAATTTATTATGTTCCTTGCATTTTATAAATTGAGATTTTTAGCCATGTAGTTAATTTCTAATTCTAATATTTGATCTTTTTTTTTAGCTCACTCTCTATAGTTGAGTATTAGGGAGATGATGTAATATAAGAAAAATTGTATGTGAACTATTTTTATATTTTGTTATAAATATTTTGATCTAATTTAATTTAATTTAGTTTTAAGGTACTTTTTTAAATAAATCTAAAAGAAAAAAGTATTTGGGGTGTAAAAAAATGATTTGGTAGCCATATTTAATTTTAATTAAGAAGCTCATTAATACCATGACATATTAATACCACATTTTTAAAGACAATAACTATACTCTTTGAGCATAGGAGTACAATTTTAAAACAAACTAAATTTAGTCTTAGTGGAAGTTAACCATCATCATTATTTTATTTTTATCAATTTTTTCTAAATTAAATCAAAGCAAACAAGTACATAGGGACGTTGGATCCATCTTAACCGGTTATCTACCAAACACCAAGGGGGATAGAGTTAAGATGAAGCTAAGTTTATTTAAGTTTGCATTTGTGTTGCAATGGTATTAGTACTCATAAACCATTTAATTTTCATGGTTAGTGTAGCATTCATTTTTCCTCCTCAAGGGAGAGAATTTATAGGAATGATGACCTAAAGAAATTCAACTTAGAGTGTTGAGTTAAACTTGAGTTGGTCATACAGTAGTTAGGATAACCTTGGTATAATTATTAATGGCTTTACCATTTCGATTTTATGTGCCCATTGTATTGAGTAACATATTGTAATTGCTCATGGTATTCCCTAGAGAATTTTTAGGAATGATGATGAGAGGGCACTCAACATTCCGCCTTTAGTGTGTTGGTTTAAACTTGAGTTAGTCATAGAGTATTTAGAATAACCTTGGTACAATTAATGATGAGTTTACCATTTACATTTTATGGGCCTATTTTATTAGGTAAACCATAGTACATGCTCAAGGTTTTGCATAGAGCATTAATAAGAATGATGGTCCAGGGGTATTGAATGTTCACCCTTTAGAGTATTGGTTTAAACTTGATTTAGTCGCAATAATAAGAATGATGGTCCAAGGGTATTGAATGTTCACCCTTTAGAGTATCGGTTTAAACTTGATTTAGTCATAGACTAGTTAGGATAACTTTGGTACAATGGATTTACCATTTACATTTTACCTGCCCATTACATTGGGTAATCCATCTTTTCTCATGGTATCTCATATGACTAAGTCTATCTATATCTATTTATAGTATTCGTTATTCCCCATAAAAATATATATATATATTTGAACATATTTTAGTGATTTTCATTGACAATTTCAACTTTCTATAGTTGATGATATCTTTAAGAATCATGACCCACTCATATAAAATATTTATCCTTTGTTTAACTTAACTTAGTCATAAAATAGTCAAAATAACTTTAATACAATTAAATAGATTTACCATTCATAATTATATACCAATAATATGAAATATAAAATTAATCCAAAGTATTTGATATAATAAAAACATAAAATCAATACATAGTATTTCATATAATAAAAAAGTGTATTCATAAATATGAAATAATTAACTAAAAATTATATAAAAACTCTATTTTATTATTTAGTTTCATTTTCTTGATATTTTTACACATTCTTTATCTATAAATTGACTGTAAAAAAGCAATTTCACACCTCTACCTGTTTAACAGGAAGAACACCACATATGTCGGTCCTACATCCACTGTGGAAAAGTCTTTCCATTTATAGAATATTGTAACAAAATTACCATGACCATGATAAGTGGTAGCGCAATCCAATATTTTTCACTTCATCGTGTGTATCTGTCCACCTGCTCAGATCATGGATGAGCCAGCTAGGCCAATGGCCGAGGAAGTATGGAATAATAATAACAATGATAGTATGAAATTGCAGAGCTGCATTGACGAAATATTTGAGGTGGAAACAGAGGTGGCCTCGACTTCAGCCATCAATGATCATAAAGCTGATAATGGGCGACTTGGGCATCAACATTACCATTCCTCTGCCTCTCATTTCTGCCAAGATTTTGCGTCTTGTTATTCAATATTGCAGATACCATGTTCTTGATGCTGTCAAAACCACGCCACACTCTTCGACGTTACGAAGGCTGCCAACTATCTGGTTATCAGAAATCTTTTGGATTTGATGTGTCAAACTATTGCTGATATGATGCAAGGGAAAACCGTTGAACAGATACGCGAAATTTTCAACATTCAGTAAGAAAATTAATCGTGAAATGACTCTGCAATGGGCAGAGTACCTTGGTTTCTGCAACTCGCTTACACAATTTGAACATGAATTTGGTAGCGTGTCAAAATTATTCGTTAAATCATTCTGAGAGGGTGCCGCGATGTCTTCTATTCGCTTCGTTTTAACATGAGTCTGTTAGCGCGTCATTATGTTCAGGTTTTCAACAAACAATTTGTTATTTACACAATACATGAATTTGGTAGCGTGTCATCAGGAGTAGGTTTTGTTAGTGTACACAATAACTTTGTTTTCTTAGGGTTTTGGTATTTTCTTTAAATCACAAGTTTAAGTTGTGATTATGCAGAATTAGAGTGCTGTAAGGATTTTTTTGTTCTAAATCTATATATGGTTAAATAATTAAAAGTATTTTATTTTATTATTTTGATGTATAATAATTTTAAATAAAAACTAAAACTCATTTAATACAACCTTCTCCTTCAAATATGAATTAGATTTTTAAAAGAGATGTCATTCCAAGGGAGAATATATAAATCTCTAATCAGATTCTAAAAGAAGAAAAACAAATAAAAAAAATTCAAAAAAGAAAACCCATTTAATACAACAATTGTAGTCAAATATGAATTCGATTTCTAGAAAAAGAATGCTTTAAGTGTTGTATATCACATTAGAGATGATATTCCTCTACCGTCATTGTTGTTTATCAGATGTGAAAATTCCACTTATAAATTTCAAATTACGTCCATTAATTGAGCAGTGGTAGGGTTAGCTCCTTTTACTAGCTGGACATATAAATGTGCCTCTCCTATGGTGGGTGGATTCTCCTCTACCAGTTTTTTCTGCTAAACCCTTCATATTCAAAAGTTTAACAAGCATTGATCAAGTACAATTCTGTTTTTTTTTTCTAATGTTATTAATGCTAGTAATGGCCCCCTCACCCAATCGTGTAACTAGCTCTCATACCATTTTGTCATAAACGCACTATTAACCCTAAAAAAATTATTTCTTTGTTCTATTATCCCATTGTCCCATTTCATTTCTAGATAAGGACACTGAAGCATTAATCTAATGAACACTTCTATTCCCATAACTTTACCATGCATTAATCTAATCAACGATGGAGTTTGGGTAGTTGTCAACCCTAATCATTTCTCCATTGTTACGATTGTTCCATTCGATCTTGGTTGTTCCATTCCATCCCTACTGTATCACTTGCCAGTAAATGGCTAGAGGCCATCCACGTTTCGAGTGTGTGGCGTCATGTTCTTCCTACATCTAACAGGTAAACTCCGAACTCCACAACATTTCACTACTATTCAAAGTGGCATCGACTTCAGGCACCAACATTACCATTCCTATGCGTCTCATTTCCGCAAAAACTATGCGCCTCATTATGATTGGTTTCACCAAATCTAATCTAAACACAGGCAATGATTGGTTTCACCAAAGATTATATAATCACAAAGAGCAAAATACTAAAACTAAACTCATTTTGGCCATGCCATAAGTGCAAGATAATAATGAATTCATTGTTGGTGCTTCTACATATTCAATCTCCAAGTAAGGGTGGAGTGCGTTGAAGTCCTCTCCCTAACTTTGTCATACACAACAAGGTGTATTAATCATTAAACATTTTCAGTTTATGTGTCTTAATGTTTCTTATTTTGCATAGATAGAAATGAGAGTTGTGAAGATTTATTTGTTTTTCATTCTCTTCCCTAAGTTCTATCTAAAGAGTTGCAGTTTTCATTTGGAAACAATGCATGTTGTAAGGGTTTAGTTCTTTGTTTGTTGTTATCTAAGATGTGATCTCAAAATCTACATATTAAAGAATCATTTCACTAAATAGTTCTTCAAAATGTAAAATGCAACCCTTCATAGAGAACTAATTGAAAGTATGGAAAATCAAATAAATATTCACAACTTTCCCAACAATGGCCAAGAAAAAATATATGTCATTATCATCTACACAAAAGTCTATAAGGAGGGTGAGATACGCAACTTATGTAAACTTTGACTACTAATATTAGGAGACACAGAAATGCCTTAGTTGTTGACACATAGAAATGTCTTGGAGACAAAGGTCAATCTTTGGTAGTACCTTTTCATAACTTGAGGGTAGAGAGAAAACATAAATTAACAATTATCCACTTACTTGGCTTTTGACGCTACGAAATAGTCGTGATGCATGTCCTTGCTTGTGGATGGCTAGGTCTTCTATTCAGATCTAAGAAGGACGCAGAGAGGATCATGTCTAACTAGTATGAGATCATGTCTAACCAGTGGTATGAGTATGTCTTCTTCTTTGTTGAAGATTACATGTGCTAGATCAACTAGAAGCTCAATAAACTTCTAATGTCAAATTCATTTCATTTTCTTATATTTGTGCATGTTTTTTCCTATAATTTTGTATATAAATTTGACATACCATCTATCTACCTAAACAAAATATCACATGATTATTTTATGATTTGAATTATAATTTCATCATTAATTTGTTAATATATGTATGAACGTTTCTCTTATGTTTGCTACGATTTAAAATTTATACTTATCATCATTCTCATCGTCATCATTATCATAAAAAACAACAATAATTGATAGTAGCAACACATTAGTGAGTGTATAAGTATTGGATTCATATTGTGTAATTTGAATGACAGCTACATGTGTATTATATATCATAACAAACCCTAGTAGGCATGGTTCAAAGAAAAAATAATGATTAGTACATTGCCTTCATTATTTCTCAATCAAATTTGAGAATCAACACTATTTCTTGTCTTCCTACAATGTCGAAATGAAAAGTGATGGACATGGGGTATTTTTATGTAGTATTTTAACCTTTTTGTACTTAAAATATCATGGATCTTAAATGTAGCTATGGATGGTTTTCATAATCCTTGATGTATTTAAAATATTATGTAAAAATACAAAAGAGAATATACTTCTTTTTTTTGTAAGTTTGGTAGTGCCTCCATATTCTTCCATTAGATTAAAAAAAAAAGTGGCTTACAATCATAATATATACTGGATGGCCTCAACTTGCCCGTAGTAAACTAGGTCTATTTGCCACCTCAAAGAGTTAAAGGCCAACGAAAATTGATAAAGTTTAAATATGTTTATGTATGCCTTAACATGTCTATTATCTATTGCATCCAAAGACTTAACCAGAAAGTAAATCCTATTCGTAATATGCATCTCAAAAAACAAATAGTAATAAAATTTAGTCATATGATGATTCGACAGGCATTGGATCCTTAACATTTTACTCGAGCATGTCGACTTGGTTCATACTCTGCAACTCATGTTCCATTCGACCAAGGTGAACATTCTGGTGGTGTTGCAAAAGATGGATTTCTTGGATGTCGCTACACATTTTAGCTAGAATACAGGTTGCTTTTAGATCATCGCCTATTTCTTGAACATTAAAAATGGACTTGGCCAATAATAATTTCATTGTCTAGTATATATGGATGGACTGTTTAAATAAAGACAGTCTACCCCTGGTATTCCCTGGATCTGTCAACATCTCCATCTCTTCATTAGAGATGTGTTCTTGCTCTTCTGTTTTATGATCTCACTCCCAACCTGAAATCATAGATTTCACATGACCAGGTGTACCTACCCCATAGGCCTAGAAAATATTCTCCATTATTTCCTTCCCTGAATTTCTTCCCCTCCTCCTTGGGCCCGCTTTTGACTTTCCTTTATCCAACTTTGCTTTATCCTTAGCTTCTTTTTTCGCAAGTTTCCCTTTCACCATTTTGTCTTGGTGATGTTCAGTGAGCAACTAAATTATCTTTCTGGGCCACATTGGGGGTCTAAGAAAACATGTATAGGTACTAAGAATACCTGTAGAAGGAAACATAATTTCAATATTGAATTTAGTGAAAAAATAGAGGATAATATCTTACTTATTGAGGGTTACCATCTCAATTTTAATCGTTTTCTAAGAGTCATTTGTCCCTCTTCCTTTATCCCTAAGAGTTATAATATTTGCAAGTCATGGTAGCTTAGGTCGAGACAGCTCATTGGGCTGACTTGAGAGAGTTATACAACTCTCATTGCTTTTAGTTCCTAGAACAGGGCCACATAAAGGCGCCTTTATGTTCCATTCCATAAGTGAAAGATAATAATGAATTCATTGCTGGTGCTTCTACATATTCAATCTCCAAGTAAGGGTGGAGTGCATTGAAGTCCTCTCCCTCACTTTTTAATACACAACAAGGTGTATTAATCATTAAACATTTTCATTTTGTGTGTCTCAATGTTGCTTATTATGCACCCACTTCACAATGTCCTTGTTCAAAAGTAGCTTCATCTCACCATCCTTCGATACTTTTGTATAGATAGAAATGACAATGGTGAAGATTTATTTGATTTTCATTCTCTTCCCTAAGTTCTATCTAAAGAGTTGCATTTTTCATTTTTAACAATGCATTTTGTAATGGTTTAGCACTTTGTGTGTTGTTATCTCAGAGATGATCTCAAAATCTACATACTAAATGATCTTTCCACTAAATAGTTCTTCCAAATGAAAAATGCAACCCTTCATATAGAACTAATGGAAATAATGGAAAATCAAATAAATATTCACAACTTTCCCAACAATTCCCATGAAAATATTTATGTCATTATCATCTCCACAAAATTCTATAAGGAGGGTGAGATAAGCAACTTATGTAAACTTTGAGTACTAATATCACGGCATACCAAAAATTATATGGTACAACATGGGAAGAGGTTAACCTTGTAAGCTTGTATTTCCAATCTCATAATTAAAACATACAAACTTTAAAATGTTTACATGGTTACAATTATTTTAAGGAGATGTTTATCAGTGCAGAGAGATACTTCTTTGACAACACTTCAAATATCACTAGAGAAGTTTATTCGATGGATGTTTATGAGGAAATGATGAGGATATTTGAAACTATTAACCTAATAACGTTGGAATTTTTTGGAGAACATTACTTGGATTATATTTCCATTCAAAGCTTAATTATAATTCTTTGAAATGTTTGGCTACATCATTTGTGTGAAAATCCAAACAATGGTTTTGAGGCTTTACAGTAAAATATTTGATGAGTTGGTTATTGATACATAGAAATGTCTTAGAGACAAAGGTCAGTCTTTGGTAGGACCTTTTCATAACTTGAGGGTAGAGAGACAACATAAATTAACAATTATCCACTTACTCGACTTTTTACGTTAGGAAACACTGGTGACCCATGTCCTTGCTTGTGGATGGCTAGGGTTACTATTCATATCCAAGAAGGACACAGAGAGGATCATGTCTAACCACTATTATGAGATAATGGCTAACCAGTGGTATGAGTATGTCTTCTTCTTTGTTGAATATTGCATGTGCTAGATCAACTAGAAGTTCAATAAACTTCTAATGTCAAATTCATTTCATTTTCTTATATGTGTGCATGTTTTTTCCTATAATTTTGTATATAAATTTGACATACCATCTTTCTACCTAAACAAAATATTACATGGTTATTTTATGATTTGAATTATAATTTCTTCATTAATTTGTTAATATATGTATGAGTTTTTCTCTTATGTTTGCTACAATTTAAAATTTATACTTATCATCATTCTCATCATCATCATTATCATAATAAAAAAAAATTGATAGTAGCAACACATTAGTGAGTGTATAAGTATTGGATCCCTATTGTGTAATTTGAATGAAACCTACATGTGTATTACCTATTATAACAAACCTTAGTAGGAATGGATAAAAGAAAAGCCAATGAGTGGTACATTGCCTCCACTATTTCTCAATCAACTTTGAGAATCAACACTATTTATTGTCTTCCTACAATGTCGAAACGAAAAGTGATGGACAAGGTGTATTTTTATGTAGTATTTTAACCTTTTTGTACTTAAAATATCATTGAGATTAAATGTAGCTATGGTTGGTTTTCATAATCCTTGATGTATTTATAATTTTATGTAAAAATACAAAAGAGAATTAATTTTTTTTTTAGTAAGTTTGTAGTGCCTCTGTATTCTTCCATTAGATAAAAAAAAAAACAGGTTACAATCATAATATATATTGGATGGCCTCAACCTTCCCTTAGGAAACTAGGTCTATTGGCCACCTCAAATATTTAAAGGCCAGCCAAAATTGATATAGTTTAAATCTATCCCTATCTTCCTTAACAGGTCTATTAGCTACTACATCCAAAGACTCAACCAAAAAGTAAATGATATTCGTAATATGCATGCCAAAAAACAAAGAGTAATAACACTTAGTGATCTGATAATTCGAGAGGCATTGGGTCCATAACACTTGGCCCGAGCATGTAGACTTGGTTCATACTCTGCAGATGACATTTGATTCAGCCAAGGCGAACATTTTGGTGGTGTTGCAGAAGATGGATTTCTTGGATGTCCCTACACATTTTATCTAGAATAGAGGCTCCTTTCGGATCACCGCCTATTTCTTGAAAATTAACAATGGCCTTAGAAAATAAGCATTTCATTGTCCAGTATATATGGATGGACTATTTAAATAAAGACAATCTACCCCTGGTATTCCCTGGATCTGTCAACATTTCTATCTCTTCCTTAGAGATGTCTTCTTCCTCTTTTATTTTATGATCTCTCTCCCAACCTAAAATCAGAGATTTCACATGACCAGGTGTACCAACTTCGTAGGCCTGGAAAATATTCTCCATTATTTCCTTCACTGAATTTCTTCCCCTCCTTCTTGGGCCTGCTTTTGACTTTCCTTTATCCAGCATTCAGTTATCCTTAACATATTTTTTCGTAGGTTGCTCTTTCACCATTTTATCTTGGTGATGTTCGGCGATCAATTGAATTACCTTTCTGGGCCACATCGGGGGTCTAAGAAAACCTATAGAGGTACTAAGAATACCTATAGAAGGCAACATAATTTCAACATTGAATTCAGTGCAAAAAAAGAGGATATTATCCTACTTATTGAGGGTGACCACCTCAATTTTAATCGTTTGCTGAGAGTCATCCATCCTTCTTCCTTTATCACAAAGTTACTATTTAGATATGCAATTCGTGCGATATACAATCATTTATGTACGGTTTCTGAACGAGCTATAGAAGTTTCATCTACAAGGTATTCATTGACTACATCAAGATGAACATTCTTGAGAAGGAAAACAAAATGTTTCCATACACCTGAAACGCACCATGGCATTTGAGGACAAATGACAAATAAACGTCGCTCAACCCTTTACACCAAGCATAAAACTTGATCAGCTTCACAAATGCAACCAAAAAAGAAACCCTCCCTGTACGCAAAGGACATTACAGTCAAATAACCCAATCTATCATCGTTTCAAGACAGCTCCAAAAGTATCATTATATGCCATGCAAGCAATTTCATGAAGTTGTGAGCCAAGCTATGGAGGTTGAAAACAAGGTAAAGAGGTTGGATTACATTACTATGGCCATAAGTAGTAAAATTCCAAAAATTTATGTTTATGCGATGAAAATGAGATATATGATTCTTGATAAAACTGCTAGGATTATGAATTGTGTATACAGAGATGATAAATTGACAAGCAGAGTCCAAGAGATGTTGAACAACTCTGATATGATGACATTCAAAGCCAATTAAGAGAAATGAATGGTCATTCAAGCAATTTAACAGATAATACATGTCAGGATTCAGGATTTTCCCTAAAATTTATCCTACCACCTCTAATGCATACTTCATGCCCAATATTTTGGGGTTATCACAACGAAAACCAACCAAAAAAAATATGCAAGCAAAATGAAAACCATGGAGACAGACAAAGACATAATCATCATGAAATATTAAAACCCAGTACCCATAGCTACAATACTTCCAAGGCTTAACAACCATAAAAGCTCATGCAGAATTCAATAGACCAGCCCAAGAAACAAACATCATATTAAAACCAGGGTGAATCACTTCCATTCCAAATGTAGATAACAGAAATAAAGCCAATGAATGAAGGCCTTATTTTACTACAACAACAAACATATGGATAATGAGACTAAGAAAATACCCAGGGAGGCAACACACAGCTGCTGCAAAATCCTTCAACTACTTGCCAACCTTCTTCTATACTACCTCCTCAACAAACATCCGCGGAGGACATAACTTGCAAACCTTAACATGTATTTTCTTCCTCCCACTTCGACGCTTGCCCCAAGACTTGTCTGACAGCATGAGCTTTCTGCCATATGTATTTCATGTCGTCATTATACGGCGTGGGTGGCACCACCCACATCCATCACCGCGTGTCAGAATGGTCTTATCGTGTGGCCCGCACAGTCTCATGCAACCTCACTCCTTGTGCTGTACACCTCGCACCCTGATTGGGGAAAAAGAGAATTAAATTTTAAATTAGCAGAAAGAAAAATTAAAATAATGGAAATAAAAAAAACCATATAAAATCAAGATCATTGAAAATAACTCATACTCATTACATAACATATTTACCATTAGTTACTATTCACTATAATTTAAGCAACTATTTGCATAAAAGACTAGATAAGAACAAGATGTAAATAAATATACTTAACAAGAGTTACTCCCCACCATTATTTAAGTGCCTTCAACACTTTAAAAAATAAGTAAAAATATAATTGTGGAACCTTACTATATAAAGAGATATGATATAATTTACAAACAAACATGTTTCTTTGGTATCTTTTGTATAAAATGCAATTGAACATTTTCATTTTACACACACAAATCTATCTCTCACACATGTCATATATAGTTCCCTTTAATGATTGTTACTTGAGTTTTTGAAGTGTGATTGATAGATATAATTACCATAGTTCATAAATAAATTACTTGTATCAATTGTATTAAAAAATCAACATGGAGGAACATTAAGGAATGACATCTCTAAGGGATTGATAAGAATTTGTCTATTTTTGGTCCTACCATTATTACCATAATGGGCATATATTATCATTGGGTTTCTATGGTTGGGAATTCATAGGAGTGGTGGTAATTACCACAAAATTTCTAGGAATTAGAATTCAAAGGCTAAAATTATCACATTGACTCTATTGTTGTATTCTAGTAATCTATTTATGTATTTAATTTAATGGTTGGGGAAATTCCATTTGGTGTGATTATATGTTAGAGACACAAGGTGGAGACCTTGTAAGTTTTGTGCATTTAGAAAATATTCTCCCTCTTCTTTCTAGCTTTATATACACGATCTTTAGGATGAAATGATGCAAATGCGAGTGCATCTCAATAAACGAGTTATTTTAGTCTCCACCAATATAGTAAGATTGCAAATTTAATACCTCAACGTGATAGTTATTTCAGTAATCATTTATTTGTTTATGTATATTTGAATTTGTTAATGCTAATGAGTTCTTCCTTCTGGATATACATGTCTCAACTCTTGTTATGGAGTAGGTTCCCTCCTCAAAGGAAGGGAAGTATTCTTTTTAATTTATTGACTATATTAAAGTTTTTGTATGTCTAATTTTATGGGTGTTTTTTAGTATATACTACCTAGATCTATAGTGTATCATTTTTTTCTTAAAGTTATGCCAATAATCATGAAAATATGCACAATTAAAAGTTGATAGGAATTTCATCAAATTTTGTACCTTTGAAATAGTGTTGCACCCTAGATGAATATTTTATCCATACAATATTTTTAGTTATGGTTATGTTGTAGTTGCTATAAAACCCTCCACCAAAACAATTTTCACCTTCACACCTAAATTTTGGGCCCCCCTTGGTTTTCAAGGTTTTAATGGTAAATCATGTTGTTGAATGGAATCGAAATCCTTAATCACCTAACTACAATGAAAGCATATGGTTGATTATATTCAATGAAGCACATTATATCTTGGTTCTAATTTTTTTAATCCTCCATGGTTTCGGCTTATTGCAAAGAATTTTTTTTTCTAGCCCCATTCCAAGGCTTCCTACATTTACCTATTCATGTTTATATGTATAGGGTTTGAAAGATATTGCAATTGGACTAGAACTATTAGAATTATTAGAATTAGTTCTTCATAGAGAGTATATATCACTAGATCAATGGGATTGTATCCTCATATTTGGAGGCACAAAATAGAGGTATTTAGGTATGTTAAATATCACTAGAGAATGGATTGCATCCTCATATTTGGAGGCACAGAATAGAGGTATTTAGGTATGTTAAATATCACTAGAGACTAGATTGCAGATGTGATGCCAATGAGACATTATTTTTAGCTCTCTGTCAACATATAAAAACCTTTAAATAGATAGGTTGTTGTTAGTTTTCTCTTAAAGTTTGTAGGTTCTTACTTTCATTGGATTCAGATGATCTTTTCGGGGTCCTTTTCTACATTTACTATAAGGGTGAAATAGTATGAATGGCTATTTTTTTTTGTTATGAATAAGGACGTGACAATTCACTTTGGCTTCTTCCAAATTTTTCATTTTCTCTCGTAATCGAATTCCTCTACCTCCAGCGCCACAAAATAATAAAACAAAACAATAAAATAAACATTGTATCATTTAATGAATTTATGAAGTTGGTACACATGCTTCACCCATTAGCCTTGAAGAATATAGTTGATAGGGAACATCTAAAGGATGAATAATGTTAAAAAAATTTAAATCATATAAGTTACTTAATTTAGAGGTTACCAAAATTGAAAAATTTATTGATAGAAGTTGCATTACAAGTTATTCAAATACCAAACCTAGAGAAAGGTGGAGCCTTAAAACATGTGGAAGTTATTGGAATAGATGCCAAAATTGATGTAACGAGTTCTTTCAATATTGTTATATTTAACCTATTATCCTACAGAAGTGATGAATTATGCACTTGAGGTGATATTTGATCTATTGAAGGAGAGAAATAAAAAATTCTCAATGAAATTCTTGGAAAATGTATTTCATTGCTTATTATTCCCCATATTTGATCAAGTGACGCATACAATAAATGATGGCAACATTCATACTTCTTGGGAACATTTTCTTAGTGAAACATTTATTTATTTCCTTAACTTATTTGTGACCTTTTTTAAGGAAGTTTAATGCATGATATTGTAGCTAGTAAGACTGTTGTTAGAGTGTACTAAAAAATGTAGAACAAATTTTACCTTCCATTTCTTGTGGTGCTTTGTTACATTTTATAAAGTTTGGAGGTCAATGATGCAATCATAAAGATTTGGATTCTCTATTGACAAGAATTCATGATGCATCGTACACAACCCAACCTTTGAACACATGGGTTTGATTATACAAGGAAAATTATGAGTATGCCAAGTATAAAAGGAATGAAAGGAGATCAAACATGATATACAATTGCTATTGATGATGCAGAGTCACGTAGAGACACTTATAGCTCTGAGAATAGAACTCATTTTCCAGTACACCACAAAAAATTAATAATGGTGATGTTCAAAGGAAATAAATTCTCTCTGGTGTGAATTTTGTGACCTGTGACTTCCCCTTTTACATATAGCATGTGAAAATTGCAGTAGGATCCATCCTCCATTGTATTTTCAAACTGTGTCAGTGGTTTGTGATTTGTCACCACACACCTCATTTTCATATAGAAATTGAATCTCATCTCTTGTTCGATATTGCGATCACTAAGTAAATCAATCACTCGCTAAGTGGATTTTTTTAAAACTGGTTTTATTAATCACATTCACAGTTTTGTTCTATTACTTCATTAACAATTCAACTTATTTATCATGATTAAATGGAATTCGTCATGATAAAACGCTTATAAAAGTGAATTATGGTGCATATATTTTCTAGGTGTAGCTGACTTATTCAATGGGAATTTACCAAATTGGCTAAACATGTGCAACCTGTTTTCAGTTCCTTGGTGACAATTTCTAGCAACATGCATTTAGTAAGAGGTTATAAATAAGATAGAGATACATGACTAGAGAAAATGGAATGGAGGAAACCTACTACATTACAATGATATAGTGGTATAAATATATTGGCAACAAGGTAGACAAAGCTTAATTTCCATAAGATTCAAATGACATATTTCAGGATCATTCTCATCATCATCATTATCATAAAAATAAAATAAAAATTGATAGTAGCAACACATTAGTGAGTGTAAATGTATTGGATCCCTATTGTGTAATTTGAATGAAACCTACATGTGTATTACCTATTATAACAAACCTTAGTAGGAATGGATAAAAGAAAAGCTAATGAGTAGTACATTGCCTCCACTATTTCTCAATCAACTTTGAGAATCAACACTATTTATTTTCTTCCTACAATGTCGAAACAAAAAGTGATGGACAAGGTGTAGTTTTATGTAGTATTTTAACCTTTTTGTACTTAAAATATCATTGAGATTAAATGTAGCTATGGTTGGTTTCCATAATCCTTGATGTATTTATAATTTTATGTAAAAATACAAAAGAGAATTAATTTTTTTTTTAGTAAGTTTGTAGTGCCTATGTATTCTTCCATTAGATAAAAAAAAAAAACAGGTTACAATCATAATATATATTGGATGGCCTCAACCTTCCCGTAGGAAACTAGGTCTATTGGCCACCTCAAATATTTAAAGGCCAACCAAAATTGATATAGTTTAAATCTATCCCTATCTGCCTTAACAAGTCTATTATCTACTACATCCAAAGACTCAACCAAAAAGTAAATGCTATTCGTAATATGCATGTCAAAAAACAAAGAGTAATAACACTTAGTGATCTGATAATTCGAGAGGCATTGGGTCCCTAACACTTGGCCCGAGCATGTAGACTTGGTTCATACTCTGCAAATTGAATTTGATTCAGCCAAGGCGAACATTTTGGTGGTGTTGCAGAAGATGGATTTCTTGGATGTCCCTACACATTTTAGCTAGAATAGAGGCTCCTTTCGGATCACTGCCTATTTCTTTAAAATTAACAATGGCCTTGGAAAATAAGCATTTCATTGTCCAATATATATGGATGGACTATTTAAATAAAGACAATCTACCCCTGGTATTCCCTGGATATGTCAACATTTCCATCTCTTCCTTAGAGATGTCTTCTTCCTCTTTTATTTTCTGATCTCGCTCTCAACCTAAAATCAGAGATTTCACATGACCAGGTGTACCAACTCCATAGGCCTGGAAAATATTCTCCATTATTTCCTTCACTGAATTTCTTCCCCTCCTTCTTGGGCCCGCTTTTGACTTTCCTTTATCCAGCTTTCAGTTATCCTTAACATATTTTTTCATAGGTTGCTCTTTCACCATTTTATCTTGGTGATGTTCGGCGATCAATTGAATTACCTTTCTGGGCCACATCGGGGGTCTAAGAAAACCTATAGAGGTACTAAGAATACCTATAGAAGGCAACATAATTTCAACATTGAATTTAGTGCAAGAAAAGAGGATATTATCCTACTTATTGAGGGTGACCACCTCAATTTTAATCGTTTGCTGAGAGTCATCCATACTTCTTCCTTTATCCCTAAGAGTTATAATATTTGCAGGTCATGGTAGCTTAGGTTGAGACAGCTCATTGGGATGACTTGAGAGCATTATACAAATCTCATTGCTTTTAGTTCCTAGAACAGGGCCACATAAAGACGCCTCTATGTTCCACAAAGGAATTACATTCATGACATGCAAGAGCGAACCTTGCAAAAACAAAATGTTTCCATACACCACAAACACCATGACAAAGACTAGACAATGACCCCAAAATAAATCCTGATACGCTCCATACATGCCACCCAAGCATAAAACTTGATCAGCTTCACAAATGCAACCAAAAAAGAAACCCTCCCTGTGCATGGTAATAGAAGTAGCTCCCCCAAAAAAATAACCCGAAGTCTATCTTACAATGCAACTTTCCAGACATAACTCTACCCCCAAAAGTATCATTATATGCCATGCAAGAAATTTCATGAAGTTGTGAGCCAAGCTATGGAGGTTGAAAACAAGGTAAAGAGGTTGGATTACATTACTATGGCCATAAGTAGTAAAATTCCAAAACTTTATGTTTATGCGGTGAAAATGAGATATATGATTCTTGATAAAACTGCTAGGATTATGAATTGTGTATACAGAGATGAGAAATTGACAAGCAGAGTCCAGGAGATGTTGAACAACTCTGATATGATGACATGCAAATCCAATTAAGAGAAATGAATGTTCATTCAAGCAATTTAACAGATAATACAAGTCGGGATTTAGGATTTTCCCTAAAATTTATCCTACCACCTCTAATGCATACTTCATGCCCAATATTTTGGGATTATCACAACGAAAACCAACCAAAAAAAATATGCAAGCAAACTGAAAACCATGGAGACAGATGAAGACATAATCATCATGAAATATTAAAACCCAGTACCCATAGCTACAATACTTCCAAGGCTTAACAACCATAACAGCCCATGCAGAATTCAATAGACCAGCCCAAGAAACAAATGTCATATTAAAACCAGGGTGAATCACTTCCATTCGAAATGTAGATAACAGAAATAAAGCCAATGAATGAAGGCCTTATTTTACTAGAGCAACAAACATATGGATAATGAGACTAAGAAAATACCCAGGGAGGCGACACACAACTGCTGCAAAATCCTTCAACTACTTGTCAACCTTCTTCTCTACTACCTCCTCAAAAAACATCCGCGGAGGACATAACTTGCAAACCTTAACATGTCTTTTCTTCCTCCCACATCGACGCTTGCCCCAAGACTTGTCTGACAGCATGAGTTGTCTGCCATATGTATTTAATGTCGTCATTATATGGCGTGGGTGGTACCACCCACATCCATCACCGCGTGTCAGAATGGTCTTATCATGTGGCCCGCACGGTCTCAAGCAACCTCACTCCTTGTGCTGTACACCTTGCACCCTGATCAGGGAAAAAGAGAATTAAATTTTAAATTAGCACAAAGAAAAATTAAAATAATGGAAATAAAAAAAACCATATAAAATCAAGATCATTGAAAATAACTCATACTCATTACATAACATATTTACCATTAGTTACTATTCACTATAATTTAAGCAACTATTTGCATAAAAGACTAGATAGGAACAAGATGTAAATAAATATACTTAACAAGAGTTACTCCCCACCATTATTTAAGTGCCTTCAACACTT
This sequence comes from Pinus albicaulis, assembly GCA_034641835.2. NCBI lineage: Eukaryota > Viridiplantae > Streptophyta > Pinopsida > Pinales > Pinaceae > Pinus > Pinus albicaulis. The sequence goes on along the minus strand of CM076577.1, from coordinate 147,103,046 downwards.
TAAAAAATAAGTAAAAATATAATTGTGGAACCTTACTATATAAAGAGATATGATATAATTTACAAACAAACATGTTTCTTTGGTATCTTTTGTATAAAATACAATTGAACATTTTCATTTTACACACACAAATCTATCTCTCACACATGTCATATATGGTTCCCTTTAATGATTGTTACTTGAGTTTTTGAAGTGTGATTGATATATATAATTACCATAGTTCATAAATAAATTACTTTTATCAATTGTATTAAAAAATCAACATGGAGGAACGTTAAGGAATGACATCTCTAAGGGATTGATAATAATTTGTCTATTTTTGGTCCTACCATTTCAGTGAATTTATTTTTTTCGTTTCATTGTTTTCAAGATCTTATTACCATAATGGGCATATATTATCATTGGGTTTCTATGTTTGGGAATTCATAGGAGTGGTGGTAATTACCACAAAATTTCTAGGAATTAGAATTCAAAGGCTAAAATTATCACATTGACTCTATTGTTGTATTCTAGTCATCTATTTATGTATTTAATTGAATGGTTGGGGAAATTCCATTTGGTGTGATTATATGTTAGAGACACAAGGTGGAGACCTTGTAAGTTTTGTGCATTTAGAAAATATTCTCCCTCTTCTTTCTAGCTTTATATACATGATCTTTAGGATGAAATGATGCAAATGTGAGTGCATCTCAATAAACTAGTTATTTTAGTCTCCACCAATATAGTAAGATTGCAAATTTAATACCTCAACATGATAGTTATTTCGGCAATCATTTATTTGTTTATGTATATTTGAATTTGTTAATGCTAATGAGTTCTTCCTTCTGGATATACATGTCTCAACTCTTGTTATGGAGTAGGTTCCCTCCTCAAAGGAAGGGAAGTATTCTTTTTAATTTATTGACTATATTAAAGTTTTTGTATGTCTAATTTTATGGGTGTTTTTTTAGTATATACTACCTAGATCTATAGTGTATCATTTTTTTCTTAAAGTTATGCCAATAATCATGAAAATATGCACAATTAAAAGTTGATAGGAATTTCATCAAATTTTGTACCTTTGAAATAGTGTTGCACCCTAGATGAATATTTTATCCATACAATATTTTTAGTTATGGTTATGTTGTAGTTGCTATAAAACCCTCCACCAAAACAATTTTTACCTTCACACCTAAATTTTGCCCCCCCCCCCTGGTTTTCAAGGTTTTAATGGTAAATCATGTTGTTGAATGGAATCAAAATCCTTAATCACCTAACTACCATGAAAGCATATGGTTGATTATATTCAAGGAAGCACATTATATCTTGGTTCTAATTTTTTTAATCCTCCATGGTTTCGGCTTATTGCAAAGAATTTTTTTTTCTAGCCCCATTCCAAGGCTTCCTACATTTACCTATTCATGTTTATATGTATAGGGTTTGAAAGATATTGCAATTGGACTAGAACTATTATAATTATTAGAAGTAGTTCTTCATAGACAGTAGATATCACTAGATCAATGGGATTGTATCCTCATATTTGGAGGCACAAAATAGAGGTATTTAGGTATGTTAAATATCACTAAAGAATGGATTGCATCCTCATATTTGGAGGCACAGAATAGAGGTATTTAGGTATGTTAAATATCACTAGAGACTAGATTGCAGATGTGATGCCAATGAGCCATTATTTTTAGCTCTCTTTCAACATATGAAAACCTTTAAATAGATAGGTTGTTGTTAGTTTTCTCTTAAAGTTTGTAGGTTCTTACTTTCATTGGATTCAGATTATCTTTTCGGGGTCCTTTTCTACATTTACTATAAGGGTGAAATAGTATGAATGGCTATATTTTTTTGGTTATGAATAAGGACGTGACAATTCATTTTGGCTTCTTCCAAATTTTTCATTTTCTCTCGTAATCGAATTCCTCTACCTCTAGCGCCACAAAATAATAAAACAAAACAATAAAATAAACATTGTATCATTTAATGAATTTATGAAGTAGGTACACATTCTTCACCCATTAGCCTTGAAGAATATAGTTGATAGGGAACATCTAAAGGATGAATAATGTTAAAAAAATTTAAATCATATAAGTTACTTAATTTAGAGGTTTCCAAAATTGAAAAAATTATTGATAGAAGTTGCATTACAAGTTATTCAAATACCAAACCTAGAGAAAGGTGGAGCCTTAAAACATGTGGAAGTTATTGGAATAGATGCCAAAATTGATGTAACTAGTTCTTTCAATACTGTTATATTTAACCTATTATCCTACAGAAGTGATGAATTATGCACTTGAGGTGATTTTTGATCTATTGAAGGAGAGAAGTAAAAAATTCTTAATGAAATTCTTGGAAAATGTATTTCATTGCTTATTATTCCCCATATTTGATCAAGTGACACATACAATAAATGATGGCAACATTCATACTTCTTGGGAACATTTTCTTAGTGAAACATTTATTTATTTCCTTAACTACTTTGTGACCTTTTTTAAGAAATTTTAATGCATGCTATTGTAGCTAGTACGAGTGTACTAAAAAATTTAGAACAAGTTTTACCTTCCATTTCTTGTGGTGCTTTGTTACATTTTATAAAGGTTGGAGGTCAATGATGCAATCATAAAGATTTGGATTCTCTATTGACAAGAATTCACAATGCATCGTACACAACCCAACCTTTGAACACATGGGTTTGATTATACAAGGAAAATTATGAGTATGCCAAGTATACAAGGAATGAAAGGAGATCAAACATGATATACAATTGCTATCGATGATGTAGAGTCATGTAGAGACACTTATAGCTCTGAGAATAGAACTCATTTTCCAGTACACCACAACAAATTAATAATGGTGATGTTCAAAGGAAATAAATTCTCTCTGGTGTGAATTTTGTGACCTGTGACTTCCCCTTTTACATATAGCATGTGCAAATTGCAGTAGGATCCATCCTCTATTGTATTTTCAAAATGTGTCAGTGGTTTTTGATTTGTCACCACACACCTCATTTTCATATAGAAATTGAATCTCGTCTCTTGTTCGATATTGCGATCACTAAGTAAATCAATCACTCGCTAAGTGGATTTTTTTAAAACCGGTCTTATTAATCACATTCACAGTTTTGTTCTATTACTTCATTAACAATTCAACTTATTTATCATGATTAAATGGAAGTCGTCATGATAAAACACTTATAAAATTGAATTATGGTGCATATATTTTCTAGGTATAGCTGACTTATTCAATGGGAATTTACCAAATTGGCTAAACATGTGCAACCTGTTTTCAGTTCCTTGGTGACAATTTCTAGCAACATGTATTTAGTAAGAGGTTATAAATAAGATAGAGATACATGACTAGAGAAAACGGAATGGAGGAAACCTACTACATTATAACGATATAGTGGTATAAATAAATTGGCAAAAAGGTAGAAAAAGGTTAATTTCCATAAGATTCAAATGACATATCTCAGGATCACAAATTCCTTTAGCAATCGAATTTATCAATGTTGTGGAATTGGATAATCCAAATTTTCATGTTTTGCATTGTTGAAACACATTTTGGGCCAGAGGTTAAATATGAATTTCCTAAACAGTTATTTTTGCAAAGGTGTTAGAGAAATTCCAAAAGTACAAGTCCTAGTTCTTCAACGTCAATCACTTTATTTTCATCCACTCAAGGCTTAAAAATCTTGTAAGATCATATGGAAGTCATGTCACTACCAATCCATTCCTTTTTGTTGAGATATAGGTTAAGAAAAAATCCATTCAAATTTAGATCATGGTACATGTGTATGTTCTATTAAGGAGTCCCTACTATGGAATGAGTTGGCCCTCTATCATTTAGCCCCACAAATATAGTGAAATACTAAATGGGAATTGCACAAATCCACTATTAAATTAAGGTTGTTACAGGATAATAAGTGGCTCAACCAAGCCTCATAGAGTTCTAAGGGTCAAATAAAGGACCATTTTGTGGCTAGGTTGTGATGTTATGCCAAAGGAAATAACGTTGTAAAGGATCAACAAATAAATCCAATGCTTTGCATGAATAATGAAAAGGATTACACTATAGAAACACTTTATTATTTAGAAGAAACCAAACTAGATTCAAAGCTGGAAAAAAGATAACAAGAAGAATAGTGGGCTACTCCTCAACCTCTACCAAGACCAGGGGAGTATCTTTTCTTATGTGTGGAGGAATTTCGATTGGTTGGTCGGTGTGTTTCTTCATGAGAATATGTAGCGGAAGGACATCTAGGGTTTGTTGGTCTATCTCTTCACAACAATATGTAGTGGGAGGACATCTAAGGGTTGTTGATGGTGGTTGTTTCTCATTATTCTACAAAATATGAATTTTTCAATTAGAATTCACATTCATGATATTTGTGGAGATGCCATAAACATAGAATGAGTTTTGTACAAAAGCGATTAGTACATATTCAAGATCAGTGAAGATTTTAATAAGAAATCCCTTGCCATTGTCTACTAAAGTTAAATATAATATTTCGTAGCATATGTTGGAAGATAACCGAATTTATATTATCCAAGTTGAAATAGTATTACATTTCATGAAAATGTTCGAGTCTAGATTCTGATAACTTGCTACATTATGACTTAATTGGCCAACGAATTCAAAATGTTCCCATTGGAGACATAAATGGCGAGATTGTGTGAGAAGTTAAGATGAGATATTTCAACAGGTACCTTGGGGCTTATTCAAATTCAAGGAGAAAAAAACATTTAATGAATGACCTCCCTCATCACATGTATTTCATTATATTATTTTCTTTATAATTTTATGAGAATGTTAAAATCATGTTAAATCTTACATTGATTGTAACCATTATTAGTAATAAAAGAGTCATGATGAAATTGAAAGTTCATGGGGAAGTTGAAGAGTCACTTACCCCATTTCTATAAATTTAACATCATGCATCATTCAAAAGTTGGGACTCTTATCACTTGGGCTATTGTAGCGTTAAGATAAACATTTAAGATTAGGGAGCTGAAAGTAATCCACTCTTGGATGCTTTTACCTTCAGTTGTGGTGGAGATAGTGTTTTTCCTTGAATATTATATGAGCAGCCCTCCTTCCACTACTATATTTTGATGGGCTTGTGGAGCATGTACTTGGATTTGCAACATATTAATGAGAAGCTTTTCACTTTCTTCATCAATTTATATGGAATTTCATGGTGGTTATAATGACTATTTGGCATTGCGTGTTCATGTGTGCTTTCATATGGGTTATATATTGATGAAATAAATCATGGATTATGGCTTATACATTTGCTTTGAAACTTTATTTATTTTTCTTTACACATGTTAGTAACTAATATTGAACTAATTTGTTGTTGACATCTACTACTTTCTTATTGGTATATTAAAATGTCCCTGAACTAATTTACAGTTGACCTCTAGTACTTTACTATTGGTATATTCATATGGTCTTAACTAATTGATTCTTCTTGAGGCATACTTTTCTTATTGTTTTTCTACGATGTTCTTGTACATTTTTTACAAGCTTGTCAATGTCAATTATGGGTTGATTTTATCCTCATTCTTTATGAATTTCACACTTGTCCTCACTCTAACATCTCTTCATTTGAAAACCAAAAGGAAACACACATGGTGGCACTTGGACCCACTTACCACATGGGGCTTCTATCCCAAATGGTGTGAGATCTAATTGGGACTTAACACACCCCCTTATTGTTCGTGGTACATTTTGTCCGTGAGTAGGTTTTAAAAAGAAAAAATCATGGAGGAAACTAACCTCATTCTAACTTCCCAAGTTTATACTAACCATAGCATATTCCACCATGTATAATTAATTAATCGTAAATATATTCATTTAGAACCTTTCATCGAACACTTGAATTACATGAGAATATTGAGTGTTTTCCATATTATTTTTGTGAAAATCACAAAATACCACCTATACAATATGATTTTACTTCCACAATATGGCACAATTGCATGTATCATGGTTAGTATTATGAGAAAGTTAGTAGATATCCACATTCTCATACCTAAGAAAAGGACACAATGTAATAATTTTATATTCCCAAACAAACAAAAGAACCATTTGATAGATTCTATTATATATTTCACATACTGCATAGATTATTCACCTTTCTTGTTGTTTCTACATATAAAACTCCTAAATTTTCTCCCAAAATTCTATGTGTTAGTTCTTACACTAGTTTATACCCATAGCCATGGTAGGGGCCAATATGGGAATCATCCCCACGCTAGAGGAATATCCTATACCACTTACTTGATGAATCACTCCTTATGGTACATATATTGGATGATATAGATGAGTCGATTCATGATGTCACATAACCTCTAGTTATTCTTCCAAACTAAATAAACTCAATGTATTATCTCCTTCATCTCCATGAAGTTCTACTACTATGTATTAAGATTTTGGAACTCTTTCAAAATCATATTTCAATTGATACCAATCCCATGCTGACTTGAAAAATATCTCTAATTACAATTCATATATCATAAGTGTAATTTTTGGCCATATAACATGGGCTAAAACTTTACTAGACATGAAGCAATTGAGGTCCCATTATCATGTTGGATGATATTGTAGACGAACTAGTGTCCCTAAATGTCCTTTTACCCTCCATTGAAAAGAAATTATAATCCGATGGAAGAATATGTGGAATGATTGACCATATCAACACTTCATTAACCTAAGACAATAAGAATTCCAAAGGGATGATATTGCATAATGAGATTTGAATCTCCACTGTGAGTTTTGCATTACTAGGAACAACTGCAAAAATACTTCAAGTAATTTTAAATGTAACATTGATGATGCTAAATTCCATTGTATTCGTTTCACTCTAACTACACAAAAAGGAAACACCAACATTATGTTTTTAACTGTGATGACTATACAATTAACACCTAAAATCACATGGGGTGAAACTAAGGATGTATTTTAATCATATTTACTTAATAAAATATCTCTATCAATATATTGATGTCATTTAATTTTAACACGCAAAGTGCCATTCCTTCCAATGTATTATTCTTGTAACCTTAACCTCATTATGGAAATATTCATTTGTATCATCTTTAGGAAAAGTGAGCTAATTCAAAACTTGTATACCCTCACATATCCTCCGTCGTTAATGCTCCTCCAACTATACCAAGAATAATTTTCTTCAAGAAATCTTCTCTAGTAAAAATTCTTGTAAATACCAACACAAGGGACCATAGCTGATACACCAATTAAAAATTTACTACTTATTATTTAATATTAATTAAAGTGATCTAAAGGACGCATAGCCTTATAAATCTAGAGTCTCAGAGAATCCCTTTATTTCTTGTGTGTTTGAGAATCCATAGCTCGCCAAATTGAATTATGAAATCCACTTTCAATTGGGAAAATAAATTACCTGATATGAGTATTCCAACAATTGTTTATGAAGAACATATTGAAGCAGTGGAAGGAGAGGGTCAATGTAACAACCTATGCATAATTCAATAGACCAACCATAGAAACAGACGTCATATTAAAACTAGGGTGAATCACTTCCATTCCAAATGCAGATAACAGAAATAAATCCAATGAGCCAAGACCTTCTTTTACCGGAGAAACAAACATATGGATAATGAGAATAAGAACATACCTAGGAAGGCAACACACAACTGCTGCCAAGTCCTTCGACTACTTGCCAACCTTATGCTCTACTACCTCCTCAACAGACATTCGCAGAGGAAATAACTTGCCAACCTTAACAAGTATTTTCTTCCTCCCACGCCGGCGCTTGCCCCAAGCCTTGTCTCACAGCATGAGTTGGATGCCTTCCGTATTTAATGTCATTATTATAAGACATGGGTGGTACCACCCACATCCGTCACCATGTGCTTGCATGGTCTTAATGTGTGGCCTACACAATCTCGTGCAACCTCACTCCTTGCGTTGTACACTTGGCACCCTGATCGAGGAAAAATAGAATTAAATTTTAAATTAGAAGAAAGAAAAATTAAAATAACAGAAATCAACAAAACCATATAAAATCAATATCATTGAAAATGATTCATACTCATTACATAACATATTTACCATTAAATTTCCACTATAATTTAAGAAACTATTTGCATAAAAGACTAGATACGAACAAGATGTAAATAAATATGCATAACAAGAGTTACTGCTCACCATTATATAAGTGTCTTCAACACTTTAACAAATAAATAAAAATAAAAATGTGGACAATTACTAGTGTAATACTCAGTAAATTTTATTTCGCAAAGAGACATGATATAATTTACAAACAAACATGTTTCTTAGGTATCTTCTGAATAAAATACAATTGAACATTTTCATTTTACACACACAAATCTATCTCTCACACATGTTCTGATATATACTTCCCTTTAATGATTGTTCCTTGAATTTTTGAAGTGTGATTGATAGATATATTTACCATATTTCATAAATAAAGTACTTGTATCAATTGTATTGAAAAATCAACATAGAGGAACGTTGAGGAATGACATCTCTAAGGGATTGATAAGAATTTGTCTATTTTTGGTCCTACCGTTTCAGTTAATTTATTTTTTTCATTTCATTGTTTTCACAATCTTATTACCATAATTGGCATCTATTATCATTAGGTTTTTATGGTTGGGAATTGATAGGAGTGGTGGTAATTCCACAAAAGTTCTAGGAATTATAATTCATAGGCTAAACTTATCACATTGACACTATTGTTGTATTCTAGTAATTTATCTATGTATTTAATTGAATGGTTGGGGAAATTCCATTTGGTGTGATTAATATATTCGAAACCTGAGACGATTTTAAGTTTTTGCGTTTAGAAAATAAGAAAATAATCTCCCCTCTTCTTCTTCTTTATATTCATGATGCTAGAGGTGAAATGATGAATGTACAGACGCATCTCAATATATGATTATTTTGTCTCTCCACCAATGCGTTCAGTGAAGTACAAATTGACTTCTTGGAATGAAGTAAATTGATTCTTTTAACTCAATCATTTATTTTTATATTTGATTTTTATTACTAATAGGGCTCTTTACTAAGATACCATTATTCTCTTAACTCTTATTCTAGATGAGTCCCTCTCAAAGGAAGGAATTATTAACTGTTTATTGATATATTAAAGAGTTTTTATTATTTTATATGGGTTCTTTTTTAGTATACTACCTAGATCCTAGAAGTGTATTATTTTTTCTTAATTTTGTATAATAAGTCTTAAAGATATGCACAATTCAATTTAGTGGAATTTCATCCAATTTTGTACCTCTAATATAGTGTTGCACCCTAGATGAATATTTTATCCATACAATATTTTTAGTTATGATTATGTTTTAGTTGCTATAAAACCATACACCAAAACAATTTTGACCTTCACACCTAAATTTTGGGCCCCCCTTGGTTTTCAATGTTTTAATGGTAATTAATGTTTTTTAACGACATCAAAATCCTTAATAACATAACTACCATGAAAGCATATGGTTGATTATATTCAAGGAAGCACATTATATCTTGGTTCTAATTTTTTCAATCCACCATGGTTTTTGGCTTATTGCAAAGAATTTATTTTTCTAGCCCCATTCCAAGGCTTCCTACGTTTACCTATTCATGTTTATATGTCCAAGGTTTGAAATATATTGCAATTGGACTAGAACTATTATAATTATTAGAATTAGTTCTTCAGGGAGAGTATATATCACTAGATCAACGGGATTGTATCCTTGTATTTGGAGGCAAAAAATAGAGGTATTTATGTATGTTAAATATCACTAGAGACTGCATTGCAGATGTGATGCAAATGAGCCATTTTTAGTTCTTTTTCAACATATGCAAACCTTTAACTAGATAGTTTTTTGTCAGTTTTCTCTTAAATTTTGTAAGGTCTTAATTTCATTGGATTCATATGATCTTGTTGGGGTCCTTTTCTACATTTACTATAAGGGTGACATAGTTTGAATGGCTATAGTTGTTTGGTTATGAATATGGAAGTGACAATTCACTTTGGCTTCTTCCAAACTTTTCATTTTCTCTCGTAATCGAATTCTTCTACCTCCAACGCCACAAAATAATAAAACACTATCGTAAAATAAACATTGTATCATTTAATGAATTTATGAAGTAGCTACTCATGCTTCACCCATTATCCTTGAAGAATATAGTTGATAGGACACCTCTAAAGGATGAAGCATGTAAAAAAAAAATTAAATCATATAAGTTACTTAATTTAGAGGTTACTAAAATTGAAGAAATTATTGATAGAAGTTGTATTACAAGTTATTCAAATACCGAACCTAGAGAAAGGTGGAGCCTTAAAACATGTGGAAGTTATTGGGGTAGATGCAAACATTGATGTAACCAATTCTTGCAATATTGTTATATTTAACCAATTATCCTACATAAGTGATGAATTATGCACTTGAGATGATTTTTGATCTATTGAAGGAGAGAAGTCATAAATTTTCAGTGACATTCTGGGAAAATGTATTTCATTGCTTATTATTCCCCATATTTGATCAAGTGAGACATACAAGAAATGATGGAAACATTCCCAATTCTTGGGAACATTGTCTTAGTGAAACATTTATTTATTTCCATCAACTGATTTGTGACCTTTTTAAAGGAAGTTTAATGTATGCTACTGTAGCTACTAGGGTTGTTGTTAGAGTGTACTAAAAAATGTAGAATGAGTTTTACCTTCCATTTCTTGTGGTGCTTTGGTACATTTTATAAAGGTTGGAGCTCAACAATGCAATCATAAAGATTTGTATTCTCTATTGACAAGAATTCACGATGCATCGTACAAAATCCAACCTTTGAAAACATGGGTTTGGTTATACAAGGAAAATTATGAGTATGTCAAGTACACAAGGCATGAAAGGAGATCAAACATGATACACAATTGCTATCAATGATGAAAATTCATATGGAGACACTTATAGCTATGAGAATGGAACTCATTTGCCAGTATGCCACAATGAATTACTAAAGGTGATGTTCAAAGGAAATAAATTCTCTCTGGTGTGAATGTCTAGGTTCAAATTTTGTGACCTGTGACCTCCCCTTTTACATATAGCATGCACAAATTGTAGCAGGATCCATCCTCCCTTGTATTTTCAAACCGCGCCAGTGGTATGTGTTTTGTCTCCCACCTCCACTTGTTCTTTCACCACACATCGCAGTTTCATATAGCAATTGAATCTCATCCTGTCTTTGATATTGCAATCACTAAGTCAATCAATCACGCTCACTAAGTGGATTATTTTTTAAAAGAGTCTTATTAATCACATTTGCAGTTTTGTTCTATTACTTCCTTAACAATTCACCTTCTTTCTCATGATTAAATGGAAGTCTTCATGATCAAACACTTATAAAAGTGAATTCTTGTGCAAATTGTTTCTAGGTGTAGCTTACTTATGCAATGGGAATTTACAAAATTGGCTAAACATGTGCAACGTGTTTTTAGTGCCTTCGTGAAAATTTCTAGAAACATGCATTTGGTAAGAGGTTGTAAATACGATAGAGATATATGACTAGAGAAAATGGAATGGAGGAAACCTACTATAGTACAACGATATAGTGGTATAAACATATTGGGAACAAGGTAGATAAAGCTTAATTTCCACAAGATTCAAATGACATATTACAGGATCACAAATTCCTTTAGTAATCGAATTTATGAGTGTTGTAGAATTGGATAATCCAAATTTTAATTTTTTGCAATGTTGAAACACATTTTTGGTGAGAGGTTAAATATGAATTTCCTAAACAGTTATTTTTACAAAGCTGTTAGAGCAATTCCAGGAGTATAGGTCCCAATTATTTAATTTCAATCTCTTTCTTTTCATCCACTCAAGGCTTAAAAAGCTTGTGAGATCATATGGAAGTCATGTCACTACCAAGCAATCCACTTTTGTTGAGATATAGGTTAGGAAAAAATGCATTCAAATTTAGATCATGGTACATTTCTATGTTCTATTAAGGAGTCCCTACTATGGAATGAGTTGGCCCTCTATCATTTATCCCCACAAAAGTAGTGAAATACTAAATGGGAATTGCATAAATCCTCTATTAAATTAAGGTTGTTACAGGATAACAAGTGCCTCAACCAAGCCTCATAGAGTTCCAAGGGTCAAATAAAGGACCATTTTGTGGCTAGGTTGTGATGTTATGCCAAAGGAAATAAATTTCTAAAGGATCAACAAATAAATCCAGTGCTTTGCCTGAATAATGAAAAGGATTACACTATAGAAAAACTTTATTATTTATAAGAAACAAAACTAGATTCAAAGTAGGAAAATAACAACAAGAAGAATAGTGGCTTACTCCTAAACCTGTACCAAGACTAGGGGAGTATCTTTTCTTATGTGTGGAGTAATTTTGATTAGTTCGATGGTGTGTCTATTCATGAGAATATGTAGTGGAAGGACAGCTAGGGGTTGTTGGTGCATCTCTTCATGACAATATGTAGTGGTAGGACATCTATGGGTTGTTGATGGTGGTTGTTTCTCATTATTCTACAAAATATGTAGTTTTCAATTATAATTCGCATTCATGATGTGTGTGGAGAGGCCATACACATAGAATGAGTTTAGTACAAAAGAGATTAGTACATATTCAAGATGAGTGAAGATTGCAATAATAAATCCCTTTTCATTGTATACTAAAGTTAAATATAATATTTCCTAGCATATGTTGGAAGATAACTGAATTTATATTATTCATGTTGAATTAGTTTTACATTTCACGAAAATGTTCGAGTCTAGATTCTAATAAATTGCTACAGTATGACTTAATTGGCCTCCGAATTCAATATGTTCCCATTGGAGACATAAATGGAGAGATTGGGTGAGCAATTGAGATGAGATATTTCAACAGGTACCTTGGGGCGCATTCAAATTCAAGGAGAAAAAAACATGATGAATGACCTCCCTCATCACATGTATTTCATTATATTATTTATTTATCATTATGAGAATATTAAAATCATGTTAAATCCTACATTAATTGTAACCGTTATTAGGAATAAAAAGTCAAGAGGAAATTGAAAGGTCATGGGGAAGTTAAAGAGTCACCTACCCCATTTCTATAAATTTAATGTCATGCCTCATTCAAGAGATGTAACTTTTATCACTTGGGATATCCTAGCGTTAAGATAGACGTTTATGATTAGGGAGATGAAAGTACTCTACTCTTGGATTCTTTTACCTTGATTTGTGATGAGGCTAGTGTTTTTCCTCGAAGATTATATGAGCAGCCCTCATTCAGATACTATATTTTGATGCGCTTATGGAAAATGTGCTTGGATTTGCAACATAATAATGATAACCTTTTCACTTTATTCATAAATTTCTATGCAATTTCATGGTGTTTATAATGACTATTTGGCATTGTGTGTTCATGTTTTCTTGCATATGGGATATATATTGATGAACTAAATCATGGATTATGGCTTATATGTTTTCTTTGAAACTTTTCTTTCTTATTCTTTACACATGTTAGTGACTAATCTTGAACCAATTTGTAGTTTACCTCTCATACTTTCTTATTGGTATGTTAATATGTCCTTGAACTAATTTACAATTGACCTCTAGTTCCTTCCTATTGGTATGTTCATATGGTCTTAGCTAATTAATTCTTCTTGAGGCATACTTTTCTTATTGTTTTCCTATGATGTTCTTGTACATTTTTTTACAAGCTTGTCAATTATGGATTGATTTTCTCCTCAATCTCTAGTAATTTCACACTTGTCCTCACTCTAACATCTCTTCATTTGAAAACCAGAAGAAAACACACATGGTGGCACTTGGACCCACATACCACATGGGGCTCCTATCCCGAATGGTGTGAGGTCTAATTGGGACTTAACACACCCCCTTACTATTCGTGGTACATTTTGTCTGGTGAACAGGTGTTAAAAAGAAAAAATCATGGAGGAAACTAACCTCATTCTACCTTCCCAAGGTTATACTAACCATAGCATAGTCCACCATGTATAAATTAATTAATCATGAATATATTCATTTATAACCTTTCATCTAACACTTGAATTACATGAAAATATTGAGTGCTTTCCATATTATTTTTGTGAAAATCACAAAAGACCACCTATACAATATGATTTTACTTCCACAATATGGCATAATTGCATGTATCAGGGCTAGGATTATGAAAAAAAAATTAGTTATCCACATTCTCATACCTAAGAAAAGGAAACAATGTAATAATTTTGTATTCCCAAACAAACAAAAGAACCATTTGATAGATTCCATTATATCTTTCACATACTACATAGATTATTCACCTTTCTTGTTGTTTCTACATATCCAACTCCTAATTTTTCTCCCAAAATGCTATGTGTTAGTTCTTACACTAGGTTATACCCATAGCCATGGTGGGGGCCATTATGGGAATCATCCCTACACTAGAGGAATATCCTATACCACTAATACATATGCTACAAATATATCTATATATCTAGAAGCTTACTTGATGAACCACTCCTTATGGTACATATCTTGGATGGGATAGATGAGTCGAGTCATGATGTCACATAACCTCTAGCTATGCTTCCAAAATAAATAAACTAAATGTATTACCTCCTTCATATCCATGAAGTTCTACTACTAAGTGTTAAGATTTTTAAACTCTTTCAAAAGTCATATTTAAATTGATCCAAGTCCCATGTTGGCTTGAAAAACATCTCTATATTTTGGGAGTTCTAAAATATACCTAAATGTTTGATTACGTTTAGTTACACACACACAAATATAAACATTGAAGTTAATTATAAAATATTCTAGAAGATTCTAGAAAGAGGATAACTTTAATCCATCAACTCACGAACTTGGTGTGACACTTTCTCTAGTCATAATATCTAGTGCTATTATAGGATTTCTACACAAGGCACTATTTTGGGAGTTTTGAAATGTATCTAGATGTCTGATTACCTTTAGTCTAGTTGTTTATGCACATAGGCTTCACCAATTTTGTTTAGAACTCATCGATGTAAAACTCTAAGAATATTTGTGGCATATGAAAAATGATGAACATTAGCCATGACATATGGGATTGATTCTAAAGTCAGTTCATTGAAGGATATGCTACTATTAGGCTGGAAATAAAAGATAATCTCAAGAAATTGCTTCAACTTGTAAGACATGAACACCTTTGAGGCATAGGGAAATATTCTCTGAATGATTATGTGGTTATTATGGAAAGAAAGAGACACGATGGTATTTGTTGATAATTTGAGTGTGTAAAAATAATTGACTTTATAAGCTTGAAATATTTTGTTACCTTGAAATCCTACAGAAATAGTTTGAGAATGATGACATCACTAATATAACAGGTTAAAATCACACTATATAATTACAACAAGTATATTTAATAATTTTGATGTTAAATTTGTCTTTTCATTAAAAATACTAGTTTCACCAATCCAAAATTCTAATAATTTTGATGTTAAATTTGCCTTTGTTAAAATTTCCAGTGTCAATCATCTGAACATCAACGATGATATCTTCACCATTGATTACAACAATTTATGTGTTAATTTCATAAAGACATGGTGTTTCAAGCCATGCTTCAAGAAACTTCAATTCTTCTTCAAAATTTATTGTTGATTCTTGCCTACCAATATTTTTTTCTTCCTGCTCCTTCAGAAGAGATTTCATTTCACCATCTCTCCCTACTTCATCCTTTTCTGCTGACATAATTATGCCTTCATCCATATCTGTCGCTACAAGCATGTTCTGCATTTCATCTGTATGTGAAGATAGGCCTTCCTTCTCACCAAATAGTAATTCATCAATTTGATGTTTTTCAATAATCAAATTGATCCACTCATCATGAGATATATAAGTCTCATCAAACTTGATTTCTGCATCAAGAAAACTTTCAGGTTCTACATCAGGAAAACTTTCAGGTTCTATAATAATGGATGTGTTTTCGTCGTTACAAGTTTCAATTACAGATACACATTTATCACCCATCACTGCATCTTCAGTTTCACAATCAAATATGGGATCATTATCATGAGCAATATCTCCAGCATCATTGCCCTTATTCAAACAGCATTTCATCTCTTAAATATCTCATAAAACTTTGTACTAGGAATATCTCCATATTCATATATTATGCTGAATATGATATTGTCATCTAATGCAGATGTTATAAGACTTAATGCTACTGTATCTCCACTATCTTTAATAAAATCTTCAATATAATCCAGTAAATTTAACTTCCATAGTACTGTTTTCATTTCATTTGTCCAGATTTCATAATTCATACCTGAAAAAGATGGTAAATCTGGCATTAATAATTTAATAATATCACCAAATTCCAAATCAGCACCTTGATTAGCGGCTGGTCCATCACCGTCAACCTGAAACAAATCACAAAATTCTGCAACACAATATGTTGCACTTCTCCGTTGATGCTTTCTCCTAAATTTTCTTCGAGACTCTTTCAATTTACTTTGACGACCCATTTTCTCCTTGTATTTTCTCCCTTACAAGAACACTATTAACCAACACAGGCACCACGACTTCTCATGCTCCTCCTGTCTGAGGGCTGAGACAACACCCCTTCACGTCGGATTCACCACGCTTCAGCAATCCATCACAATGCATACAACGATGGCACAACATGACCTTTATTCCACCTTCGTTGCCCCACGATGGCTCAAATCCTTGTTTCATTATCAGATTGGATCGATTAACACACCAGCATACCCAATCAATCCACACACCAACATCAAATCATACACCACACCAGCAGATCCATGAGTCTTTCCAGTCTTTTCCACTTCAGCCACTATATCTTCAATGGGAATGCAACGATCCAGAACGGGCTACAGCTAACGGGCTCAATCTGGCAACAACCTTTGTCACAGCCTTCACCAAAGGATTCGCCAAGCTAGGCCTTCATGACCTCCACGCAGTTTACCGAGCTGCTCCACTGATTCACGCCAACCAACACACTATTGAATTGTAGATTACGTCTTTGACTAACGTGTCCTCATATATCTACAATTCTCCAAATTGCTGCAGACATGGGCAGCGTAGGAGCTCAACTCTAGGATGTGATGTCTAGATCATACAATCACATCACACAACAACGCGCAAATTTGAAACAAGATCACAAATGCACAAAGCTTGGTTTGCCGTAGCCAAGGGTTTCGACCACAGAAAATTCATTTAAGGCAGCAAGGTAATCTCTGAGGAAACATTGATTGGTATGAATAAGCATTTTTTATAAACGATTTGCCGTCAAAGAGTTGTATTGTATCGGCCTCTTTCCCGGCATCTAATGATTAATGTAAGAATTTTGGTGACGAAGTGGATCACGAGAGGGCTTGTTAACAACAAAGAGACAGGCGATGATTATATAAACTTACTTGTAGTTGTCGCTTCTGAGAAACCAATAATTTTGACCATAGAAGATAGGAAGGAAAATTTCTTAAAAGTTCACACTTTTCTCCGTGGCACGCCGAGGAGGCAGGTAACAACGAGAAAGCGCACGATTTATTGGCACTAGAATAAAATTAATGAAATTGGCTGGATAATGCGTCGTCGCCCACCATGACTGCTCCTCCACACGCAATACGCTTGACTGTGTTTTGATGTGAGGAGGGGATCTTCTGCACACCACAATTCCGGTGGCAACGCTTTAACTATTCCCCAGACAGCTGCAACCACCAATACTCATCCTCCCATGGGAAGGCACCGCCACCAAGCTTCCAATGTGCTTGGATGACAACAATCACAGTCTACTCCACTGCTTAATAGTGCTCGGCCTTCACGGCCTCAAACTTCACGCTTACAAAATTCACTACTCATGGGGATTGTGGGTGTGTCCCCTACCACAAAGCACCAGGCAGTCAGATGATTGGGTAGTTCGAAGAAGAAGTCCACCTCGCGGAGCAGCAAGGCGTGGTTGCAGTTTCCCATGTGCAAAATTTCCTGGTTTCTGAACGCCAATGTGCCGAACTAGTGGGAGAAGGCACACCTATTTACCTAGAAGTTGTTCTTGAATATATGGCAGCCAAGGTATTGTAGCACCTACAGTTAAGCCTGTCAGTCATTTATCAGATGACTCAACCAACTCAGATGACAAAGGGCCCAATAATTGTAATGAAGCTGCGGGTGAAAGTGGATCAAACTGTTTAGAGGGTGCAGCTCGACCAGAAGATCCTTTGGGTGATGCACGGACCAAGGTTCAAGAAGAAATTACTTCTAAATTGCTACTTTAATGGCGTTAAAATCTTTGTATCGGCCTCAATAATTCTGTGAGAGACACTTAGACATTCTTTTCAGAAGAAACTGCATTAAAAAATCAAGGAAGCAACAAGAAAAACTCAAATAT